>CM050167.1:132914740-133417240 GCA_027410445.1 Discoglossus pictus | reverse complement strand
ACTTACTGTTGTAAAATCTGTGCATACATCTACTTTATATGATACACTCGTGCTCAGTAAATAACACTTATTAGACCTTGGGGATGACCGGAAATACATATTTATTATGTATAAAAACCTGTGTACTGTCTGTAACTGAAATTCCTAAGTCATGGATCATGTAGACTATTTCACAACTAATGCCTTTCAATGGAAAATTACGGTTTCATGGCTAAAATTCACAAGTGTCATAAAAGTGATGATTTTATATATATAAATTACCAAATAATGTAGGGATATTTGTATTATTTTCCCCAAAAATGTTTTGCCAGTTTCACATTTTTTTATGTGAAACTGGTAAAACATTGATACAAAGTATATTCCAGGCAGGGAATCCTTTTCTTCTGCAAGCGTTCCACAAAACAAATATCACAAATACCCCAGACACGTATTCTTTCTGGATAGTTTTATACTGGGTGCGGGGTATCATATGCTTGGGCTTTGTGGAAGTGCATTAAAGTACAATTGTGGTCGTAAATATAAAATATCCAATTTTGAAGAACTACCCTTGAAAATAAACATGTTTTTAGAATGTAAAAAAAATAAAAATACAGCCATAATAATAATATTATTATTATTATTATGCTTCATTTTTAAGCCTCTATTTCATTATTCTATTCCAAGTGTCCACAAAATAATTGAGACAGTGTTTGCATCCCTTGTGCCCAGTAGGGAAATGACGGCACACGTTGTGTGCGCTCCGAAGACGACGTGCCCAGTGGCATACAAAAGTTGAATTTTTTTTTTGATTTCCCTGTTGGGAACAAGGAATGCAAACACTGTCTCAATTATTTTGTTTGAAACCTGGCATATGCTCCATATTCCAAAATGGAAATTGTCTAAGCAGTTCCCTGGAATAACATAGGTCATGTTAGAGCGCTCTCCTTGGTGAATATAGGTCAGTGATGTAGGGAAATACTGGATAACTATCTTCCAGATCCTATTTACCTGATGACCAGATTCCTGATTTTTACTCTATCTGGTACCATTTTTTGTGCCTACCCTTGTTACTGTGCTTCCTAATGCCTTTTACGTATCTAATTTTAAGTATAAATATACAATATTTAGAAGAAATGCAACACTATTTTAGGTAACTTTGTTGTGTTGACGTGATCATTGCATTTATTTATTTATGTATTCATTCTGTCTGTTGATGTGAAACTAATAAAGTTGGTTATGTCTCCAGCTCCCCTTGTTGGAAGGTGCAAGGAGGATCTTTCTAGTATTTCCACCTGACATCCGTTTTGACGATTAAGATGGACTTTAAAATTTCTTTGTTGCGTTTAAAGTAGGTATTTGCTATTGCAGCGCAGTGTGTTTTCTGTTTTCAAATGATTCTCTCAGAGCAGAATAAATTGTTACAAATGTTGAGCGACTTGCCTCTGTCAGCCCAGTGTGCTGTAACATTTAGCTATACGCCTCTTACCTGTGTCATGCAATTTGATGACACAAATATTACAATATATAGATTAATATAGTTTCTTGAGTTCAATTGTGATTTTTTTAGACCAGTATAAACCTTTTGCAGATTAGTGTTTATTGAAACAATAGCAAAACTAAGAATAAACCATTGTATGTATTTAAACTTGTAAGCTTTGATTTTTTTTTTTTTTTAGATAGATCACAATATAAAAACTATGACCGGCTTATTAAAATCTCTTTTGAATGATCAAATAACAATTGGTTTTAACGCATTTTATATTCTGTTAGATCAATATAGAAATCAAAAAGAAGTGTACCAAATCTTATGGATTCCATACAATGTATACAATGTATTTGGTATTAATATTCAGAGATATTACTCTACTCTGTGAAAACAGTAAAAAAAACAAAATCAGGTATGACAACCGATATGGCAGCCAGAATATTGACTGACTCAATATAAAACTACTTGGGTTATAATGTATCGAAACGGCAAGCTAAATAACCTTTGTATTTAAATATTGGATTATTTGATAAGTGGTTTTAAAATCCAAATTGATTACATTTAATTTATCAAAGCAATCGGTCTGTTTTTGATAAAATAGACCCAAGTAGAAGACAATTATGGTTTGGGGCTCATGTCCGGACATATGACCCCCAAAAACTTTATTCAGGTCGTATCCGTTTTAACAGAAGTATTGTATCAGGACTATTTTAATTCTGTTATAAATGTAATAAAACAAAATAACAATTATACTTAACCCCAAATTGTTAGCAGGGAACCCCTTGCTGGATAGGACTGCTCCTAAGTTTGTTTGTAGTTTTCACAATATCTATTTTTACTTCAAATACTTACTAAAAAAAAAAAATACCAGAGGAGAGACTCTCTGGCAAAAGTTAATGTCAGAGAGGGTCACACAGGAAAAAGCCCAGAGCCTTTCTGTGGCTTAACCTCCTAAGCGGTAATCCCCAGCGTGACTCTGGGTTAATTTTAAATACCTAAATCGGTAACCCCAAGCTACGCTCAGGGTTACTGCATGGAGGATCTGGAGGGGGCCCAATGCTGCCTGTCTTCTTGCAGTGAAGTGACCGGTATATACTAATGACGTGACGCGCTTGTGACGTCACGTCATTAGCATATGCCGGCACTTCACTGCCGGAAGACAGGCTGCGTGGGGAGAGATGAGCAGGCAGCTCATCTGATTACAAGTAAGGAGAGAGGGGTAAGTGAGGAGCAGGATCCTAAGGGGGAAGGAGGAGGGGAAGGGGGGAAAGGGCGGTATGTTTGTCACTTTTTTTTTTTTTTCTTATGTACCGCTTTAACATTCTAAATACTGACATAATCATACCGCCAGGAAGGTTAATAAACTTATTTTTTTTTTTTAACTCCCTCCCCGTCACAGTGTATGTTTCCACCAATTGCAGTAGCCTCCTGCCATATTTATTTGTATATACATAATTAACATGTGTATCTATATATGGTGTTCTACCCACAGCAGTTTTGTTTCATATTTTTTAATTAAACTCCAATGGCCTTTGTTCTAGATATTTTGGGCAAATTTATTTTAGGTTTGAATAAAGCATTTTTCCTCTACACCTGTTGATATTGTGTGGTTAGAACAATGAGGGATTAAATACCAGTGCGTAAGCCTGAGCGTATAGTTCTTGGGACAGTACAATGCGTCTTTCTCCTCAAGGCCCTGGCTTATGTCCTACTTGATAAAACATTTAGTAGGCTCAGAAATATTTTGTGTAAAAGGGAGAATGCTTAACCCTTCAACTGGAAAATGGGTACACTATAAGTATGTCTGTATTTACAGTGGTAACCGCAAAACCAACAGACAATCCTATAATGTAGACAAAATATACCGTATATACTAGAGTATAAGCCGAGGCACCTAATTTACCCCCAAATACTGGCAAAACTTAGTGACTCGAGTATAAGCCGAGGGTGGGAAATGAGCTTTCCCCTGTCACCCTCTTGTGCGCCGTCTGCACCTTTCTTGTGTCCCCCCTCTCCCTCCCCTGTTTCTCTTTCCTTCCTCATCACTTCCCCCCTCTCCAATTACCCCCCCCCTCCCTTTCCCCTCACTTACCCCCCCCTCCCTTTCCCCTCACTTACCCCCCCCCTCCCTTTCCAATCACTTACACACACACTCTCCTTTTCCCCTCACTTACACCCCCCCCCCCCTCTCCTTTTCCCCTCACTTACATTCATCAGCTGCTCCTCTGCACATCTTCTGGCTGTATCTGGACCACTCAAATGCTAATGATGTGACGTCACATGCGTGTCATGTCATTAGCATATGCTGGGTCCAGACACAGCCAGAAGACGCACAGAGGAGCAGCCGATTAAGGTAAGTGAGGGGAAAGGGGGGGGGGGGTAATTGGAGAGGGGGGAAGTGATGAGAAGGGAGGATGATGGGGGAGGGAAAGAGACGCAGGGGAGGGAAAGAGACGCAGGAGCAGGGTGACTACGGGTATATACGGAATATATATATTTTTTTATCCACAAAAGTCACAACAATTTTCTACCAATGAGATCTCCAGACTACAGTATACTTTGCACATGTGTAGATAGTCTCAATGAAGTTTAAATATAACTCAATGTTTTTTCCGTGCAAACAAGAGCTTCTGCAATATTTACAACTTGCTCTTTTAAATGCATGAAAAGTAATCCCTTATGTTCCTTGTTCCTTTTTAGTTCTCTCAAAATGTTCTGTTTCTACTTTCAGAGCAAAGGATTCAGCTATAAACAATTCAGGATTGAGAAGTCTGGAGACACATACACCCTGGAGGGCTGGGACAGGACATTCGCTAGTGTGAAGGAACTAACTGAGAACCTCAGGGGCTGTACCCTAAAATCTGCAGAGGAGAGCTTCTCTGTAAAGAAATGCATCCTGCCAAAATCAGGAGGTACAAATAAAAAAAAAATAGATAATTGTTCAAATGCAGTAGCTAGTTTTTTTATATATATATATATATATATGTGGAACCGCAAACATGTATCCATACATGAGGTACAAATGTCTTCTAAAATATCTTCTCAAAACATGGAAGCTTTGTGGTGTTAAAAGCAGAGTACATAAGTTGTGAAGCATTAAAAAAAGTTATACATTGTCCTAGACAATTTCATCTAAAGCAAATCTTTCTTGAGATATTATTATTCTTTATTTGTTGTGTGTCAACATATTCCTTAGCGACACAAGCCTTAAAAACAAAATACAATGACACATAACAAAACTAATGTAGGGCCCTGTCTTTGAGCCTTAAATCTCAAGTAGATATTTACCATTGTTTGAAAGGTTATGTCATGCTAATGTACAACTTTGCTGTGCTAATATGGGACTTTGATACAATAATGTGCAAGGTTGCTATTCTAATTTGCAGCACTGTTCGGCCAATTTGTGCCACTGGTATACTATTATGGATCTTTGATGAGCTTCATTGTGATACACTGTGCTTATTGGTTGATTTGGGAGCAAGAATAGTTAACAGTGTTATGAAGCTGTTACATCCCCACCCCTTACTAATGAGTAATACTGAACCAGAAATGTTTGCACATGGAGTTATAAGTATCATATACGGTGCTCGACATGGACAAAACTCCAGGTGTAATTGGTGAAATAGGCAAGTTCAGTACATTTTACATAGATGGTTGATCTTCTCTAAGGGTGCTCTATAATATAACATATACTTAATTTTACATGAAAGTTGCCCTTTAAATATGTGAAATTAAGAAAATTAATAAACAGAAATCTGCTCGTCCCCTCAAGCCACTCTATTTCCTAAAGGATGCAATGCTTAACCTTTGTGATGTATGCTAATATGTAATGTGCATCATTTTGGAAAAACAGTTTTGATTGAAAATACAAAATAAAAATTCAGTGCCATTTATACATCCGGTGCAACAAACATTAGTGTGAATATCATTGTTTCCATCTGTAGAAATGTCCAACTTGACAATATCACGGAAAGGGAGGGACAGCCGAGAGAGAAAAGCGTCCAAGAGCCTGAACGTGAGCCAGCTCAGCTTCCACCAGATCCGCAAGCATGAAATCACACAGGTTAGTGATCAATACAGATACACCAGGACATCAGAGGAGGCCATCAGGTTTTGAATACTCCTAGAAATCTAGGTAAATTTGGTAATAACTGTTAGGTTTTATTCTTCTCTATTCAGTGGATTTGTCCTGGATTCATAGTCCACACCTAATAAAGGAATAATACAGAGTAAATATTTGTTAACAAAATTAATGCCTGGAAAGTGCTTTTGTGACAGTGATGTGTGCATTTTTTTGCCCCACTTAATTGAAATAAATATGATTATATGGTACTAGTAATGAGCAAATAAATTACCTTACTTAATGACGTTGAGTATCTATACACTGAGAATGATCACACTGCACTGTATAATGATGCTGTGTATCTATACACTGATAATGACCACGCTGCACTGTATAATGATGCTGAGTATCTATACACTGATAATGATCACACTGCACTGTATAATCATGCTGAGTATCTATACACTGATAATGATCACACTGCCCTGTATAATGATGCAGAGTATCTATATACTGGTAATGATCACACTGCACTGTATAATGATGCTGAGTATCTATACACTGATAATGAGCACACTGCACTGTATAATGATGCAGAGTATCTATACACTGATAATGATCGCACTGCACTGTATAATGATGCTGAGTATCTATACACTGATAATGATCACGCTGCACTGTATAATGATGCTGGGTATCTATACACTGATAATGACCACACTGCACTGTATAATGATGCTGAGTATCTATACACTGATAATGATCACACTGCACTGTATAATCATGCTGAGTATCTATACACTGATAATGATCACACCGCACTGTATAATGATGCTGAGTATCTATACACTGATAATGATCACACTGCACTGTATAATGATGAGTATCTATACACTGATAATGACCACACTGCACTGTATAATGATGCTGAGTATCTATATACTGATAATGACCACGCTGCACTGTATAATGATGCTGAGTATCTATACACTGATAATGACCACACTGCACTGTATAATGTTGCTGAGTATCTATACACTGATAATGATCACTCTGCACTGTATAATGATGCTGAGTATCTATACACTGATAATGACCACACTGCACTGTATAATGATGCTGAGTATCTATACACTGATAATGATCACACTGCACTGTATAATGATGCTGAGTATCTATACACTGATAATGATCACACTGCACTGTATAATCATGCTGAGTATCTATACACTGATAATGACCACACTGCACTGTATAATGATGCTGAGTATCTATATACTGATAATGATCACACTGCACTGTATAATGATGCTGAGTATCTATACACTGATAATGATCACACTGCACTGTATAATGATGCTGAGTATCTATACACTGATAATGATCACACTGCACTGTATAATGATGCTGAGTATCTATACACTGATAATGATCTCACTGCACTGTATAATGATGCTGAGTATCTATACACTGATAATGACCACACTGCACTCTATAATGATGATGAGTATCTATACACTGATAATGACCACACTGCACTGTATAATGATGAGTATCTATACACTGATAATGATCACACTGCACTGTATAATGATGATGAGTATCTATACACTGATAATGACCACGCTGCACTGTATAATGATGCTGAGTATCTATACACTGATAATGATCACACTGCACTGTATAATGATGCTGAGTATCTATACACTGATAATGATCACGCTGCACTGTATAATGATGCTGAGTATCTATACACTGATAATGATCACACTGCACTGTATAATGATGCAGAGTATCTATACACTGATAATGATCACACTGCACTATATAATGATGCAGAGTATCTATACACTGATAATGATCACACTGCACTGTATAATGATGCTGAGTATCTATACACTGATAATGATCACACTGCACTGTATAATGATGCTGAGTATCTATACACTGATAATGATCACACTGCACTGTATAATGATGCAGAGTATCTATACACTGATAATGATCACACTGCACTGTATAATGATGCAGAGTATCTATACACTGATAATGATCACACTGCACTGTATAATGATGCTGAGTATCTATACACTGATAATGATCACGCTGCACTGCATAATGATGCTGAGTATCTATACACTGATAATGATCACACTGCACTGTATAATGATGAGTATCTATACACTGATAATGATCACACTGCACTGTATAATGATGCTGAGTATCTATACACTGATAATGATCACACTGCACTGTATAATGATGAGTATCTATACACTGATAATGATCACACTGCACTGTATAATGATGCTGAGTATCTATACACTGATAATGATCACACTGCACTGTATAATGATGCAGAGTATCTATACACTGATAATGATCACACTGCACTGTATAATGATGCTGAGTATCTATACACTGATAATGACCACACTGCACTGTATAATGATGCTGAGTATCTATACACTGATAATGATCACACTGCACTGTATAATGATGCTGAGTATCTATACACTGATAATGACCACGCTGCACTGTATAATGATGCTGAGTATCTATACACTGATAATGATCACACCGCACTGTATAATGATGCTGAGTATCTATACACTGATAATGACCACACTGCACTGTATAATGATGCTGAGTATCTATACACTGATAATGATCACACTGCACTGTATAATGATGCTGAGTATCTATACACTGATAATGATCACACTGCACTGTATAATGATGCTGAGTATCTATACACTGATAATGATCACACTGCACTGTATAATGATGCTGAGTATCTATACACTGATAATGATCACACTGCACTGTATAATGATGCTGAGTATCTATACACTGATAATGATCACACTGCACTGTATAATGATGCTGAGTATCTATACACTGATAATGACCACACTGCACTGTATAATGATGCTGAGTATCTATACACTGATAATGACCACACTGCACTGTATAATGATGCAGAGTATCTATACACTGATAATGATCACACTGCACTGTATAATGATGCAGAGTATCTATACACTGATAATGATCACACTGCACTGTATAATGATGCTGAGTATCTATACACTGATAATGATCACACTGCACTGTATAATGATGCAGAGTATCTATACACTGATAATGATCACACTGCACTGTATAATGATGCTGAGTATCTATACACTGATAATGACCACACTGCACTGTATAATGATGCTGAGTATCTATACACTGATAATGATCACACTGCACTGTATAATGATGCAGAGTATCTATACACTGATAATGATCACACTGCACTGTATAATGATGCAGAGTATCTATACACTGATAATGATCACACTGCACTGTATAATGATGCAGAGTATCTATACACTGATAATGAACATACTGCACTGTAACATGAGACTCTATTGAAAGTTGAGTAATATTTCTTATCTCTGAACACAGAAATCCCACTTGGGACAGGGCACCAGGACCAATATTTATGAAGGGATCCTTCTGGTGAATGGAGGAAGTGAAGAAGACTCGGAGTACGAGTCCACCGAACTGAACAATAACTCTCGTGATCTGAGAGTAGTCTTAAAGGTGCTGGATCCCAGTCACAGAGACATTGCCTTGGTGAGATATGTATATGTTTAGGGACATTGTTTAATACAACTGTGTTCCAGAGATTATTTAGGGAAAAGGCTTTAAACATTCAGAATTTTTTTTTGTCTCTCCATAAAATCTAACTTTATGTCTTTCCTTTAAATACCACTTTTCTACTAAAATGGACAATTTCATTAAAAATGCTTCGTTCACTTGTGCATGATATTTTTCACCTTTGTGGATTTATTTATGTGATTTTACCATGCTTTTGGGTATTTTTAGATTTTACGGTGTGGTGAAATTTTAACACGAGCTATGAATGAAGAGTGAATACGGCAGAACTTGACTACAGATGAATGTGCAATTTCATGGGAAATGTGCTGTCCTCTAAAAACATCTGTCTATGCATAGTTGTGCTGTGCCCTCTTTTTAATAAACAATGTTTAATATAATCAGATTAAAATCATTGACCTTTTATTTATGAATTCCTTTACCTTCTCCTTCATTAAGTTAATCTTCTCATACTGCTCTTCCTCTTTATTCATCTCTTACACTTCTTTTCAATTATTTCCTTTTCAGGCTTTCTTCGAGGCAGCTAGTTTGATGAGCCAGGCCTCTCACATCCACCTGGTATTTGTCCATGGGGTTTGCGTTCGAGAATCTGAGAGTAAGTAACCAGAGATAGCATTGCTTTATACTATATACCTTTTTTTGTGAGGCCTTAACAAATACATTTTGAGATTTTGGTGTTAATATGCAACAAACTGGCTTATTTTTCAAAAGGCCTGACTTAAAGCTGGACACTGAATACATCAATGCTGCTGTACGTCATCAAAGCGCTGAAAATGAAGTTAAATATTTTATTTTTAATTTTTTTAAATGATGCCTATTTCACTATTTTCTAAGAGTTTTTATATAACCCAATAATTCATTCAGCAGCCATACATCACTACAGCATGCAAGTGTTTGTGTCTGCTTGTTATGACAGGACCATAAATCACAAGCTCCTTGCAATTTCCAATATACTAGATTTGCTGCAATAAAGAAAATGTTTTCCCTTTGGGCTCTCTGGACATACTAAGCTGAAATATATATTTTCTTAACTGTAACAATACAACCATTTAGAAGCATCTTGTAATGTATGGTGCCATCAGAGCCCCATCTCTCTCTATAAGCTCAATATGTTGGCCAATGCAACCAAGGTAAATAAAGAGTAAAGTTAAAAAAAACTATTATAAAACACGCAAAGGAGTATCAAATGAAGAAGAAAAAAAATAAAGTTTTTACAGTTACTCCACTTGATTTTGACTGCTCTGTGTGGTGGTATAAAGCAGTGACCATGACTATGGTAGTATATAACATGGATATTTGTTATCTAATGACTATGCCATAACATATCAGACATATAAATACTAATTTCTATTTTTTGTCTGTGTTCTTTCTTGTAAGATATAATGGTTGAAGAGTTTGTCGAGCATGGCCCTCTGGATGTCTGTCTGCGGAAGGACAAACCGCAAATCTCTGCAGGGTGGAAATTTACAGTGGCAAGACAGTTGGCAAGTGCCTTGAGCTACCTGGTATGTCCCTAACCACATTTCCTGGAAAAATTCATGGTGTATTTTCACAGGGTGTGCCCTTCTTTTTTTCCTGCACAATGTGGCCTAAGGGAACATGGCTGTCTTCCATAATTAAAAGGACAACTGAAATGCTCAAGCTTTAGGAGTTAGTTATTTTAATTATACATTAATCATAAATAGCCTTTCAATTTAATAATTGTAATAGCAACATTCATTATTTATATTACTTTTTGTTATATATATATTTTTTTACATGCAGAGCATAAATGTCTGAAAATGTAACTGCTTCATGATAAACAAATCCACCTCTTTTTTTTATTTTTTATAATTTTTATTGTTTTTACAAAAATATAACAATGAATCATTCAGTATTTCTGAACATCATAAAACAGATTAATAAGAAATTACATTGAGATAATATAAACAAAAAAGGGAACAAAACATTAGCATGACATAACATCTAAAAAACCTTTTAGTCTACATGCATACATATTCATTTGTTACACCCCTAATGCTGAATAACAAGTTGACAAAAATGATTTAAAAAAAAAATCAGGCAGAGAAAGAAAGGAAAAAAGTAATTAAAAAAGAAACCAAACCGGAAACAGCAAAATTTCCATTAGGCAAGAAAAAAAAAAAAGAGGAAAAGAAAAAAGCAGAAAAAGAAAAATGAAAACAAAAATCACTCAATGTAAAGGAGTTTTAGCAGCACCATCGTGGACAGAATCCCAAATTTTCCACTTCAAGATATTGTTGCGAGAAATGTTGGTACCTTCAAAATTAGTTTGTAAGTCTCTTACTCGTTGGATCATTAGTAGGATTTCATTCCAGGTAGCAATGTTATTAGAACGAGAGAGGATTGATCTTTTTATTGACATACAAATTAAAATAATGAAAGCTTTCTTGTCTATATTTATCAATTTTGGGAAGATATGCAACAAACTACACTGTGGTAAAAAGGGAAGTTTAAAATCTATAGAGCGCTCGATAAACTCAAAACTTTCAGACCATAGGGGTTTAATTAATGGGCATTCCCAGAATGTATGGAGAAAATCACCATGCATACCACATTGCCTCCAACACATACTGTCTTGAAGATTATGTGAACACTGGTAAATTTGAGAAGGCACCATGTACCACCTATTTACTAGCTTGATATGGAGATCTCTATCAGAAGGATGCTTAACAAATCTATTTGTCCCATACAATGAGGATTCCCATGTCTCCCAAGAAAAGGAGATACAAAGATCCCTTTCCCAGATTTTCATGCCAGATGTTTTGTTGAGCACCAAGGGTTTCCCTAAAATATTATGACATTTGGTTAATAGATGGCTATAATTGTGAGATTTAATAAGTTTTTCCAAAGATGTTAAACAACCCTCAACATTGCTTGATGGATAACGTGCGGAAAAAAGCATTGAGAGTTGTTTAACTCTTAACCAACAATTCGAAGGAAGCCCATAGGTTGGAAAATAATTGATCTAAAGAGAGCAAGCGGCCCTCATAGTAAAGATCTTTTATGTGTAATACCACTAGCTCTGTCTCAGGACTCAAACCGGGCTTGTGATAAGTAAAAACTGGGAGATTTTGACGAGGACGATCAACTTTATGCAGATTGAAATTAACCTCCATGGAGATACAGGCATGATCTGAAAGAACTATTGAGCCAATATCAACCTTAATAATATTGTTCAAAGTGATACTATCGACCAAAAACAAATCAATACGAGAGTATACCTTATGAACATTGGAATAAAAAGTATAGTGCCGTTGACCTGGATTCAGGACACGCCATGCATCATATAAATTAATACTGTTGAACCAATTGGAAAATTTAAACGCTATATTCTGAATTCTGTGTAAGTTTTTACAAGTTTTTTTAGATTTTCTATCTTTTTCAAAATTGGGTATAACGTTGAAATCTCCTGCCACAATCAACGAATCATAGGTAAACTTTTTGATGGAAGCCCCTAGACGATTACAAAAATGTAACTGATTGTTATATGGGGCATATAAGTTCGCTAAAGTGACTTTATGGCCATTTATTGATCCACCCCACAGAATGTAACGTCCGTGGGGGTCTGAAATACAAAATTCCTCTACTAGATGTAAATTATTTTTAAACAAAATTGCAACACCTCGTGATTTTTTTGTTGAAAGTGGAAACATGTTTGAGCCCAAAAAATGTATCACCCAAATACGGAGTTTTAGAATGAGCCCAATGAGTCTCCTGCAAAAACAAAATATCAGCTTTTTGTTTTTTGCAAAATCTAAATAACGTATGTCTCTTGCCAGGGGAATTTAAGCCGTTAACAATAAAGCTCAAAATTTTCAATGACATAAAAGTAAAAAATAGATAAGTGAAATAAAATCAAATTTGTCACCAATGTGATCGTCTGGGGATCGGCCAATCTAATCACAAACATACCGTATCCCAAGTACTTTATCCTAAAACAGAGACTAGGAAGAGGGAAAGTACATGTTGGCATCATACTAACATACTGCAAACACAACCACACATACACAACACTTGGCTGCCGAACACAAATCCACCTCCATCAATGACTTTATAGTGATGGATATCAGCGGAGTCAGAACTTGGACATTAAGTTTAATACTGAATATTGCTTTTTAGTTTCCAGTAAAATATGGGATTTAAAGGGCAGTCTTTAGCCCTAAACCTTCTGATATGCATTTGACACATATTTTATACATTACAAAAGTTTTTTTTGCATGGAAAAGGAACTATGTTATGAAAATAAAAACTAAAGCCATACTGAAAGATATAAGTGTGTTTCATCCATGTTAGCCTTACCAGTGAATTGTAAGAAATTTGAGAGGTTGTATAAAAAGGACTCATTGAGATGCTGTTATCTGTGTCATCTTATCCAGGTTGCATTCCAGAGTTTCACAATGCTTTATGCCCATCCATTTCGTGTAACATATATTCAGACAGACAGGAGAACAGGCCTGCCATCTAATTTATTGTACCTTTTCTGCACTGTCAATTGCTAATATTTTCTAGAAAAAAGTCTTTATAACTGTCTTTAAAACACACTTGTTTGAATGTGTGATAGAAACTATTGGGTTGCAGTTGCCTTTTTACCTCCAACACTTATGACATTTTAGGACTAAACATCAGTACAAGTAACTTTGCTATTCTTAATCCAAAGCTCTAAACACTTCCTTTTAAGAAACGCTGTATAAACAAAATAAGTCACTAGCTGTTTTCTGAGCCATTTTTCAGTTCTGGAAAATGGAGGCCACTGCAAGCAGGTACCCCTAGGCAGCTGCTTAATTTGTCACATGGTAATTCCAGCCCAGCTTACACTTATCCCAGCCATGCTTAAGTTCTTTAACTGTGTTTGACATTACCACTTCTATTGGAATGGTAATTCATTTATGTACTAATATTTTCCACCTTCCATGTTAAAATCAGCAAAACTTTTACATGTAGTTATGTTTTACTGCTGGGTTCCATTTTCTTTTCTCAGCTCATTCCGATACTTTCACAAGAAGCTGTGTATGAGCTTTGTATTAAACAAAGTGTAAGCACTAGCAGTTGTAGATGCCACATTCCTATTCTACCTCTTGTACATTCAAAATCTCCTCCCGCCTCAGGAAGTTGATCAGCAGAAATAAAAGTGGCAGATTTCACTGCAGAGTCTTTGTAAATTACATAAAATTGAATTTATTAGAAGCTGTGTTATTTTTTATATACAAAAATAAGTTTCCATGTGTAGTTTTGCTAAATTAATTAAAATTTAAAGATATTCATATTTGTAATATCTGCTTTGCAGGAAGACAAACATTTAGTCCATGGAAATGTCTGTGCAAAGAATATTTTATTGGCCAGAAAAGGTTTGGAAGATGGATCCTCTCCCTTTATCAAACTGAGTGACCCCGGAGTGACGTTTACGGTGCTGTCTAGGGAAGGTACTGCATTATATAGAAACTACCACCGTACACGAACGATTAACACATAGCACTCTATACTGACGATCTAAATCTCTGTACATTTGCAGAGCGGGTGGAGAGGATTCCCTGGATCGCTCCGGAGTGTGTCCGTAATATCTCCAGCCTCAGCACTGCTGCCGACAAGTGGAGCTTTGGGACAACCTTGCTTGAAATCTGTTTTAATGGGGACGTCCCTCTAACTGAGAGAACTCCACCAGAGGTAACCAGGGAGTGCTTGTATGGAGAAACAGGTGGGGATAAAGAGTGAATTTATATTGGAAAATAGGAGGGGTTGTAGAGCAAGGTTATATTGCAAAATAGAAGAGGTTATGATTTTTAAGAAAGGTCCTATTGAGTTATATGAGGGGTTATAGCAAGAGGTTATTAAGATTGATTGAGTATTATGGAGGGAAAGTATAAGAGCAGAAGGACGAGTTACAGGTGAGTATTGTTATGAAAGATTCTAGATCGATCTCACCCCATAGATCATAGGTCTATCCCTGTTTAGCCGCAATGAACCGAGCATAGCATACCACCTCCACCATTATCAAGATAGAGCAGGAAAACAGATCAGCAGGATTACTACCCCCATTGGTTAGAGGCAGAGTTTCAAGCAGAGTCCGTTGCAATATTTCCAATGTTTAGAAATCGTATCCCCTCAGAATAAAGCATGCACATTCATTATGCCTGTTTTAACTGACAATAACACTTTATTTGTCATCCATCCAACATTTTTATACTTTTTTTTTTTTGTCACAATCAAGCCACACCCCTTAATGACAGTCCCTTGTATCAAATCCGCACGCTCCCTGCTTCCAGCCATGTGGCCTGCCTGTCAATGATGTCACTAGTGTGGCAGCTGTGCTATTAACTGCCTCCTGTGGTGAGGAGACTGTATGTCTACGGGTGTATGGCCATTTGCCATCTTCCTTCCTGCCTCTAGCCCTGTAATAGGAAATTAGCATGTGAGTGTCAACCCTGTTCTCTTTATCAAATAACCAAATGGCCTAGTGGGAAATCTACAAATCTACTTTGCTTGACCCCCCCCCCCCCCCCCGCCTTCCCCCCTGTTTCTGAGGATTCAATATGCTTTATTATATTCCTTGGGGAAAATCTGTCATTTTGATACTAAACATGTATGCCCCAATCATTCCTCAGACTCTGTTACCCACCCCATGCCAACAGGGCAACAACAGCCCATGTTAATCCAGGCCCTACCCAATAGTCCAACAGTCCCCCAATTTTTCAGTGGGCTCTCCTGAACATGACAAGCATTACATGGAGAAATAGTTATAGGGAGAGGTGATATCTGGTAATAGGAGCAGTAATAAGGTGATGTTGTATGGAACAATTGGATGAGCTATTAGTAGAGGTTGTATGGACCAGTAAGCCAAATTATAGGGAGAAACTGTATGAAGCAGTTGAAGAAATTATATGAAGCCTAGGAGTTATAGGGAGAGGTTATAGGAAGAAGCAGTTAGATGAGTTATAATGAAATCATATTGCCATAAGCAGGCGTTTTATAGGGGGTGCTTATATGTAGCAATAGGAGGTGTTATTCAGAGTAGATATTTGCTGTATTTTTAATTTGTTTTGTTTTGGTTTATTTCATCCTCTCAGAAAGAGAGGTTTTACGAGAAAGAATTGGGGCTGCCAGAACCCTCATGCAAGGAGCTTGCCAACCTGATAGGACAGTGCCACAATTATAATGCTGCTGGAAGACCCTCCTTCAGGACCATCCTCAGGGAGCTAACCCAGCTCCAACCACATGGTGAGTGCATAGTAACTATCATGCATCTAAATAAAACCAATCTAAATAGACTCATAGATTGTGGCCATAAACATTATGGGGCTTCAAATATATTGGTCAGAACAGACCCAAAACAATCAGCTTCACTCATTGTCATCTTTGGAGTCTTTATAGAAAAAAATTGTTTAGAGCAATAAATAAATAACACTAGTCATACTTATAAAACTGCAAGTTTCTTTTTTTTTCTTTCTTTTTTTCAAAAGCGTAACAATTTTAGTAAGGTGCCATATGAGTCATCACACTTAGGGGGCAAGTTCCAGCTAAACTTAATGGTATATGGAAATGTTCCTATTTTCTATATTAAAATAGTCTATCTATGTGTTTGTTTGCATATCTAAACAACATTTTATTAACACAAGCTTAAATGCTTTGTTTTTATGGACTCAAATATTTCAAGCAGACCCTGAAAAGGTCTGCCCCCACAGCTCTTGCATACAATGTTTCTATTGGTACTATATGTACCTAGTCTCTTACAGATTGTTAAAATGCTACTCTGAGACATTCTCGTACCATTGGACTCTATTTAATTGTCCAAATCGCAATTACATGAGCCTGTAATGGAGCCTGTAAACTTTACAGATCTTCAATTGGCTACTTTTAGCTACTCGCATTAGTTTTGCGATTTTACAGGCTCAAAAGCACTGTGGTTGTCAAAAACGTTACTCCGTCCTATCTTCTGCTTTGATGTTTCAAGAGCAGAATTTAAGCAGGAAAAATTACAAAAAAAACTAGTTTTTAATTAGAAACAAAAATTAAATTATGATGCCTTTGCAGGGCCCTGGTGGAATCCATGTGATTATGAGAGGGGCTTTTACATTTCTGTATAGCTGTGGTTGCATCTATTGATGCAAGTTCTTGCTTCTGGACAACAAAGACTTCTCCATGTTTCCTCCTCCCACACCCGTCTTTTTCCCACTGCTACAAAGAGCAATGCTCATGATCCAACTCTAGGGATGAGATGTAATAAACGCAAAATGGATTCTTGTACTCAGACAGTTTTCAGAAATGTTTAGCTTTTTGTAAAAAAATATGCTTATATTTCCACTTGTGAAACAAGTGGCTTCTTTGTTGAATTACAGTGGTGCTTTCATTCTATCCTTTTCTTTGCAAATGTTATATAAAATTTACAATTCGCTTCACCTTCTGGAATCCTCTTTCCCCTTTTCTTCCTGTTCTTGCTTGCTCATGAGATCTTCCATGTTGCAAATCTTTGACTTAAGGCCACATTCACACAGGATAGACTCCAAAAACAGATAATTTGTTTTTCTGGGGGCTTTTTATGACCTTTACATTGAGGAGGATAACATTATTTAAATACCATGGTTAATACATTTCTGTAAAACAAAAATAGGTCAGGAAAATAAGGCTCTCCACCTTAAAGCATGATTGCATATAATCATTAATAGTTTAAATTCAGTATTTTTTTACACTTTGTAAACTTCTCACCATTATTTAGTCAAGTTTTTAAAAACTGCATGTGTTGTACACATTGGGACTTTAGTGATCCATGAAGTCCAGTTTTGTAGGAGTTATTTATATAAAACATTTTTGTATTTACCTCAAAACTAAAATGTTGTTGTTATGTATGCATTTTTTTATATTTTATCTTCTGTAGATCTTTCCGATATTGCATCAATTAGCCCAGATTTCTCCATCACAGACCCTACTGTGTTTCAGAAAAGATACTTGAAAAAGATCAGAGAGCTGGGAGAGGTAATTAATTTTCTTCTCAACTTTCTTTTATTGTATTTTTATTTCAAAGGGACAAGAAACATTATTTTTTTCCCCATACATTTAAAAGAGCATGTTATAAACATTACCAAAATGATATACTTACATCTGTAGATTTCAATGGCAAACCAGTATGACTCATCTATACTACTGCTCATTGGCTGACAGGGGCAAGCCCCCAGATGAATTAAACATTTTAATCCGTTTTTTTTCTGCTTTGTGAGCAGCATTTGAAAAAGGAAACGCCTAGTGTTACATTAGCAAAATCCATGATGCAACAAAGATTAAAAAAAAAAAATGTTTTCAATATCCCTTTTAATTTGTCTTCTCTCTGCTGTGTCTCTTACTCTTTAACTCACAAGATGCACCATTGTCTGACTTATTTTCTCACCAGGGACACTTTGGCAAAGTGAGTCTATACTGCTATGACCCCAATAATGATGGGACTGGAGAGATGGTGGCTGTGAAGTCCCTAAAGTCTGGGTGTAGCCAGCAGCTGGAGACTAGCTGGAAAGGAGAAATCAAGATCTTGAAGACCCTTTACCATGAAAATATAGTGAAATACAAAGGCTGTTGCAGTGAACAAGGTCAGCTGATATCCATAACACTGCAAAACATACTTTTTGTCACATGGAAAGATGATGGTTTTTCTATAACAACTTTTCACGCTGAATTCAAATATTCATCAGAGTTTTGTGATCACCCACAGCTTTTTTGTGATGATGCTTTTTATTTATAAATATATCAAAAGATCCAACCTATTTTGTCACTATAGGTTAAATATTTTTTTTTTTTCAAAATAATGATACGTTTTTGCTATCTTATATATCTGCAGGCAGTTGGTAGACTGGCAGCCAGGTGCAGGCATTTGGCAGCCAGACTGACTAGCAGACGTGTGATGCTCTGTGACATCATGAACACAGCATTAGTTTGAGAAACCTATGCCAGTAGTAAGCCAACTTTCACAGTGTACACATTGTGCTAGCTTGGGTTCTCTTTTGTCTAGTGATTAGAGTATTGTTGTGCTTGATACAGTGTCATTTATGCCAAGGACATATGCAAGTCCTCCATATACCTTCTGTTATGTTTGTGGGGAATTAATGTTTAAAGCTCAGCGACAATTTTTCATAAAAAAAATGTTATGAGCAAAGTAGGAGACCAAAATAAGAACTGGGCCCCAATATTTGCTGTGACACCTGTGTTAGGCTTCTGACAGGATGGGTAAATGGTTCTCCCCCATATGCCCTTTGCCTTTCCCATGGTCTGTGGGAAAGGCAAAGATGATTATTTCCAGACAACACATGGAATAACATCTAAATCCAAACACACACATGAAATACCCAAACAAGCCATGTGCTATGAGATGACAGTTTCTCACATGAAGGACTTACCTGTACCACAGCCTCCAAAAAATGTAACATCAGGCGATGAAGTCTGAAAACCGCTAGCCCAGTTAATCACAAAAAGCAACAAGACTCCAAGACTCTACTTTTGAAGCAAGTGCAACTTCTTTTGAGTCTCATCTATTAACTGAATGTAATTTGATTTGTAGATCATTACCAATAATTGGCGGCTGCCTTCCATTTAAGTCAAATGCCGTACAAAATACTGATTAGATAAATGACTCCCTAAAATCTGAACATGCCAAGTCTTTTGCTTGACATATGACTTATGCTGAAGACCATACATTTATGGCCCCAAAGGGATAATTGCCAATTATTGGTAATGCCCTGCAACTAACAAGATGAATAGTGTCCTTAGTGGGTGAATCAAAAAGGTTGTCTGACAGATAAAAACTAAACTTAACCTCAATGTAAATGTGCTGTTGAAAATTTAAATATTTTTGAATGATATTCAATTGAAAAGTACTAGTTGTTACCTAAAGTTTTTAAACTATATTTTGAATCTCCTCTGTGCCACTTTAAAGGATCACTATAGTTTTTTTATTTTATTTTAAGGCAATCTGTCCAATGTAAGCAATATGGCAAAGAATGAAAATTGAGCATATTATTAAAAAAAAAAAACAAAAAAAAAAAAACAAAAAAAAAAAAAACCTGTTAAGGACCACTACTTAATGGAGAAAAAAAAAAAAAATATATATATATATGTGTTTGAAAACGTTAGGTTTAACTAGGAGCATAATTAAGCAGGAAAATGTCATACAGCTAGTTTTCTTTTTAAGGAAGAAATTAGGTTATTCGTCTGCTGGATGGTGGCCCAAATAACTCTTTCTTACAAGTTAATTTACATTTTTCTAGTCCGCATCATTACTTTTCATCTATTCCCCTCTTTTCTCTAGTATTCATTTTATTGTCCAAGTTTAATTACTTTATTTAATGCAAAAAAAATAAAAAAAATGAGTGAATAAAACATGATTATTTAAGTGCAAGAAAATGTGGTAGGACAGTTTCTCTCTAAACTACACCCTGTCAATTATTTATTTATTATTTTGCCAAGTTCAATAATGTCACAGACATGGTTCTGCTCTACTCGAATTATTATTTTTTTTAAACATGCATGTTTCTGAACCTGGCCAACCCCTTAAGGCAGTGCTTGGCAAATATTGGGCGCCAGGTTGATATGGCAACCAGAAATAGCATCCTGATGACAGATATGTTCCTCTTTAACATTTTAATGTTTTTTTGGTGACTGTAAAAAGCTAAAAGTAAAATGTTCTGATTCATAGCTCATTAGGGCACATACAGGAAGTGTTTTTGAATTTGCCGCTCTTAAAGGGATATGTAAGTGTGCTGGATTATAAAAGCATCTGATATAGGAGAATAGTAGTGCATGAAATATCCCAAAATAAACATTAATTAGCTTACCTTGAAGTTAGCAAAATTTCCTATGTTTTTTTGGCATTTGATCGTGTACACCCCTAGAACATCCCACCTGAATTAACATAACATTAAAATTCAGAATCCGGCTAATACATTGTATCATTCTTTCACCTCAGTGTCTTCTGTCATGCTCAGTACAAGAAATGCAACAATTACTTCCTGTGCTCTGTACCAGAAAGGTCAAAATATGTACCCAGCTTATGTAAGTGTCCTGTGGGTGTGAATAGCTGGATTTGACTTTTGTGCAAATAACTTTGTAAATAAACATAACATTTTCTATATAACACGTGTTTTCATACACTACTAATTCTCCTCTATCAAATGCATTCATAATGTAGCTCGCTTGTATATCCCTTTACATTATGCATCCTGGCATGTTTGAAAGGGCAGGCAAAATCCCCCCCTCCAACTCAGGAGGACCATAAATCAACACAAATAATGTGCACAGAAGTAAAAAATAAATTAAAAAAATCTGCTACTTTCCTGGCTATTGTGAACACATACACACTCTTCTCCCCCTTAATTAAATCTGAAGGTCCTCAAATGCCTTAATTAAATTTGCAACAACTTATAATTTAACTGAAGCCAAACATTTCAGCAATTACTTTATATATATATATATATATATATATATATATATATATATATATATATATATATATATTACTCAGACACACATGATATTTAAGAAATTTATGTTGACTCCTAGATTAGATTAGAACGAATTTGTTACATCCTTGGATCTGTCATGTAATTTTTGTGTCTCTATGTTCAGGAGATAAAATCGTCCAGCTCATCATGGAATATGTGCCCTTGGGGAGCTTGCGTGATTACTTACCCAAGCACAATGTTAGCCTGGCCCAGATACTGCTGTTTGCCCAACAGATATGCGAGGTAATTGGAAAATGTAAACATGGCTTTATAAACCTGTATTCAATCTTTTTCAAGTACCCAGTGTTTGGTTGTCTCTGCTCATAAGATTATTATTATTTTTTTAATCCTTTTTTTTTATTTATTTTTTATTGCAAAACTCAAGACATACATTTGAGAAGTCATACAAAATGGTACATGATTAAATGGATAAATAGTAGTAACCGCTTTATTACATACTGTAGTCTATATGTAAATAAGGTAGACAAAAGCACAAATAGCAGGGAGTTGAGAGAGACATTAACAATAAACACCATATATGTAGCAGAGCCTGTGTAATAAGTCAGATAAGAGGTAGTTTGGAAACTAAAATAAGCAAATACACATAAATAGAGATAAAACTATGGTATAAAGTAGTTAAACATCATTATTAAATGTAACAAAAAATATAAATGTGCAATTGAGTTTATTACACTTTTATTTATTTTAAACATTTAATGTTTGTGAAGTTTGTAACAAATGAATAGCATCACAAGCTGTGGAAACCATGGGCATAAAAGTGTTTTTAGGTAAACATTTGTATTCTACCAGACCCTGCTTGTGTCCAAAGGAAGCCACTATTTGTGTCTTCCACACTTCCTGCTGGCTTAAATACTTGAGTGGGTGTATTCTGCTAATTTTTATTATCTATTCAAGCATGAGGGAGAGCCTGATAAATTAATATTTATCTCTGAAAATATTTAATGCCCTTGCCTTACATATTTGCTAATGTTTGTTTGCTTCATAAGTCAGAAATATGTGAAGGTTTAGCAAAACTATAGTCTTAAGTAGACTTTTCTGTGTCTATTTCAGGTGTTGAACAGGACAGTGTTGTGTTTATTATAATAGGCCACCTTATTCCTACATTTACCCCATTAAGATGTCTACAGCATCATTTAATACCTTTATAACCACTGCTAGTCAAAACTGTACCGGATGAAAATCTTCTTCCCCTTTCTTTCATTATTAAATTGACTTTAAATCTTTAAAAACATTTTCGTTTAAATAGCATTTTGTTCCTGGGTTTCCTTTACTAGGTTAGCTTCCTTCCTTTGCCATTATATTAAATTATTTTATTTATTTTGTTTGTACCCGTAAAAATACAAATTCCAGACCGTGACTTAATTTCACAAGTACATTTGGTACCAGTAAGCTCAACCTTTTACTGTTTTCATCATATCACATTGCTCCATAATGGGACTACCCATTTTATTTTTTGTTATTGTCAAATCACATTATTTACACCAACTGATATAAATGTATATAATGTTCATTTTCCTCCAATCCCATTCACCAGGTCTGCCTAGTAGATCCAGTAACAGACCACTCGCATTGGGTAATATCTTTCTCTTTCTCTGGCAGGGAATGGCTTATCTTCACTCTCAGCATTATATACACCGTGACCTTGCAGCTCGTAATGTTCTTGTTGAAAATGAAAATGTGGTGAAAATCGGGGATTTTGGGCTTGCGAAAGCTGTTCCAGAAGGTCATGATTATTACAGAGTCAGAGAGGATGGCGACAGTCCGGTATTCTGGTAAAATCAATATGACTTCAGAACGTGTATAAATCACTGGTTGAATGGACACATTGAGCATTTTTCTTAATATACATACACTCTCTAGCTTTATTTAATTAAAGAATTGCTTAAAGCGCTAAGAACTTGAGCTAGATGTTTAAATTAGACATTGATAGTTAATACATTTTTTGTTATGCAATTTAAAAAATAACATTTAAACATTATTTCAAAGACTCCGTTAAACCTGGTATCCACCCACTATAACGTCATAGAAGGGAGGCGACTTTCTCTAGCAGGCAGCTACCTCCCAATTAGGGTGGAGACAACTGAGCTAGAGGTTTATACTGTAATCTTTGAAAATAAATGTAATAGGAATTGTATTAATGATCAATTCATTATTAATTAAATAATTAAATTAACTTGCTTTTCCTATACGTAATTATTATGTATACATTGTTCAGTTGGAACAAGCTTCACAGCATCTAGAAGCTCCCTTTTTTCCTCGTATGTTGCTATCTTGCACATCTGTGACTTGGCACAATGCATTCTGGGTGGCTAAGCTAAGGCATGCTCATGGGAGGAGTTCAGATCAGCAGTGTCTAGACCATTTATACTGCCAGAGTTTTCTGTTTTTTTACAAAATAAAGAAAAAATTGAATGTGGGGAGAAAATGTTTAGATATTTAAATGCTCCTTTTTCATGGTCTCCCTGTAATGTTTTTTTTTTATTACTTTATATATATTTAGACTCAAAAGTTACAGAATTCAAATTAGTCAATAATATAAAAATATATACTGTATACAAAAAGATGTACTATAAATTTAGAAATGAATTAGGCTAATTGATATTCAGAATTATTTTAACAAAGATATTATATCAAATTGATACTTTATAAAATAGCAACTGAAAGAAGAAATAAAGTAGCATCATTCTACTAAGACTTAATTAAAGTATGTTATAATAAGTTTTTTGTGAAATGAAAAAAAAAAGAATATAACATTTCAACATACAACCACGTCAAAAAATATATCAATTTCTTGTTATATTTTTCACTATGTGTGCTAAAAAGTGTATTTTTTCAATAATCAGATTTTTGCGTAATTCATTTCTCAGCTTGGCTGAATTTATTGTCACCCATATATACAAGCATTCTATAATCTATCTATAATCTTCATAATTTGATAAAGCTAATTTTGTGATTTATTCAAAAAAATATCTCACTTTACTGCAGTCCCATAAAAAGTGGATTATATCTTGATAAGGATATTTTAAATATCAAAGATCCTTTTTGACATGTTTCTTCCTAAAATAAAGGATCCTCCTTTATCAACTGTCTAAGAAAATTGGCAACCTGGTTTAATGCAAAACAATAATTCCAAGGGAAATTGTTGTTGTTTGTCGTTTAGTTGTTCAGTTGCGTTGAACTCTCCAACACTCTATGGACCGCAGTACGTCAGGTAGATCTCTGTCACTCCCCCTCTAAACTCCATCAAGTTCATGTTCATTGCTTCAGTGACCTCATCTATCCATCTCTGCCTCTGTCGTCTCCTTCTTGTGCCTTCAATCTTTCCCAGCTTTAGAGTCTTTTCTAGGGAATCCGGTCGTCATGATATGGCCAAACTATTTTAGCTTCAGCCTCATGATCATACCTTTGAGTGAACAGTTTGTCCTGAAGTACTGATGTATTGGATCTTCTTGCAGTCCAAGGGACTCTAATCAGTCTTCTCCAACACCACAATTCAAAGGCGTCAATTCTATGGCCCTCCGTCTTCTTTATGGTCCAGCTCTCACATCCGTATGTTACTACTGGGAATACCATAGTTCTAACTATGTGGACCTTTGTTGATAGTTTAATATCTTTACTTTTTACTAGCATGTCTAGGCTTGCCATTGCTTTCCTCCCCACATCTTTAAATTCCTCAAATGTAATACATTTTTTTAAAGTTAAATTCAAAATGGCTTTAATCATTCTCACACCTACATTGAACTAAATATCAAAATGATTATTGATATTAGTGGTGGAAAACTGCAGATTTCCTTTTAATTATTATTATTGTTTATTTGTAACACGCTAACATATTCCATAGCGCTATACATGAATTGTGTTAAAGGCAAAACACTAGCAATATTAGCACTTTGCAAAGGATGGAGGGCCTGGTCTTTGAGCTTAGAATTCAGTGTCCATAGAGCTTTTCTCCGAAGCACTGTGCAAGATTGAAAACTCGTAAACTTACAATGCTAAACCATATGAAATAACATTCATAGAAAGCAATCTTTTATGAATAAGTCTCCAAGATTTTAGAGAAGAAGAAAAAAAAAAAGATCAGATTATGCAAATTGAGCTTTGGAATTTTGTTTAAAAAAAAAAAAAAAGGATCTAAAATGCATACCTCATGTTAAAGTTATCTTCATCTCTCCATATTAACATATCTGTTTTCACCAAGCATTTATTTCAAAGCAAATTTCAATAATGGGACCAAATTTGTCCAATCAATGTTCTGCAAACCAGTTCCAGCTCTGTTTTTAGACTGCCACATTTTTTGCTATGAAATTCTTGACCTTGTGACATGCCATATACATTTCCTATAACATACGTGTAGTGTGTGTGTGTGTGTGTGTGTGTATATATATATATATATATATATATATATATATATATATATATATATATATAATGTGTGTGTATATATACTTCTTTGTTTTTATGGGAAGCATTTGACGTGGTTATAATAGCCTAGGATTAACAATCATTTTATTTTAAACAAATTCTACCAAAAAATGACAAAGCTAAATTACTCCACGTGATTACATTTCTGTATTTGCAATCATTGATGAAAAATGAGAAACTTCATTTTATTGCATCATTCACTAAATAAATAGCCAAACATTTAATAGAATTTTGGGCAATTTTCAATACATAGTCAAGATCTTCTTTTTATTTAGATAAACACAACCCCTCCGATCTTTTAATATTAATTTTATATCTATGGACTAATCAAAAATGTTCTGTTAGGTAAATAATTTTAGGTCAATGAATTTTGGATTCTTTAAAAAGAATAGCAATCATCAATATCTGATCTTTAGATTGTAAGTTTGCAAGTTTCCAATCTTGTAAGGTGCTTTGGGAAAAGCACTGTGTACTTTTGTACTTTTTGATTTTAAGGTCAAACACAGGACCCTCCATTCTTTTGCAATGTGTTTTGCCTTGTACTTCATATTGATCTCTAATTGTTTAAGCCAAGGGCTCAATTGCTAATTCAATTATTAAAGGCGTCAAAGGACATCCCTGTCTAGTCCCTCTACATATGATTAATACTTACAGTAGCTATAGTAAGCAAATATAATAACTTAATTTAATCTTAAATTATTTTGACTTGTACGATTCTTCAATTCATCAACTTTTTTTTTAATCAAAATTTCACAATGTCCAATTACCGTATCCATTTTTTTCTTGCTCTTAAATTTGTATCCGTCTAAATCTTGAATTATCTGCTCTATTGCATTAATCTTGGCATTCAAAGTTCTAAATTCTTCTTTGGAGTTATCTAGTCCCTTTTGTAAAGAATCAAATAAGGACATCAGTTGCTGAAATCTGCTTCACTATTGACTTAATTCATTTTTTGATACCGTGATTGTTCTGGGATTGTTCTGAATCATTGTTCATTCTATTGGAGTTTTAGCTTTATGATCTTTCATATCCCAAGAACCACTAATTTTATTTCTGACGTTTGTGCCCGAGTACCAGGCATTTCTGTTAAAAGTCTCTCTACATTTTTATTTTTTTTAAATCCGCTTAAACATTAATCTCAGACCCGAAAATAATCTTTCTTTTTTGGAATAAGTGAAATCGGATGGACCAACCTTTTTCACTGACCTTATTTCAGTATAATATTATATAGTTTCAGACAGCTGTACCAGACTTCAGTTTTAAATTAAGGTCTGGAATCTATACTTAATTTAGCAAGCCTGTTACTGACCTTTATAAAATAGGAGCTCCAACCATTACAACACCTTTACGCTAAAATAAACTATAATCTTACAGTGTCAATGAAGAAAATGTCACTTCTTGTTTTCCCATTAATCACACTATATACACAACCTACCATATTGCTTGGAGCAACCTTAGGGCCATGTCTTGCTCTTCTCTTCTCGACAAGTGCTCACTCCCTATCTGTCACCTCTCCAGACTCTCTAAAGCCACCTCCTGGGGAGCTCACCTCTAGCACTTTAAAACCCAGACAGACTTGTAGCCCACAGGTAAACATGCTCCGATATTGGAGCACACAGATGGGCCACCATATTGACATAGTGGGAAATGTAAGTCAACTGTGATGTTGTATTATCAGAAATAAATAATTATTAGCAAACTGTAAATATATTTTCTACATATAGTGTATTATAAATTATTAAATGTAATGTTTATGATTAAAGAGGTGGAATTATGGAGTTGGTTCATTGACAGCAATATTAGGAATTATAGGAAATGGTAATACTGAGCAACAAGAATATAATTTTTTTTTTTACAATTTTCCATTTTTGGTTATAATTGCATCATTATAATAAACATTGCAGGTCTAGAATGTGAAAAAAACAGTTCCTCATCTCCCTATTATTCTAATATCAACAAAGCCTTACATCTTTCCCTTGTAAGAGAAGAAGGATGGGGGAAAGAGAGCGCACGAAGCCTATCTCTCCCCCATCCTTCTTCTCTTTCTACGACACAACAGACGCTACAGTGAACAGCGGTGACCTGGAGATAGCAGCAGGAACAATCCAGGCCATATCGTATATAACGATCTACATTAAACTAAAATTTAAGAACTGACATTTACACCCCTTCTAAGTACTATATCATTTTTGAGCGCTCTCTATCCATTGGAGTGCTTGTTCTCAAATATTTTTCTATCTTTCCCATTTAGAAAATATTTAATTTATTTTTTACATATTATATGAGTTGTAATAAAGTTGATATTAACCTGTAGTTTTTTTTATGATGTTGTAGGTACGCCACAGAATGCCTAAAGGAGTGTAAATTCTTTTATGCTTCAGATGTGTGGTCCTTTGGGGTCACTCTGTATGAGCTTCTAACTCGATGTGACCCTTACCTGAGCCCTCCAACAGTGAGTATATGATTATGTATTGGAAAAACAATATTTATACACTACCTTTAAAAGGTAATCTACTGAATTTTGTATTCTGCCTTACCTTAGCATGTTATGAGAATTTGATTACATGGAGTGGTTGCTCTTTAGTGTAGTTTACAGTAAATATTTATTTTGAATGTGTTGCGAAAACCAGTGAAGTGCATTATATAATCCTCTATTTAAAGGGCCACTGTAGTGGTCACACAGTAGGGTTTAATTATTTATTTAGTTTCTGTTTAGCAATAAATCTATTATTTTAATGAAAAATATTATCAAAACTGCTTTTACATTTTATCTTTCAAATATGAGTTGTAGCTTCCAGTAGACTGGTTAGTTATCCTAGCAGAGCTTCAATTAGGTTCTTGAGAATAGAGCAGCCCATGACCCAGCCATCATCCCAAAGGGGAGCTGACAGGAGATTCCCAAGGCACACATGTGAAGGCACCGATCATGCCTCTGTTGCATAGGAAACAGTGACCGTGGAAAAATATGTGCAAGGCGAAACAGCATTTAGTGAATGGTTGTAACTATATTCCCTAAGGCAGATTTTGAGCGATCTAAAAGAGCAGGATTTAATAAGTTACTGCCAGGTTTAATTTTCTATTGATTGTCCGGTCTCCCATTTAGACATATGTGGGAGTTTGGCTGGAGCTTATTAGAGGTTCTCCAGGGGGCTTGTGAGGCTCTGGTAAGAAAAAAATTGTAGGACAATCTAATAGGCAATCTGAGTTTGCTTTTAGTGGCCAACTTATCTGCTCAGAAGACTTTTCAAAAAATAAGTTTGTCTCTATCAAACTCTATTAAACCCCTATCAGATTAACCTCCCTCGCAAATCCCCCTACCCTTCTTGGACACCTAAAGTCTTAAATACTAAAGTTCAAAGGAAAGCTTTAGAAACTCCACAGTTTTCGTCTTCTTCAAATACTGATTTTATTGCTAATCCGTTATTAAATAAAGAAGTCCTGTTGTATGAGCAATACAGTGGTTATTTGGCTATTGGTAGCAGATGGATACAAATTATGGGCCCCTTTCTGCCTTAAATGTTTTATAAATTACAGAGCTTAGTTTTTTGCATGAATTATGCACAAGTCCAAAAAATAAATACTTAAGTCAAAGAGCAATTTATCAAAATCAAAGTGTTTTACACAAGTAGTTAAACATTCAAAAGGATTATATTACCATACATTCCTACCATTCAATATAATGTATTAGTTCAGGATAAGAGGAAGAGAAAATAACCCCCTGTCATATTTTTTTAAAATATTCTCCAATGTCCCAAAAACTGTGAAAGCAGAGATTTCAGAAAAAAAAAGCAGATGTGCAAATCACATATAATGTATGGGTTTGTCAGATGGGCACTACAGGAGAAGTCTGTAAGCACCACCTGTTGCCAACCTGAGCATTCAATTGTAAGTTCCGAGTGTAGATGTGCCAGTATGTTGTTACATAATATAATTCTGTTCTTTGCGGTGCAACATTTCTGAAAGCTGGCCCTATAATTACATTCTGTGACATTTTTCATCATTTTAGAAATTTATAGAGATGATCGGGGTCACTCACGGACAGATGACTGTAATGCGACTGATTGACCAACTAGACCGAGGTCAAAGGTTACCATGTCCTAATGATTGTCCTTTAGAGGTATGTATGTGTCTTGTTCAAGGAGCATATACAGAATTGTTTCCTGAATGTTATGTATGAGGTAATAGGCTTTGATATGCAAAAGAGAGGCTTGGCTTAATCCCACTTACACCCACTATCTGCTGGTTACTGTATACATCCATGGTCCTTTGGAGAAGGTTGTTAGAAGGGTTAGAAGTTTACGTTGTGACTGTCTGTCTGCATCTGCGCATGTGTGATGGCAATGGCAGAGATTGTGAATGTAGGGCCCTGGTGCAAAATAATTTGGGGCCTCCATTGCAACTTCTGTGTACAAGGTAAATGTAAAAAAAAACAAAAATATATGTAGTTGGTCAGATCACTCCTATGGTAATGAAATCATATTGCTATAAAAATAATTATCTGCCTCTCTGCCTTAATAATTTAAGAGACTCTCTTTACACCAGGTAGGAGGGGGCTCTACAATGTTGTGGACCCTGGAGCTGTGCACCTGCTGTACCAGCAATAACTTTCTTCATAATTTCTTTAATTTCTTTGTGTCTCTTGAATTGTCAGATCTACAAGTTGATGAAAAACTGCTGGGAGACTCAATCAAACTTCCGACCATCCTTCATCAACCTGATTCCTGTTCTGAAGTCCTTCCACACCACCTACACCACACAGGCACCTTCCGTGTTCAGCCTGTGCTAGAGTTATGGTACGTACACTTGAATTTCAAGAAATGGATCCATGGTCTGAGAGAGAGCTGACGGTCAGTCACACAAACAGTGATCCAGGTCCAGTTAGCAGTAAAATTGTAATAAGCATATACATCAAGGACCGGAAGCAGGTTGGATAATTTAGCTGACAGGTCAAGGCAAGAGGAAGGCAGAATGGTAAAGGGCACAGACAATACCTTGGTGCGGGTGGTAGGAGAAATAATGTAGGGTCATACCCAGTAGATCAGTATAGGTTAGCAACAAGAGGGAAAAAGCATGAATAATAATTCATATTACTTAATCATTTCCACTGTCAATGATTATGGGTCCAGGATGTGGTTTTATATTGCACCGGGGAGTACAAAGAGAGGCTCAGTAGCTAGTTTGGTTTCAGTCTTGGAAATAGATGCAGAGGAGACAGTGACAGCAAAGGGTGATACCTACTAGTGGACACTTCAGACTGTAGAAGTTCTTACACAAACCACTTGAACAATTCATTACACTAAATCTTAGGCATAATTTGTTAACGTTTTATTTTTTAGATGAACAATTTTGTCCATTCAATGTGTTCTTCAGTTCACTTAATGTATCAGACTCAATAAAGCTTTGAATTCTGTAGTATATATTTTTATATTTATATATTATCATTGTGTTTTTAGGAGTATCGATGAGCTGAGCCAATTGATTTGGAGAGATATTTAGGATGGATTCCACACTTTCCGCAGTGCAATAAAGAAGCAGTATTAAAGTTTCTGTTGTAAAATACAATCCAAAAATCTGAATGTTTATAGAATCACTGCACAGATGGCAACATGCAGACAAGAACAATGCAAGGAAGTGTCGGGCTGCCACATTTTATTCACTTGAGAAGTGCTGTAATTTAAAGGAGAGATAAATAGTCCACCTCAGACACCCCCAAAATCCTTTACACCTTCTCTGATATCAACGTTGGCATCTTCTCTGCTCAAATGGACAGCTACTCATTGCTCAGTCAGTTCTGTGTACATGCAAAATGACCTAGTGCAAGAAACACTCCAATTTCCAGAAGCATTTTTTCCAAAGCTTTCTAACCTCTGGACTGTCACACGGGATGGCCATACAAAACCTTGTCTTACTTTTTGCTGTGTAAGCAATGCATGTTACATATCCAAAGCTACATGCCAAAAAGAGGAGGCGAATCGCTATCATTTAAAACGTCACTTTATATGCTGCTATTCCGTAATGTATACATATACAATGTGTATGTATATGTTCTGGTAATTCTATATGCCTTTTAAGTCTGTGAATTAAGTTGTAGATTATGGTATAAATGTTGTCCCGATAAATCTCTTTATTGCAAGAGAAGGAGAGAAATCTTACTGCTCTTGGTGTTTCTTTTTCTGTTGTATATAAAATAAAACCTTTTAAGTCTGCATTTGCTTAATATTTATTTTGTACTTTTTTGATTGGTCTGTTCAAAGGATTTGAAGATCCTTGAAAGATAAACTCATTATTAACAGTATAGTATACTAATACTGATAAGACCCCAAACTAGTTAATTAGTCTGTTTAGCCTTCATGTTTGTAAAGCTTCTAACATTAGCACCTATGTAAGCCATGAAGATCTAAAATTAGGCTGACACCTCTTGTGCTATGTGCATTTCCATTTTGGATAGCCAATTTTGAGGGGAAGGATTATCCTATTGAACCGTGCAGCTCCTACTGCCAAATCCTATTCATAAATTGCAAGCCCGCAGATGACTTTATACCGGCCGTAAGTTTGCAGGCTTGAAATATGCAACAGTTACAGAGTGATTCAAATGATCAAGCCTGCAGGTACCTGGCCGAAACCCTAAACCGTAAACCATGCACCCATAAGTAGCATTTCAGGGCATGATCATGATCAACTAAGCAAGGCCATAACTATCGTCATCATGACATCAGTAAAACAAGGAGGTTAAACGTCAATCAAGCTTTTAGATGTCCGATATGCGATAAAATAATAAAAATGAATGACAATACGATCTATGTAGGTGGCCTGATATGTATTCACTCCTTGTCACAAGATTAATATAACATGGAAATAAAACGTGAAAAAAATATTTTTTAATTGTCGATTTGTGAGCTTGAGACTGTTGTGCAATTCATTCTAATGCCTTTCATCTCTTTCCATGTCTTTTATCATTAACTTTTTATTCAACAGAAATTCTTTACATATATATTGAGACAATACACAATATCTCACTGAGGTTACAAAATCCATATTATCTGTCTTACCCCGTACATTTTCCATTTTCTAATCAAAAATTGAAATGGTCCAGAATTATTATGTTACAATACTATAATTTTCTTCAATAAAGAAACTATACATATATTTTTGTTGTTGTCTGTATATGTGTGAGTTTGTAATCAATTTCCATCAACAATTTTATCTAATACTTTTACTTTGTTGATACGGTAATATTGTACCGGTCATGTCCTATAGCTTCAAGAATTTTACGTAACTTGCCTGTCCATACTCCACTCCCGCGTCCATACTCATGAGCGTAGCCAGTCTAAGTCCAAGTCTCCTCCTCACTCCAGGTTCATTTTGGCTAATGTTAAGTGAGTGTAGATATAGTCTATCTAGGCAAGCCCTCCTTATATTCTAACCAAGGAACCCATATTTCAAGGTAGCGGAGCATTGCATCCTCCATGGAATGTGTCATTTTTTCATTGATGGCAATATATTCTATTTTATTTTTGATAAATTGAAAATCTAACTTTACCTGCTTCCTATCTCTAGTGATGTGATTTTTTTTTTGTCGCTAGACACATAAACTGCCCTATTTTGTTTTGGGGGTATGATATAGTGTCAATTGGGATCCCTAATAAACAAACTTCTAGCTACCCCTTTATCGAAGTATGTAAGAGATATTGCTGTCCAAATTAGATTTAATTTTGGGGCATTCCCACCAAATGTGAAAAGCAATTTGGGTTTGCTGTATGTTTCCATTTGGCTATTCTCTCGGGGGTAAAAAGTAAGTTCAATTAAGTACTTTTAATTGACATTTCGAATAAACTCTTATTTAGGGAGCTCCTGTCTTTTTAAAGTGCAGTATTGATTTTTTTTTATTTATTTGCATTTACAGTGCCACAAACGGGTTTAACTCCCTTGTGAGTCCTATCTGGTACTCATGGATTTTCTACTACATTTGCCAATTACAGGTGTGAAAACAGTTGCAGGGTTGAGGAAGTGTAGCAATACTGATTTGCGATTGTAACATTTATGGGCTGATGGGTTGGAGTTACGATTTTGACAACTGCAGGAATTTTCAGCCCGTAACCCGCACATCGTTTGCAGGTAACTAAAAGACACCAATTAATAAGCAAATTAGTTTACGGGTTACATGACGTGCTTCAGTAACGAACAATTGCTCAACTGAACAGGGGCCATAGTGTCAGTCTTTTCAGTTGAACTAAATAGAGATTTTATCTGCACCCCAGCTCATCCCATTCCTGAGATAGCTAATCTGTGAACGTCTGCTGCCATTAAAGGAACATTGAATAGAATAGTTAAAGGGACCACTAATATAACTATAACTATATGCACTTTTTGTTAGAAAGTGGAAAATCATGTGGGAAAATTTATTTTTTTAAATTAATCAAGAATGGACTTGGATATTGTCATTTTAGTTTAGCTCTTGAAGCCCTCCCACAAGAATCTGCATAAATATCTATTCAATATACTATAACTTTTATACTTGTTTCCAATGCGTGTTTTTTTAAAAACAAGACAAAGCTCAATTCCCTCTCCACTTTTCCCCCTCTGCTCCCACCTCTGTACCTAACTACAATGCTTTTCTCCAGATACCTCATCTATCTCCAGCTTTTCTGATATTTTCTGACTACAGCAACCACATCTCTCCCATCCTCCCTCAAGTACACCCACCACTAATTGTTGGACCTTTATAGAGTCCATCCTGTCTGAGGCGGACCTGATTCTGCAGGAGGCCGTCCCTCTCCAGTCTGTGAGGCGGGCCTGGTGCGGTAGGAGGCTGGCCCTCTCCTGTTTGTGAGGCAGGCCTGGTGCTTTAGGAGGCCAGCTCTGTTCTGTGTGTCAGATGGGTCTGGTGCTGCAGGAAGCAGATTCTTATCTGAGACAGGCCTGGTGCTGTAGGAGGCTGGCTATGTCCTGTGTATGAGGCGGGCCTGGTGTTGTATGCGGTTGCTCTCCCCTGTCTGTGAGGCAGCCCTGGTGTAGAGGAGGCCAGCTCATTGCTCCAGGAGGCAGGCTACTTGCAGCCTAGACCCTCCCTCATGCTGCCCCATATATTTGTGGTTGGATGCCTCTCTTAGTATGAGAGACGATTGAAATGTGGTGGTGTAGTGACTGATGGAAAGCTGGAGGCTCGAAGCGAAGTGATGATGCAGGCTGAAATATGATATGAGAGCATGCTGAAGGTTAACTTGCTTGCTCAATTAAAAATGGCAAAGTGAATTCTGGTGCATTTCCAGACACCTTGACCGCATAGGAAACTGGTTCGCCAATGACAAACTACTGACCTATGACCAATTTTGCACGACTCATGACTTGCCAACTACGGAACTCTACAATTACTTAAAAATTAGAAGTTGGGTTACCAAGATGGTTAAGGACTCCGGGCCCCCCAGAGCTTCCTGGCTATCCGTTATCTGTAAAAATCTCCCGCTCACCAAAGGCACTCTGAGCTCTCTGTATAACACCTTCCTTAGCTCTACTAGTAGCCAGAAACCCAAGTTCCTGTTGCATTGGGAAAAGGACCTGGGGGCAGAATGGGACTGGAACAAATGGACTGAATCTTGCTCCAATCTTTCAAAAGGATCACTCAATTCAGCCTTATTAGAAACATCAATCAAAGTTTTCCACAGGGCCTATTGCACTCCCGATAAAATGCAGAAGTTTAAGCCACAAGAGAGTAATAACTGCTTTAGGGGATGCCAGCTTGTGGGGGATCATATTCATGTGTGGTGGTCCTGTCCACGTGCCCAGAATCTCTGGGAACAATTGACCCGATTAGCCTCCACAATTTTTCAAAAAGAAGTTTTACCTTCGATAGAATCCTGTTTACTGGGGGTTCATATTAAAAACTCGCATTCCCAGAACAGGCTATTTCAATTAATGGCGTTAGCTTCAAAGATTCACATAGCCAGTAGATGGAAAGACATGACTCTAAATTTTCAGGAGGTGACTAGGAAGATCAACTACTTACTTATTAACGAGAGATGAACCCATATTGTCTTAGATAGGATGCCCCAATTCCAGATAGTTTGGCACCCTTGGATAACATCCTCCTTTAGTGTGCCCCTAGTATAACGTCTGCAATTAACTGAAGCGATTGTGAGGAAAAGACTGGAGTGGGGGAGCCCTGGAGACCTTTCAGAGGCACTAGATGGCAAGTATTACCCAAGGTAAGGTGGAGTAACCAGCCGGGATTGCCCCGAGGCTGCCTAGAGGTGCCCATGATTACTTATGATGATATAGTACATGATAGCCTAGTAAAGATAGATAGGTAATAACTAATATATTGTATGCTCTTATCAACTTTGTACTCTTGAATTTAATTGGTTTATTATGCCTTATGTTTCCTTTAAAGTTGAAATATCAGTTTAGACACTAGAAAATGTACTCCCTAAAAATTAAAAAACAAGAAGGTTTAGTCAGTTAACTGTTGCAAAATGATAACACTGTGAATATATAACTTGATAAAACTGACATTTATGACTGTTAATAATGTTTTATTTACGTATGGAATTTGTATACCTTCTAATAAAAGAATATAAATTAAAAAAATGGCCAAAAGTGGAGGAAATGCGTAACAAAGGCTGTTTTAGGAATAATGGAAAGCTGGAGGCTCGAGGAGAAGTGATGATGCAAGAGGAAATTTGACATGCAAGCTTGCTGAAGGCTGACAAGCTTGCTTTGCTTAGTTAAAAATGGCTTGGAAATACATAACGAAGGCTGATTTAGCACAGATGGAAAGCTGGAGGCTTGATGCAAAGTAATGGCTAAACCTGCAAAAGAATGCCATGTAAGGGGTAGAGGGGTGTGTGAAGGTGATGAGGTGCGTGTCCTTGAACATGGGCAAGGACACTGATCGGCCAGAGCGGTTGGGTGGAGCCTGTAAAGGCTGAAATGGGACTGCTTTTTTAGTAGATTTGGCAAAAGTCAAAAGCAGTACCTTGGGCATGAGCAAGGCAGGCTGCACAGTGCATTAGGGGCAAATATGCTATTTACCTTGCTTAGTGAATGACTCCCCAGGGATGGATGCCTTGGTGGACATATCAACCATTGCTCTCCAGCGATGTGATTGCCCTCTCGGACATGGATACAGGAGGGCCAAACAATGGCAAGTGCTTGAGAGACCTAAGGAAACAAAGCAACAAGAGATAGGTTGTGAAAACTGAGGCAAGAGTGCTGAGAAACAACCTCCAGGTACAGACCCCGTCATGGTGTGAGGTGTGCAGGAGAGAGGAAGACAAGTAGTGCTTAAGAAGGTTGGGAAGGACTAGCCCAAGGAAGAAACGAGAGAGAGAGGGCTGCTCCCACAATACCAGGTAACTAACATGGGCATATATATTTTGGCAAACTCTGCATTAAAGTATAGTTAAGGTTGCAGCGCAGGATGGGACAACTTCTGGAATAATGCTGGAAATAAGATAGCATTTAAACTTAACACCTCTCTCTCCCCCTGCAAACGTGTTTTTCTGATGACATTAATCATGACATAATCTATGACATTAGGTGACATTCATAACATCACATAATAATAAATATTGAAATGTTTGCTAAGATTTTAGCTACAAGACTAAATGGGGTTATACATGACCTGTTTGAATTGGACCAATCCAGTTTTATTTCAGGACGCCAAGGACAAAATAACACCAGAAGATTAATAAATATAATCAATTTTGTTAATAGCAATCAAATCACTTATATCTCTCTCGTTTGGTGCTGAGAAGGCCTTCGACAGAGTCGGATGGGAATTTTTAGAACTAACACTATTAAGATTTGGCCTAGGAGATTTTGTCTCTGAGGCCATTAAGGCTTTATATGTGTACCCATCCGCCTCTGTCGTTGGCATAGGTTTTGGCTCCTCCAAGTTCGATATTAGCAACGGAACTAGCTAGGGATGTCCCCTGTCTCCCTTGATTTTTGCTTTATTGATAGAACCTCTGGCAATCCTTATAAGTGCTTCAAGGTCAATAAAAGGCATAGAAATAGGAGGGAAAGAACATAAGATATTAATTTATGCAGACGATATTTAACTTTATCAGACCCTATCACGTCAATCAAAACATTACATCAAATAATCAACAACTATAGTTTTGTTTCTTATTATAAATTAAATATTACTAAAACTGAAGTTGATCAGTTTGAGTATTTAAAAGGACTATACAACTATAAATGGCAGGAGAACACTATAGCACATTTGGGTATTACTTTTGTTAAAAATTTGAAACATATCATTACGCTCAACCTAAAGAAGCTGTATGTTAAAATTCAAGAATTATTACTTGCCTGGGGAATTCTTTTTTTCTATCATGGCATGGTAAAATTGCAGCTGTAAAAAATGTAAATTCTCCCTGAATATAATTATATTATTAGTAATATTCTGATACCTTGCCCTAAGTACTGGATTAAAGAATTTCAGGACTTAATCGATAAATGTATTTATAACAACTAAAAAGCATAGTCCTCTATTACGTCAAGAAGATTTAATAGGGGAGGAATAGCACATCCCGACCTGACTACCTACCACGAAGCCATAATGTTATATCATATTACAAGTTGGAATAACTCCTCAAAATTGCTAGGCTGGGCTCAAATAGAAGATCATCATCACCTGATAAATTTAAAATTGGATAAGTTAATGTGGTGTGATGATCTTCCTAAAACAAATTTGGATTAAACTTAATTCAAAGTTTACTTGTAGCTCCTTTTTCTAGCCCTGCAATTCCGTTGATATTATTGGCTAATGAGTTGAAATTGAATTTTTTGACAAAATGGTCCTATTCGGGAATTGTGTCTTTTGGAAATCTATATAAGAATAACAAATTAATTGCTTTTAAGGACCTGAGAAAACATTATAACCGGTCAGCTGTTATCTGGTTAGAATATAATAGTCTTAAATCTACGCTATTAGCTTCTAAATATAATCTAACTCAAAACAGATCTCTTACTAAATTTGAACAACTTTTCATTTCTCAAAGTAAACTACATCTAATATCTAAATTTTAGTGGTCTCAAAGAACTTAAAAAGATAGGAAAAACCTCAAAACGATAGAGTGGGTAAAAGATATTGAACAAAATTGGCCAATAGAAACTTGGTTTAAGTCTCTAGAATTTACATATAAAATCTTAAAATACTGCCCTATGAGAGAAGTCTCATTTACATTCATGAATAGTTGGTATTTAACGCCTAACAGTATAGCCAAATTTACTGGTTATCCCAATGATGGAAAATGTTGGAGAAATTACAGCAAGTTAGGAACACCTATACATACAGTATATGGTGGCAGTGTAAAATTTTTCAAGACTTCTGGGAAGCATGTTCTAAGGAAATCTCAATTATTACTAATTCCAAGATTGATCTTACTCCAGAGATTATCCTTCTAAACATTTTTTTCAGATGGATATAATAGGAAAATAAAAGCACTAATTATACAAGTTGTCACTATTGCTAAACTTTTACTTGCCCACAAATGGAAACAACCAACATGCCCCACTTGGCAAGATATAATCCATAATATAAATGGAAATTGCTTAAGAAAGATTATATTGAGCTGGTAAAGGATCTTTAGAAAAATGGGAGCTTTGGCAAAAATGCAATTTGGCTATTCAATGATTAAAACACTGCCTTTGCCCTTTATAGCTATGACTCTGATACATTTTGCTTAATTCTTCATTTCTATTTTTTGGGACTTTCTAGACCTCCTAGATGCCCGCTCTGTCTTTCCTTTGTTGTATCAGTAAAGAGAAACCCTATTTGGGTAATGTGATAGATAGTGTCTTTTTAGTATGTAATCATTGTCTTGTGTGATTTCATGAATTTGTATTTTCTGTCTTAATTGTGATATATATGGTAAAAAGACAGCAATGTAAAGAAGAAACTAGTAAATTGTCACATTTATACTTACATGTTTTTTTTGTACTGTCTATATTTGAAAAAATAAAGAAATAAAGAAATTGGCTATGTCCTCACACATGACGACATATAATATGAAAAATGACCATCCATTATATTACTGATGCCGTTACTCAAGACCACCTATGATGTCGCTTTATGGTGCAACAATAGGTTTTTTAGTGTTGTACAAATGTCCATTGATTAAAAAAAAAAAAATAAGCAACTTTAATCAATGGGTTTCAGACAAGCAGGTATATAAACATATACAGCCTTATTAAATTGCGATTCAGTAAATTTAAAAGGGCTCTATTTAAGCACACAGCATATTTTTTTTCAGAAGTTTTTACTCAGTGAACTTCTATCCAAAAGCAAGGTCTTCACTAACTAACAACCTCTGTAAATAAAATATGCTGCGTGCTTAAATAGAGCCCTTTTAAATTTACTGAATCGCAATTTAATAAGGCTGATAATGTTAATAATTAACTATGATGACAAAACAAATTTATGATGATAAAACAAATATGTTTAGCCATATAGATTTAAATAAGCTGCTCCAATTGGACATGTTTAAACCTTCAAAGTTATGAATTTAGCTAAGTTTATAATTTTTACTGCATTACGTGACATCATAGGGGTCTAGTACAATGTCATCAATAATATGTATTGTTATTTTTCAAATTTTATATAATTTTATTTATATCATATGTGATGTCATGAATGATATTAGGAAAAACATTGCAAGGAAGGGTGTTACGTTTACGTGCTATCTTAAAGGGCCACTTAATTCAGAACAATTGGGACCACTTGACTGTAAAGATTTCCTAAAAGCATGTGAATTACTTTTTAATTTTCTAAAATATGTGCTTTTTTACTGAGTAATCAAATAAAATCTGTGTTTATATGTGTGAAGGACTGCTCACAGACTGCTCCATTACTGCAACTAATCAGGTTGCAGAGGTGTCCCCCCAATTCAAGTCAATAGTAAGGTTTTTGTCAGACTGCTTATATTTCCATTTTGAATAGAAGGAGGAGAGGAGGACTGGGTTATTGCTCTGTGCAGTGACCCCAAGAAAAAAAATGTAACCCTTACCACATATTTCTGTGCAGGCATGGAATACTGGTACTCACCAAAAACAGGAAAGCCACAGGTTAACTGGACTTTGTAGTGTAAGCTGGGTCAAGGGGAAATTTGTGCTATCAATAATAGAGCCTCAGGACTATGCTAATTACTCATGCAACAGCCAGTGGGCAGAATACATTGTATGTAAAAAGAGATTTAAACTTAAGATTTTTATTAAGCTGTTATTAGTGTGATTAAACAAAATGGATCATTTGACTGTGATGCCCCACCCAGGAAGTATTAGCTTGGTGCGCTAACCTGGGAAGAAGAGTTCTCACCTCCAGAGAGGAAATGCCATGAAGAATCTCTCCTAAGTGAGAAATTGAAAGGATCTCCATCAGTTATCAGCAATTACAGAGTGAAGCTTAAGTCCTTAGCAGGAAAGACCCCTTTCTCCCCAGCACATTTTGAACCAGCTCCCTGCGACTCTTACGAGAATATATGGGTCCCATGGGGCCCAATGTCAGGGTCTGACAGGGAAGATCAGAGAAGCTAGAATGAAGTGCGCTGTGCAGGCGCCACCGAAGAGTAGAGCTGAGAAGCTGGCTTCGGCTTTTGGCAGCATGTCACCGGTGCAACGCTGATCTCCAGTGAGAGTTGAAAGTAGAGAAGTGGGGGAGACGCTCCAGACGGGGACTACCGAATTGCTGAGAGGACTGATGATCTAGAAATCCTACACCCAGTGAAGTGGGGACATTGGAGTTGCAGTATACCTAAGTGAGTAGAAACTGTATTATTATCCAGAGTCTGATGAACTGTGCCTTTTTTCCCCTATGCTGAATGGATATGAGAGTTGATATTGCTATGATGACATGATTTTATGGTTAAAGCCCTAAAGATTAAAAGTGGATGATTAGTAAGAATTGCAAAAACTATACTTCCCAATTGAATTGGATTTTATATCAATGAGGAACTGCCTATAAATCGGCGAACATTAAAAATTGAAAAAGCTATATTTTCGAAATAAATTGGATTTCATATGAAAGATTAATGGATCCTGTATAGTTCATCACACTGTGAACAAATTGTCACTAATGGACACTATATTGGAACTTGTATAAAAAACGAGAGCTTGAGGCTGTAGTTTAAATGAAGCAGAAGGTAAATGCTGTAAAATACCTGAGTGAATAAAAGTGGAACTTAGCTGCTTTCTCTACTTATGCTTTTATGGTTATATGCAATATTTGACACTAATTGAGGAAGATTAAAATACTTACTAAGATCTTTGTGGATAAATAATGGGAGAATATCAAGATCTGATTAAGCTGTACTGCTTAACAAATATTGGGACTAAGCACTATTGAATACATGGTGAATAATTATAAAAAATTGTATATATATAGCTCATGATACATGATCTCTTTAACTCAGAGAAGAACTGACTGTATGATATCTGACTGAGCAAAAGGAGGAATACTGGATAGCGTTCAGAGATTTTGGTGTTTTCAGGCTGAAGTGAGCGTTACTCACAAACGTAAGAAAAAAAGTAAAAGAAAGAGACTGATTATTTTGGTAAAATAAAGAAGATTGAAACCAATAACCCAAAAGGGAAAAAAGATAAGAAAAATACAATAATTTAATGATTAGAGGAATAGCTGAATCAGTAGGAGATAAAGACTTACTTTTGTATGTAAGATCTTTTATTAAGTACTTGTTGGTTGAAAATACAAAATGTGATAAGTTTATTGCGATTGTTTATAGAATTCCCCTCCCTCGAGGTTTAAAAATTGTGGTCCCAAGAGACGTCGTTGTAAAAATGTATCATATTAACCAGAAAGATATGATCTTAAAAGCTATAAGAAGAAAGAAACATTTTGAAGCTCCATACGGAGAATTAAGCGTATATATGGATCTCTCAGTAACCACTTTATTTAAAAGGAAATCTTATAAAGAAATAACCTTAGCCCTGAGAAATGCTAATATCGTATACAGATGGGGTTTCCCAGTAAAACTATATGTATCAAAAGGAGACATTAAAAAAAAAACATTCATTCACCAGAGGAGGGTAAAAATCTTCTAAAAAAATTAAATATCCCATTTAATGAAATAACTATGCCGACACTAAATCCAACTAAATTACAATTACAGACATAAAAACTAAATTGGGAAGGAAGGAGGGATGGGAAGAGGGGGAAGTTTTTGTTTTCAAAGACAAGGGTTAAAAAAAAAAATTTGAGAAACACATTAGATAGAACTGAAATTATGAGTAAAAGTCCTACAGGAAGAGAGTAAAAATATGAGAAAAACACTTTATATAAATAGATAGATTGGGAGGGAGAGGGGTAGAAAAAAAAGGGGGGGGGGAAGATATGGTTAACATTAATGATTAAAATAATTACTTTAGAGAAAACGATCTTTATAACACTTAATTATAATTTAGCTGAAATTAATTAAAGAGAATTTAGAATTATCTTAGAATTGAATATAAAGCACATCAATAAGTAAGCGAAAAAGAAATGAAAAAGATAAAGAGAGATAAAAGATAGAAAGGGAAAAGGGAAATAATCTCATAACCACTTTTAAATAAGATATATAAGATTACACTAAGAAAACAAAATGGGTATAGTATTATAGGAAAGTAGAATTATGGTAGTTTTTTTCTTCTTTTTTTATTGCCTCATCATTTCTGACGGGCAAGTCGCTAGTCACATATAATAGTTGGAAACACATGAGACTTAGGCTGAAATGAGTGCCGAAAGCGCTCCTGTGAGCCTCGCAAAGCGAGGAGAGCAGTTGAAGCATGGAAACACGCGGTACTTAGGCTTCAAGCAGTTGGGGAACGCGGGACTTCGGAAAAAAAATCCGACCTCGGAAAAATTTGAATGTAACAGACGAAAAACAACAAAAAACATAAAAAGTAAATTAAACCACACTCACACACTGCACAGGGGAGAGACAGGACGACTGGGAGTGAGGTTGCAAGCAAATTTAAGCCGAATTTCCCGTATTTCGTAACTCGACTAAACACGAGAAAAAATGGTAGACGGAAAACGCAAAAAAAATCTGAAAACGGAATGAAAACGAGGCTAAGCACATTCCAACCTCAGAAAAATACAGAACTCTGAAAAATGCACGGGACTAAGAAAATAGATGACGGCAAAGACACTAACACTTGCATGAACAATGCCAGGCACGAGGGAACGGACAGGGGGGAGATGCTGGAAAGAGACACATGACATTCAGCCTCCTGTGGCCCCTTTCACACCTCTGCGGCCTCCCTCAGCCAATGTGGCCCCTGCGGGTCTTCTATGGCCCTCCCGGATTCACTGCGTCTGGGTCTTCTGTGGTCCCTGCAGGTCCTCGGTGGCACCCGCAGGTCTACTGTGGCCACCCAGGCACCCTGTGGGCCCTGGGATCATCTGTTGCCCTTGTGGGTCCCCTTTGGCCAACGCAGGTCTTCTGTGGCCCCCATGGATTTCTCTGTGGCCCCATATGGGCTCCCATGGGTTCACTGGGCCGCTGCGCCCCTATGGCCCACTGTGCCCCATGCAGGCCCTTTGGCCCCGGGAGCCCCCTGCGTTCCCCCTCAGCCTCCTGTGGCCCCTCACTGACCTCTGCGGCCTCCCTCAGCCCTGTGTTCCCCCTCAATCTCCTGTAGCCCACCGCAGAGCTCTGCGGCCTCCCTCAGCCCCCTGTGTTCCCCCTCAGCCTCCTGTGGCCCCCAACGGACCTCTGCAGCCTCCCTCTGACCTTGCAGGCCCCTGTGGCCCCCGCGGACCTCTGCTGTCTTACTCTGCCTTTTGTGGCCCCCTGTGTCTTTTTGCACCGGTGCCCCCCCATGCACTAGCTCCGCCACTGATCAAAATATATGGTATACCTTCATTGTTAATATATACAATGTATCTATCATGCTCCTGTTTAACAACCAAACCTATTAGATTGTAAATTTGCTAGTTTTGAACCTTATACATTGCTTGAGAAAGCACTTTGGGCCTCATTCTATTAGCGGCCGCAGCCGTTGCGGGGCCGCAAGGACCGGCCGCAAGCTATTCTGCTATTCTATTCCCTTACGGCCGGGGATTCCGGCAGGCTTGCGGCCGGTGCCTTGCTATCTCTTGCGGCCGCTCGCGCCGGAGGAAAGCCTTTGATCTAAAACGGCCGCAAGAGATTTGCAATTCAATTGCTCCGGGAAACCTCTCTGCAAGGCTAAAAGCGAGCCGCAGTTACTTGCAGGAAAAAGGTCTCGCTAGCACCAATTAAGCACATAAAATAGCTCAAATAAAGCCATCCTGCACTTTGAGAAGACTATAAAGGGATTTTAGGTGTTAGAAAAAATAGCACATAATTATCCTGTACTCAAATCCGTAAAATATTTTATTTTTAATATCCGTAAAATATCCATGTAAAAAGTCCAGAGTGCTTGGAGCACCTCAGACACACCCACGCCGCAGCCGGAAAATAAACAGTTAATTTGAACTCGGGTTTGGGCAGATGTGCAAGCTTGAGAGTGGGTTTCTTTTCATCCTCATGTCCCCCAATATGATCCCTAGCATTTACAGAGCTGTACAGTGCAGGCTTGAATTTATTTTTGAGTTTTTATATTTCACAGCTTACGGCCGGTTCCAAGATATGCGGCCGGCCGTAAGATGAGATCCTTGCGGGGCCGTATAATAGAATCGCGAGTTAACTGAACCCCCGCAAGGAATCGCAGCCTTACGGCCGATTTACGGCCGATAATAGAATGAGGCCCTTTGTATGCTAGATTATAAACTCCAAGCCAGGGCCCTCTGTTCATTTGCATTGTACTGAAGCTGTTTTTGCCTCACTCGTCACATGATGGCGCATTAAAAATAAAAGATAATAATAATAATAATACATATGTGTGAGAGGTATTTGGGTTACATAAGATGCTAAAATCAAGCAATTCCATTTTTCTAAATTCCTTAAAGGATCACTATAGTCATATTGTTAAAATTTACTATTTTGAAGAACTACAATTAAAACATGCAACATATTTTTAGTATGTTAAAAAATAATGCAACCTCTAATGTATTATCTTTTATATGTAAATATGCTGCTGGGGAATTTACCATTTTGGCTCAGCACATCAAATTCCTGAAATGGGAGGCGATTTTGTACACACAGGAAGTGCCGTCTGAATAATGGGAATGTGTTAGCCACATCTGCCAGAGATAACAGAAAGGCTAAACAGAGGTTCACTAGTTTACAGCGATACAGCCACCTAAGAAAGTAACAGGCAGCAGCAGTTAGAAAAAACATATTGAGTCATTCAGCAAAGAATAATTACAAAGCGTATGAGTTATACTTAATTTTTTTTTTGCTTTCATTATCGTTTTTAGATATTAAAAAACAATAAAGAAGGGGTGGAGCTAAAATTCAAGGAGCGAGGATGTGTGTTCCACGAGCTCTGCTGAAAAACCATATAAATTCAAATATAAAGTGACTTATCTATCACCAAATCAATATATATATGACCAGGATTATGCACAGGAGGACCCAGCTGGCTTTAAAAATTAAGTTTGGCAACTTTTTTCCCCCTGAGATTTGCTGCCGAGCCAGAACAAAGGAGACTCTCAAACACTCATCAATATCTTACTTAAGGTTGGTGGAAAATCTATACTGTACTAATCTAGATGAGTACTGGATATTTATGCTATTTAACAATTTGAAGATTGTACACACAATAAGCTGTATAATTGTAGATGTTGATCAAGAGAAGATCCAACAGCTTATTTCTCAATGCTTTGAAGATTAAATAATTGTTTTTCTTGTTGAAAAATACAGCACAGTAAGAGTTAAGTTTGTTTACAACCTCTCTATGTACTCTACTGCCATATAGCTGCCAACTGCACTTATAACGTCTTCAGTAATTCCTAACGGAAGTAAACAACTTCTCTGCGTATTCTACTGCTGTCTAGCTGCCAACTGCAATTATAACATCTTCAGTAATACCTAACTGAATAAACAAATAAAGCAGGCAAGATGACTGGAGTCTCTAACAGACGTTCTTCAAAAAAAGATCCAAGATTATTACAAAACAAATGGTGCCTTCTTCTCAACACCTTGCTAGTCCAGATAAACAATCACCAAACAGTGGAACGGAGACGTTTGCACCCAGCACTAAAGAGGATATTCAAAACCTGAAATAATTAATTTATTTCTGTGAATTAAAAGCAGAAGTAAAAGCATTAAATACCAAAGTTTTTGAATTAGAATACAAATATAATAATGTTCTTAAGTCACATATAAAAATGGAAAATGATCTGTTTGAGCTTAAAGAGGAACAAAAACAATTTAAAATCATACAAGAGGATCTAGAAAATAGATCTTGAATCCGAACATTTGCATACGTAATTTACCGGAGTCAATACAAGATCCACCTCTATATATGAAAGTTTTTTTTTCCAAACTTTTACCAGATAAGTACAGAAGAATTTAGGATGAACAGGATTTACTATCTGCTATCCTCCAATGTGAGACCAAGAGATGTGATTGTCAGATTCCATTATTTTTCTACAAAAGTCTTATTCATGAAAGCAGCTAGATAGGGTGTTCCTGAAATTGAAGGAGGTCAACCAGCTATCTTCTCGGACTTGTCACCCACTACTTTATACAAAAGAAAACTCCTGAAAACTTTTTTTGAGCTGATTACAAAACCTGGATTCAAGTATACTTGGGCTTTTCCGTTTAGACTGAACATATCAAAAGAAGGAAGATATCACACAATTCATACCCCAGAGAAAGGTGAAGTAATGCTCACTTTTTGGAACTTACCAATTCCAAACAACCTGGGACAAAATCAAAATTCTCCAATACAAAGCAGACCAAAAGACCACCCATACTCAAAAAACAGAAGAGACACAAGATCAGATGTAAATAAAGAAGACAATCCCACACCACAATGGAAATAGAATGTGCAGAAACCTCATGGACTCTCATAAGTCATAAGCTGAACCATGTGCCTCCTCTGTAAAAGTGTTGAAAATATCCTTATACCACTACTCTTAAAAAATGTTAAGTTTTATTTTTACTCCCCCCCCCCCCCAATATTTTCTATGCACTAATTGCTCCATATGCTGCGGGTGAACAGCCCCTGTATCCAATCTTAGGATACAATCCGGCTCATCATAAAGAAAGAAGACAGCGGTTGCACTCCTCTCAACTGATGTTATTATTTTCATATTTTAAAACTATGCTAAAGTAAATTAGAGAGTTTAATAGCTCTCACAGAATATAAATATTATTAAGCTGTAAATATGGTTATAACAAGTAGTTAAGAAAAAGGAGAAAAAAAAAGTTTGAGTAATATGTTATTTACTTACTATAAAAAATGTTTACAATATTAAACGTAATATTTGTATTTGCTATAAAAAAAAAAATCTAACATATAAAAAGCAGAAGAAAAAGATTAATATGGTTCTGACATTTTTTTCATTTACTATCTAAAATGTTTCTAATTATAGATTTATAATTGTTAGAATTAAGAAAAGGTGAAAAAAGAAACAAGGAGAAAAGAATTACAGTAAAAAGATATAGCAATAGAAAATATTATGTTATAAAAATGTAATTGTGTTATCTTTTACTGTTGTTGTTTAATTGTATTCTCTGTTTTCACAATAAAAAAGTATTTAAAAAAAGAAACCGTATAGAAAAAAATATGATTATGAAAGTACAAATACTTATTCCCTGTTTTAATAAAACAGACATTTCTTAGAATAGAGTTTTTCGCCAAGCTTCTCACAATTATAAAGTTGTTTGTTAGTATTCTCTGTAGAATACTATGAAGTGTATTTGAAGAATTATTGCAGTCATTCTTTAGAATATTTTGGTAGTGTTTGCATACTTCGGGCCAAGTAGCAAAAAAGTACAGGTTATTTTAGTAATAAACCAAATATCCAGTCACAACAAATAAAGAGATGTGTGGCATAGGACAGACATGTAATAGGCATAGCGTAATATTTTGCAGTAAGAGATTTGTAAATTCATTGAGATGCCATTATTAAATCTCTTAGCACAGTAGATGCAAAATGTCTTAGACATTGGCACAGACCTGATGGCATAGAGTCCAAGTATAATACAATGTGTATACTACAGTATGATTGTGAGTGAGACATGGCAGTATCTTTGTTAGAGGAGAAATTATATTTAGTATATCACATTGCACACCTATCTATATATACATTAGCACATTACACACTGCAGCTCATGAATACACAGACTGTGAAGTGTTGTGTTTCAAATTTACCAGGCAATAACATCTCTCAAGTAGCATGTTTCAGAATGTTGCCACTGATCTGTTACCATGAGATAGTGCAACCATTGTACATTGTCTTCAAGAACTGTAGATGGAAGTAATGAATTACTATTTATACAATTTTAGGCATTTTTTAATCATTTTTTATTAAAATGAAGTACTCAAAAAATAAAATCATTTTGAAATCCAGATACCTTCTATGTCCTTTTAAGGGAAAACCACTTATTTGTGAAGCTGGAAAAATGTGCCTCTGAAACAGATTCTGAGCCATTGTCCCTCCTCATGGATCTTCTATGGATTTTGATAAGGTCCTGCTGTTTTGATTTGGCCAGTGCCTAATGATCTGAAGAAGCTAATCCAGTCTTTAGTATAGCAGTTTTACAAGCTTTTTAGCAATTGAAAGAGGCTTTCATACAGCTCCTCTGCTTATCTACCCAGACTTTAGTTTACTATTCACAGTGGAAGTTGATGCCTTGGAAACAGTAGTAGAACTCGAGACAAGCCAGGTGTATTTTTTTCATTTCTAGTTTCCACCTTATTATCACATATCTTTCACGGTCTAAGAATGAAAAGGCCAATGCCCTCTCCTGCTTCTATTGCTATATTGGAAATGTGGCCTCCATTTTCATGCCTCTGTTTCAAATCACAGCAGAGGACCAGGAGTCTTTTCCCTTTGGACCTCGAATTACTGACACTCGCAATTATGTTCCCCCTGAACATTGTGCAGAGGATCTGCGTTTGACACATTCTTCTCTCCCTACTGGTCATCCAGGAATCAGGAAGTTATCTGAGTTGGTCTTAATAATTTTCTGGTGGCCTCGTATTTCATATGATGTATTATTATCGTTATCATTTATTTGTAACGTACCAACAAATTCCGTAGCACTATACATGGGTTACAAGGATGGGGGGCCATGTCTTTGAGCTTAGTGTCCAAAGTGCCTTCTCAAAAGCACCTTGCACTATTGATAACTCGCAAACTTACAATCTGAAGGGCAAATTTACAATCTAAGGCAAAAGGTTTGTGGCACCCTATGACACCTGTTCACACATTAAAACTCCCTAGCTGTCCCTTTTGGTCTGCTCCAACCCTTAGATATACTGTCTCATCAGAGGACCCATCCAGCCATGGATTTCATCATAGACTTAGCTCCTTCTAGTGGGAATACTGTCATTTAGGTTGCTGTTGATAGATTCTCTGTACAAGCCAATTTCAACCAAGTTCCAGCTGTCTTTGACCTGGTGAATCCATTCCTCAACAAGATCTTTCAGCTCCTTAGCCTTCTCTCTGAAATCCTCTCAGACAGAGGAGTCCAATTCATATTACAATTCTTAAAAATACTCATGAAGAAATTGCATATTTGTTTGGTTCATTTTTCTGGATACCTCCCCCAAACTAATGGTCTGACTGAATTAACTAATAAGGGGTTGGAGCAGTACCATTGTTGCTTCTGCTCACGTGAGCAGGTAGGCTGAATGGACCTGACCTCATGCCTTGGCCAAATTTGCACATTACAATGCAAGAACAACATATGTGCATGCAAAAACAAAGAAATATATGTTTGAAAAGTTTGAGTCTGAGTAAGAGCATAATTAAGCAGGAAAAAAGCCATACAGATAGATTTAAAAAAAAATAATAATACCGATGTATTTGCTGGACGCTGGATGCATCCATGAACTTTAGGTGAAGTTGTGTGTTTAAGAGGGGATTCACTTTTCTGGAGAGCTGTTGTTGCATTTCCAGAAGTAAGGAGGGGGAAGGGGCATGGTGTTAATGCCAATTTTAACTTATTATCTTAACAAAGGTTCTCTTTTCCCTCCTCCTCCAACGATATGATCAGCTTACTTAGGCCCTCATTCAAATGCGATTTGGCCAATTGAATAGGGCTCTAAATAAGCACATAACATATTTTTTTAAATAAGTTTTTAGTTAGTGAAAACCTTGCTTTTGGACAGATGTTTACTAACTAAAAACTTCTTTAAAGAAATATGTTATGTGCTTATTTAGACCCCTATTCAATTGGCCAAATTGCAATTGAATGAGGGCCTTAGTGTGTCCATGCAAAGTGGGAACAGACAGCTGTAGTGGACTGGCGCATCTGACTAAGTGATGGACGGCTGGCACAGTGGCAGGCAGTGGCTTTCCTGTCCTTTTAAATTGATTGTATTCAAATGCTGGAAATGTTTTAAGGATGTATGTCATTACATATTTGTAAGAAGCAAGCTGCTAGGGAACTCCCCAGCTCCCCTGCTTATCTCTTTGGTGCAGCAATGAGGCTGTGGAATTGTTGCTATAGATTATGTGTTTTCATTTAATGCCCAACATCCATGTATAAAAATATAAGCTGCTTTTCAGTTTTGTCCTTCTATTCAAACCCAAAACCTCTGATTTAGCCGCAGAGCAGATTGCATTATGGACTACAAATTATTATACATATTTTCTCTCATATTACTCCTGTCAGGTGAGTGGATACTACCTTCTTATCTAACTTTTTGTAATTTGTTTGGGATTAGATTTAAATAACTAAAAATATATGCATTTAACAGGGGGCTCAATCCAATTACCATCAGGAAAGCACCCAGCAAACACTACCCGTTACATATAACTTTTCTTATTGGAATCTTCAGTCTGTTCTCATTAGTGTACCCATGTTGGTGCAGTGATGCAGATGAAAACATTGAGTATTGCAATATCAAGTAATACCTTTGGACTAATAATCCATATTAAGCGATAAACTTTGAAAAGAGGAACTTTTTCTTCTTCAGGTATAGAGCAATACTGAACTGTTTGGTGGAATATACAAATTAGACACTTACAGCCTAATTAAATTGCAATTCGGCAAATTCAAAAGGGCTCTAAGCATACAGCATATATTATTTACAGAAGTTTTTAGTTAGTGAAGACCTTGCTTTTGAATAGAAGTTCACTACCTAAACATTTCTGTAAAAAAATATGCTATGTGCTTATATAGAGTCCTTTTGAATTTGCTGAATGGCAATTTAATAAGGTTGTTAGCAATTAGACTTTTTTTTAACAAAGTTGAAAACCCGCAGAATGGTGTTAGACAGAACATGGTGAAGACGTGGATACAGAATAATAAAACAATAAAGCTTAGCAGTGTGGAAAGGCAAAAAACAGAATGACATACTATAATTTAGGAGATAATAAGGGATAAAGAATATATATACACTCTTACAGATATGCATGCATGTGTGTGTTTGCATCACTTAGTTGCATACAACTCGTTGTAACCTTGTGGACAACACACCATGCTGATCCACTTGGTATTCATGGCAGTGATACTGGAGTGGGTTGCCAGTTCCTTCTCCAGTGGGTCACAGCATACTGGTATTTCTAGGTGGTTTCCCATCCAAGTACTAACCAGTCCCAAACCTGCATGGCTTGAGGCTGGTGGCTGGTGTGACATCTTGGTTCCCTGACTTGAATTGAACCCAGGTTGCAGCGTTGAAAGCACAGAATTCTAACCTCTGGATCACCAGGGAACCCCATTCCCTGTTACCCTCTTCTTTATTGACAGGACACAACAACATATTTTGCTATTCAAAACAGATTAACAATTCCTATTTGTTTATTATTTACTAATTATTCTGTTTTAGCAATTAATAGTACAAATTGTTTTATACCATACTGTCATACTATCACTGTTCAATATTTGATCTTCAGTTTAAAAACTTCCTAACATTTGGTCAGAAAATTAATATCATGTTAAAATAAGCAAAACAGATTGGAGCTTTAATTATTTTTGTTTATAATGGACAAGTCACATAAATGTCTGGTAGTGCAACAGGGGAGAGGTCACAGTTGGCCTTGGATACCAATAACCATTGGGAATACTTTGTAAGGGCATCTCAGCCAGTAAGCACAACTACTGCTTCAGCAATTGGTAGCTGGATTGAATTTAGCTTTCAATTGTACTTCTGTCTCTGGTCATACTTAAACTTTGCTTACGCATATGCACACTTAAAGGGAAAGCAGGCTTAATCCATTTTCATAAAACTTAAAATTCAGTGGCAACACTCCATAGGTAAGGATGGAAAGAAACACATCTTCATCAATATTAATGTGCCAGAAACAGTCTGACAAGTTCTGTGTTCTTTAATCACTTTATCAAAGACTGGGCTCCGACTAAGGGCCTCATTCAATTGCGATATGGCCAATTGAATAGGGCTCTATATAAGCACAGAGCATATTTTTTTTTACAGAAGTTTTTAGTTAGTGAAGACCTTGCTTTTGGATAGAAGTTCACTAACTAAAAACTTCTGTAACAAAATATGCTGTGTGCTTATATAGAGCCCTATTCAGTTGGACAAATCGCAATTGAATGAGGGCCCAAGCAAGATAAATGCAGTTCACAAACCACTGAGCATTTAAGTAGCTAAATTATTAGATCAGTTTCTTCCCAGCACAAAATATGTATTGCACTCATAGTACTTATTGTGTCGCAAGCACATTGTACTCATTGCAGTTTCTAATATGCTGTATCCTGATATTCTAAAATGCTTATCTTCTCTTTTCTACAGGATTAGGAGCAACACAAGAGGATTGTGACATAAAAGTTGAAAGAAACCGAATTTATGAGAAATATAATGAATCTGCTTTGTTAAACTGCACATCATCTTGTAATATTACCTTTGAATCAAGACTCCCAAAGGACAATCCACAGGAGGGGGTTAACTGGTTTTCAGCTGAAGTCCGAGTAATTCATTGGTTTGAAAGCATTATACCATGTATCGCTCTATCAAGCAACGGAGTTCTGTTTAAAAAAAATATTACAGTCCAAGCTTACGGTATGTTTTTTAAGTTTTTCTCTGCCATTGTAGCTAGCAAAAATCACTAGGAGTGACACTACAACCAAGTGTATATATTTTACCATCAAATGATTAATGCACACACACAAAATTATACCTATATACATTAACATACACCAGTATATACAACATCTTGCCTTCTGTTTGCACCTATACTCATACATGTCTTCATGTCCCTAGTCTTGGCTAAGACCTGGTCAGTTGGGGATCTAGGGAATGGAGGGCCCTGGTGCAAAAAACAAATGTAGGTCCCCCACATTTTATAAATATATAATATAATATATATATATATATATATATATATACACACAGTATATACAGGGTGCATATATTAATTAGAGTATCACATATATAGTTGTGAGCATACGAGCTTGCTTAAGCCGTTGCTCACGCTTGCGAGGGCCGCAGTTGCTGGCAAGGCGCTCCATGCCAGCAACTGAGGCCCTCCTGGTCATCAACTGGATACTCAATCACTGTATTTACCTGAGCCCGCGGCCCCTCGCGTCGCGCTAATAAAAAACCGGAAATGGGTGTACCAGAACTCACTGCACAAAACTTCAAGTCCCAGAATGCTCAGCAGCACAAGCAGTAGCCACTCAGCACATTAGGGGGCGAGTCTAATATATAATATAGCTGTGTATGTAAATCTGTCTCACTCTGCAAAAACAAATGGAAAGATAGAACTGTTTTTTTAAAGTTTATGTGTCACATTTAATGTATATATATTTAAATATTGTGGTAGGGAGGATTATCTCTGAGGACCTGGACTTTTATGTGAAATCAATATACTCTAGATGGCTTCTTATTTACATTATACAACATATATATATATATATATATATATATATATATATACACATTATATATATATATATATATATATATATATATATATATATACACATTATATATATATATATATATATATATATATATATACACATTATATTTATATAATATATTTATTTATATATACACACATTATATTATATATATATTTACACATTATATATATATATATATCACATCACATATATAGTTGTGAGCGTACGGGCCGTTGCTCACGCTTGCGGGCTCGCGTAGCGAGGGGCGCGGGCAAGGGCCTCAGTTGCTGGGATGGAGCGCCTTCGGCGCTCCATCCCAGCAACTGAGGCCCTTGCTCGCAGCGTACAGCCCGTTGCTCACGCTGAGGCCCTGCAGCCACCTCCTCCCCACAATACCCCGCCGCTGGAGAGAGGGAGCAGAACTCCATGCCCCATTACACCCATCAGACTACTTACATTAATTGGAGCATCTCAATTCACCTCCGCCATGTCTCCCCTGCCTGCACATTTTCTGAACAGCTTCGATGAATGTAAGTAGTCTGATGGGTCTGATCGGGCCCATGAAGGCCTGGCCTTGGGGGACATGAAGGCTTAGCCTGGGGGGACATGGCATCATGGGCTGGAGGCCATAAACGTCGCAACGCAAATAACACGGCACACACATTACGACACTCGCAAACACCATACCACACACGTTCACACGCATTACAGCCTCGCAACACTCGGACGCAACTCGCGAACATTACAAAATTAAAAACACAATACATACACACAGCACATACATAAAAAACTTACCTACAGCAACAGGGAGCATCCAGGACCTCAAAAATGCAACTTACACCTTCGTTTCAATAAAAATAAAAGAGTTTGGACAATAAAAAATTTGATATGCGAGAGAAAAAATGGCCGCCGAACAAAACGAAAACGAGGCTACAGCACTCTCAACACGTAAAAAACACCACAACACACTCGCAAAACAACACCCGAAACTCGAAAAACACCACGAAGCACCGACGGCTAATCCGCAAACACCCATAACACAGATAACCCCCCATTTTACGCCAATGCGGAAGTACACCACTACGCTAACGGTTTCGTCTCGCGCACGCACACTCTTACACTGCACGCATTCATCACGCTTACACAGCAGCTACACGCCACTAATGCTGCAGCAATATGAAAACAGATTGTCAGCTCTTCAACACAATGCTTCAAAATAGGTAAAGTATATTCATTTATTCATCTACTATATATTTTAGTATTACACACCAAACAGCATTAGCTACCTTACGATTTGATTGCCGTCATTTTTTGACGGGCAATTCGCTAGTAAATATATAATCTCTAGAAAAAAGGCGTCTAAGAGGAGGTATGATTACATTATATAAATACATCCAGGGTCAGTATAAAGATTTGTCAAGGGAGCTTTTTGTGCCAAAAACGATTGGCTAAGTTTCACTTGGGTTTTTTTCTGTTTGCCTTCCTCTGTATTAATTACTAATCAAAATAAATAAATAGTTGATTTATAATTAATTAACAATTAACAACTAATTAATTAATAACTAATCCTCATATTGCAGATCAGAGGAGATCATAAAGGTTGAAATTGATGGACTGAAAGTCTTTTTCCAGCCTTATTAAATTGCAATTCGGTAAATTTAAAAGGGCTCTAATTAAGCACACAGCATATTTTTTTACAGAAGTTTTTAGTTAGTGAACTTCTATCCAAAAGCAAGGTCTTCACTAACTAAAACCTTCTGTAAATAAAATATGCTGTGTGCTTAAATAGAGCCCTTTTAAATGTAACGAATTGAAATTTAATAAGGCTGTATGTAACTATTTAATATACATCACATATATAGTTGTGGACCAAGAACGCTGTTCGGAAAGTTTGCAATGTTGGTCACGCAGTTGTGACCTCATGAAGCGAGGCGCGCCACAGTCACACATGCAAGCCTTGCAAAGCAGCCCCGCAGCACTTAGGCTGCAATAAGTGCCAAAGGCGCTCTTTGCAGCCAGCAGCGCCATCACAAATGCGAGCCTCGCAAAGCGAGGAAAAGCAGCCGTGCAGCACTTTTAGGCTGCAATGAGGCCAAAGGCGCTCATTGCAGCCAGTGGTGTGGGCACACATGCAAGCCTCGTGAAGCAGCTGCGCAGTACTTACGCTGCATGATGAAGGTCGCAACTGCGAACCAAGCGGGTAACTCTAAAAACCCTAAAAACAACAAAAAAAAAACCCCAAATATAATAAAACACTCACAGACAGCACAGGGGGAGAGACAGCAAGCCTGGGAGTGAGGTTGCAAGCGATTTTGAGCCATATTTGGGGGTTTTCGTTGATCCAAATTCGTCTAAGCGAGAAAAAAAATGGCGGATGAAAAACGTAAAAAAAAATCTGAAACTGCATGAAAACAAGGCTTAGCAAAGCCAGGAATGCTGGACTTAGAAAATACATAATGGCAAAGACAGTAACACACTTACAGGGAGGAGATGGTGGAAAGAGACAGATGGCATTCCCAAGCAGGCGCGAGGAAAGGCTCGCGAAGGCGCTCATAGCGGGGCTCACGATGATCACAGCAAGTTGGAGAGGATATAAGCCCCAAAGGTGATCAGAGGCTCGCAATGAGCACTGAAGGCGCTCAGGTCGGGGCTCGTGAAGAGCGCCGAAGGTGCTCAGAGGAGCAAAAGCCTCACATTGTGTGGCAAACAGCATTGCCAGCCTTTCAATTTTAATCCCGTCATTTTTGACGGGCAGGTTCCTAGTTATATATGATGAATAATCAGAGTATTGCAGTATTTAGTGATACATTTTTTTATTGGTCAATTATTCATAATATAGCAACAAGCTTTCGAGAGATAAACCTCTCTTTATCAAGTCAAAAAGCAATACTGATAAAAATATGTAAATGAGTAGAAAAGTGGTTTGAAAAAAAAGGAAAAAGAAAAGAAAGGTAAAAAAGGAATTAGTCATTTTATGCTAAATTTAACAGGGATCTCTAGGGATGTTAATTCACAAAAGCTGCTGCTTGCACACTCAAGAGATTTAGGAAACATCAGGGTGAGTTTATTAATGTTTATTTTGGTATTTTTTCATGCAAAACTTTTTTTTCATACACTACCGACTCTTCTCTATCAGATGCATTGATAATCGAAGAAACTTAGATATGACTTTAATCAATGAACTGAAACTTACACAACTAAGACATGGAAATATTAATATAAAAGTGTACAATCCTAGTCATGAATTTCTAAAATTCCCAATATTTAAAGTGCTTTCCTCACCAAAATGATATCAGAATACATTTCAAGAAGGATTGTGACATCTGTTTGTGATTCACAGCTCCCTTGAGATGATATAATGAATCTACAAAATTATATTTACTTATACCCAATAAATATAGAGGATACACACATTGCAGACAGACCCTCATTCTATCATTGTCTCTACAGAGCCCCCCAGTTCAGTGACAATAGACCTGCAAGAACATCTGGAAGAGGGGTCATCATACAATGTCACCTGTACTGTTTATGATGTGGCTCCTGTGAAGAATCTGCAGGTCACAGTGACCAGAGGAGAGGAAGTGATCCACAGCAAATCATTTCAAAATGACACTCGTGATGGACCAGTTAATGTGACGGTGACACATGAAATCACAGCTCAGAGAGGAGACGATTTGCAGAACTTCTCCTGCAACTCCATCCTAGATGTGGAGAAATACATCAATACATCTTCTAGTGTGATCGTCAGGACGTTTAGTAAGTTACATTACAATATGTTATAATTATGTACTCCCGTTTATAATGCTCCTGAGTATTGCTGTATGCTGCAAACACTGTGGCCTATATTTATTAAGGTGAGAGCCTTCTTACTAGTGAAGTGAGACTATTACAATTCATACAATGTTTTTTTTATGGTAGGTTGTAAAGATATTATGACATTTTAGCTCCATAAAATGATTTTGAGACTGGAAAGACTGGAAAGATCTGACTGTTTAAGTGGTTGAACCATTGTGATTCATCCAAAAAGCTAGCTTGGCTACAGCTCTTGAGTGCTGGAGTTGGCCTTGAAATGGACAACAATGTAGACTAATAACATAACAAATGTTGTAGCTACATTTTAAAGTGATATATAATATGTATTAAATATATAAGCACATAATGCAGGAATTTTCACCTCAATTTAAGATTAGAAGCCATCTTTGTGACCAAGACACCATGTTCAGCAAAAATATATTAAATTATATTTGCCTCTACGTTTTCAAAATTTGTTGTATAACACTGTATCCTCCTTTGTTAACACACAGCATTACTTTGCTCTCACACAATTTGGGCCTACTGTAATCATAAATACCAGACACCCTAATCACTAATATTCAGAAACAGGAAATAGGGTAATGAAGGTCAAAATAAATTGCACTAATATCAATTATTTGCAGTTTGTAAACAGTTCTTTTTGTGTACTGATTCTTTGTTGATCCCCTGCTCTGAAGTCTATCATAGTGTGCTCTTTAATCATAAGATGATGATTTGCTATTGGCGTCTTTTAGCTGCCCGCAAACGATTTACAAGTTACAGGCTGAAAAACCCTGCGGTTGTCAAAATCATAACTCCAACCCATCTAAGCCTTTGATCTTTCAAGCCCATAAATGTTACAAAAGCAAATCGCTACAAATTGCTACAATTCCTCAAGCCCGCAAATGTTTTCACACCTATAAAAGGCTTATATAGAAGAAAATCCTACGGGTACCAGATAGGACTCACAAGGGGGTTAAACACCTGATCGTAGCACTGTAAATGCAAATAAATAATCAATACTGCACGGGGGAAAGTGATGAAAGACATTTAATTGCACAACAGTCTCAAGGTCACAAATCTGCAATAAAAAACCCATGTATGTTTCATTTCCGTGTTATATCAATCTCGGTAATCAAGGAATTCATACATATCAGGCCACCCACATGGACTATAAAATTTTCTTTATTCATTTTTATTATTTTGTACATTGCCGGATGGCGACTTCTAAACTCCAAGTGATTGACGTTTAACCACTATTTTTACTGACATCATGATGACGGTCTCATTTACTATTGGCTGTTTCTAAATCGGTAGTCATGGCCTTAATTGATCGTGATCATGCCCTGAAATACTACTTACGGGTGCATGGTTTACAGTTTAGGCTTTCGGCAAGGTAGTTGCGGGCTTGTTCAATTGAATCACTCTGTAACTGTTGCAGATTTCAAACCCGCAGACTTACGTCTAGTATGAAGGCAACAGCAGGATAGCAATTGAATAGGGGCCTATGTCCTACACAACTTTATCTGAATGTCTGAATACAGTCTTACTATCACTGACCTGTCCTCAAATTGCTTTAATTACACACATAGAAACATTTTATTATATTTAACACATTTCACTTGTTGTTCCTTACAAACTGCAGCAAAAGTTGACACAAACAGGAAGATATACAGCAAGGTGAGCCCGTGGGTCTGTTAGCAGAGCACAGTATGGTGGAAGACACAGCAGGGGAAGCATTCTGCTTTGAGGTTCCCACATTTTTGTTCATTGATTACAACACATTTCTGAAATAAAATAAATATAAAAACTCTTAAAGCACCACTGCAGTCCAAGACAAAACAATAAACTATTTAAGTATGTACCAAACTAACAATTATTGCAGATGTGTAAGCCATCAATATAACCCATTTTGAATACACTGTTTATGAGTGCAGGAATCAATTTTGTGTTTGTTATATCACATTCTGAGATATGGATGATTGGGGTGTGTGTTTTTACTATTGGTGGGGTACGGACCTTGGTTTGATAAATGGATCGACTGAAGTTGACACCACACCCCTTTCCCCTCACTGGTCCAGAAGCTGAATGTTGCACCAAAGGATGCAACCATTGCTCTCCAGTAATGTAAATACCCCTACCACACTTACAACTTCCACCGATGTACCATGAATCTCTCCAGGCATCTAAATTTAATTATTTCTTTCTAATTAAAAACTTGCTGTATGAATGTTTTCCTGCATAATTATGCACTTAGTCAGACATATATTTTTCAAACATATATACTTTTTTCATTGTACAGTGGTTATTTAAACAGCAGTGCAGAAATGCCTAGATACTAGATGTTATGGTTTATTATACAGTACAATATAGTTGTTAAGAAGCAGGCACACAAATCTTTAAGCAGTCCGCGAAGACCATAATTCAAGTTACCCACCAAGCCCCTAGTCAACACATAAGCTGTCGATTAAAAAATGTTTTGGAACCACGGATCTAAAGAATAAAGTAAGACAGGATGCCGAGATGGCAGGGTGAGCTATGTTGAGTGCAGAGCCATTCACTACCCACCTTATAGCCTTGTACTAATAAATAGTGTGACTTGGTTAGGCAGAGTAGCACACCATTGTGACAAGTTCCTCTTGAGCTTCACCATGTGCTCGAATTGCATATTATTCTTAAAAGATCCATTGAAATCACAGTTTTGTAGTATTCTATTTTGGATTACTAGTTTAAACAATACACTTTTTTTAACAAGAATACAATAAATACAATTTAAAATCCATTAACAATTATGCTGTAGTTTGAGTAACAACTGTTTCCTGGTAGTACAGATAAGGTTTTAACTAAAAAAAGTTGTGCAAAGGAAAGCAATCATACTATCTGAGCAACTGGAACCTTATCTGCATTCAATTTCCCGTCCCGGGTGGGGAAAAAAAGCAGTGATTGTTATATGTAGCATTACTACATATAACAGGCTTGTGAAATTAAAGTAAAGCTTTAGACGTGTTGCACCTTGTATAAACGTCTTTAGTTCTTTTGTATCCTTAGGAATCTCAAGATAGGTTTTGCTTTCACGTCTGATATTCTTTGTGACACTTGTGGTTCATGATTTTACTTTAGATACTGACACTGTTGCAGGTATCAGATATGATACTTTTTTTAGACTTTGTGAAGGACACTCCAAGAGAGGGAACCAACAGTTTGAGCCACCTTATGAATGTTTTGTTATCTTTTCTGACTTATCTAGCAATATCTTGTATAAGAGAACAATGTTTAGAGAAATAACGAAAGCATTAAGAAGAGAGAACATCTCATGTAGATGGGGTTGTCTTACTAAAATCACTATTAAAAGGAATAATCAGAAATGTATAGTTAATTCCATAAATGGTGGTGGTGGTGGTGGGGGGGTATATCTCATTTGAAAATTGTCCAGACCATTACACAGATAACTTAAGATTACAACAACAAGAATGGACGGAAATCTAAAATTCACAACAATAGGAATCAATAAAAGTTGAATTACATTGTCCTTGTTCTCCCTGGTCTTTTGGGTAATATTGTTGGAAGGTATTATAACATTTTATACGTGTAGAATAGATTATTATGAGTGAAAATCACAAATTTTTATATACATTTTATAAATTAATTATTAAGACACTTAGAGCAAAGGATAATATAAACACTATTTCTTTAAAAATAACTTATAGAGACTCAATAGAGATTCAATACGTGAAGGACCCTAGAACAAGTAGTATTATTTTATGAAATGTGAAATTAGTTTAGAGAAGTATCACTTGAAATTGAGACTATTTAAGGAGTCTTTATAATTTGGTCTAAACAGTTTACTATATGGTTTAGTATATGATTGTCACAGCTTAAAGCAACACATTATTTTCACTTGAGGGATAAAAAGAGAGGGGAGTTTCTTATCTTACTTTTAAACACTATAAAAATTATTTTGTATTGGCTAAGGGAAAAGAGAAATGGGGCAAAAAAAGAGAATAAGATGAAAAGAAATGGATATGTAGAGAAGTGAAAACTCTCTCAAAATGAAGAAGATTAATAAACACAAGCTAATTTAGTATTTAGAAGAAAGGGGGAAGAGAAGTTTTGGGAAAATCTGGAATACAACTTATAGGTGATATACCATATAATAAAATGTTTGGCTCCATAGTCTAGTCAAGACTAGTCTTGATTAGTAGGCGAATGACAGATAGTATCTTAGAGATATCTAGTCTCTTGAATGCTAGTTTTTATGTATATTTTGAGTATTTTTGGTTTTCGAAAGTGAGACAGTGTCAGCAATTAATGGATAGAGGGGGCACAATAGTGAAAAGTAAAAAAGAAAATTTTGGTGGAGGACTAAAGATAATTTCCCAAAAATGCACAAGGATTGAACTCTCCTTTTAAGAGGAAAATTGCAATGGATGCAATAGAGAATATTTGGATGTAGTTTGCATCCAGGAAACCCTCTTATATCACATTTTAATCCTGCTACAATCTCTAGTACACAATCTTCGGACATAGTGATGTTTCCTCAGTAACAATTCTTTGAATTCCCAATATATCTTCTTAGTTATCACTTGTCTTTTAATTTATTTCTATTTTATTAGTGGCTCAATTCATTATGTGAGTAATTACATTACTACAACTTTGAATTGAAAGAGACACTGAAGTTACAAAATTCTGCTTTGCACCATCTGATACAATGTGGAAAAGCATTTGGAAAAACTGCTTTCTGTCATAACTCAAGTTGGCCACTAGTTGTGCCTACCAGGAGGCACTGGTATATACCAATCGCCGCCATCTGTATATTGTGTTATGGGTGATAAAATGTTAGTATTATATTGTATATTGTATTGTGGAGTTATAGCTATGTTTTAATTAGTCAACCCTCCCCCATTGTACAAACTCTCAGTCAGGAGTTGGCCATATGGTCCTCAGTGTAAACAAAGGAGATAACTTAAACAAAGAGATTGGCCAGACTGCCAGGCACCGCAGGACAATGGTATAGTATGGGGTTTCCCAACCACAAGCCCAGGGGCATAGTCCAAGAGCTAATAACAGGATGTTTCCAGTCTGAGACCCAGACCAAAAATGAACTAGTAGCCACGCCTGGGGTAGGCCCTGGGGAGGAGACTAATAAGTTCCCACAAATTACTTCTGTGAGAATGGCCAGAGGGGAATGAGGGTTTGACTAAGAGGAGCCACTCCCTCCACTGTGTGTGTGTGAAATGTTTTAAATATGTTTTTCCAAAATAAAACGTGGGTCATAATTTTCATCAAGACGTGGTGTGTAGATGTATTATTTACCCAGGGACATATGCTTGCAGTAAGATTCATCAGACTTACTGTCAATATTGCTCAGTCTAACCCAAGGGCTGAGACATGATGTTCCTGTAATCCAAAAGTCCAGAGTCACCCAAATCCGATCAACAGACCCCAGCCAGAGAGTGGGTCTTGATAACTGGTGGCAGTGGTTGGAGACTCTAGAGGAAAGGACTGAGGATGGAACAGCAGTATGAGGACATGTCCTCAGCAGAACTGAGAAAGGCGCAGAAACTAAAAGGAATTCCCCGGAAGAAAAGGGACCAACCAGCAGATGTGATAGCAGCCTTGAGAAGGTATGATGCAGAACAGCTGGAACAAGAGGAGTTGGGTGAGGGGCTAAGCACACTACCAAGGACCCCAAGATCTCAGCAGGAAGAAGGACAGCCAGATGATATCCTAAAGGAGGCAAGACGCAGGTTCAGTGAAGCCAGGGAGTTTTGCCCCGGGCAGATAACGCTGGAAGAGGCAATTAAAGGACTGAACCTAATAAAGCAGCAAATACAGGAAGAACGTACAGGGGTGAGTGTCCAAGCTCAGCAAAGGCTTGGGGTCAACCCTGCAGAGATGCCAGTAAGAGTCAAACTGGCATATCAGAATTTTAAACAGTTCCAGGATGATAAAGACAGCATTGACGGATTTATCCAAGAGTTTGAGCAACAATGTAAGGTACAGGACATACCTCCTGAAGAATGGGCCAAGTTACTATTGACTAAGTTGACTGGAAAGGCCAGCGCAGGCTGTCGGGCCCTTCCTCCACATCTAGCCATGGATTACAACCATTTATGTACAGTGTTACTAGGCAGATATGCCGTAACCCCTGCAACTTTTTTGGCCAGATTCAGAGGCACTACCAAGGGACCAGAGGACACTCATGTTGAGGTAATGTGCCTGCACTCAGTGGTGGTCTACACAAGGGGCCACCACAGCAGAACAAATTTTGGAGGTGGTGTTAATGGAGCAATTTTTGCAACTTTGCGCACCAGAATTGAGGGATTGGCTGCAGGATCAGAAGCCAGTAGATGGGGACCAGGCAGCTAGCCTGGCCGACCATTTTGTTAGTACCAGAACTAAGAGAGTTCCCCAGATTACCAACTCTAATGGGCATACAGACCGGGGCTCAAGAGACTTGGGGACAACACGACAGGCCCCTATTGCACGCAATGCGCCTAGCCATGTGGCCTGGGCGCAGCCCCAGAACGCATATGGACAGCGGGGTATCAAGTCAGGACCTGTTCCCAGAGCACACCCAGAGCCCAGATTTCCCAATAGAGAGTGCTTCAAGTGCAACCAGCAGGGCCACATAGCAAGAGATTGTCCTCAGCTTCAGAGGCATCAGAGAGGACAGCCTGCAGTGAATTACCTGGGGGAATGGGATGCTGGAGCAGGACCTCCCAACGCAGCTCCCTGGGAGCCAGAAGCAGAGGGATGGTGCCATGGGATCCACACGGTGAGGAGAGCACAGAAGGACTCCGGGGAACAGCACAGACAACCAGTCTGGGTGCGGGGTCACAGGGCTGTGGGTTACCGTGACTCAGGATCCGCAGTCACTGTAGTTCTACCTAAGTGGGTGCGCACCTCAGACTGCATACAGAGGCAAATGTGGGTTATGGTTGCTGGGGGAAAACAATTTCCCATTCCCATGGCTCGCATTCAATTGGACTGGGGCACTGGAAGTAAATCTACAGAGGTAGGAGTTATGGATAACCTGCCTGCGGATGTTCTGCTAGGGAACGATTTGGGTCACATGGTGAGCCAGTATGTACAGCCCTTAACAAGAGCTCAAACCAGAGCCAATGGATGCAGGATGAACCAGGACCAGACGGAATACCCAGAACCCAGGGTAAGTGACTTGCTGGCTACGACATTGACCTTAGGCTGGGCAAAGGGGGAAGAACTTAGAATAGCATTGCAGGAAGATGAAACTTTAGCAGGGGTAAGGGACAGGGCCGCCCGGGGCAAATCAGTAGATGATCTAGACAGTTTTGTATGGGAACAGGGGTTGTTGTACAGAATCAAGGTGCCTGGGAAGGATGAGGTAGAAAGGGAACCACGAAAGCAGTTAGTGGTCCCACAACAGTATAGAGGCAAGGTATTACAGATAGCCCATGAGATTCCTCTGGGAGGGCATTTGGGGCAGAAGAAAACTCTGTGTAGGGTAGTAGAGGTATTTTTTTGGCCAGGATTAAATCAGGATGTAAAAGAGTACTGTAGATCCTGTGATGCGTGCCAAAGGACCCAGCCGTTTAAAAAAAATAGCAGAGCTCCCCTACAGTCACTCCCTGTGATGGAGATACCATTTCAAAGGGTAGCCATAGACATTGTTGGGCCACTAGCTAGGGTTAGCAAGACCGGCAAGAAATGTATTCTCACCATGGTAGATTATGCCACCAGGTATCCTGAGGCAGTGGTTTTATCCAGTATCTCAGCTCCTAAGGTGGCAGGGGCATTAATGACTATCTTTACAAGGACAGGGTTTCCTCAGGAAATTTTGTCTGACCGAGGGCCCCAATTTATGGCCAAAGTGACCGAACAGTTATGGTCCATATGTGGCATAAGACACATTACAGCTTCCCCCTACCATCCCCAAACCAATGGCCTCTGTGAGCGCTTCAATGGGACACTCAAACACATGATCCGTACTTTTACTGATCAGGAGCCAGACTGGGAACGATTGTTGCCTTGTCTGCTCTTTGCCTACCGAGAGGTACCTCAGGAATCTACAGGGTATTCCCCTTTTGAACTTCTATATGGTAGGCCGGTGAGAGGACCCTTGAGCGTGATCAGGGAGACGTGGGAAGGGGAGTATAGTCACCACCCTGTACCAGTGGCTACCTATGTATTAGCTTTCAGGGAAAATATGGCTAGGTTGGCTGGAATTGTGAGGAGCAATATGCGTAAAGCGCAAGAGAGAGATAGGAGATACTACAAGGCAGGAACCAGTGACAGGGAACTGGAGGAAGGGATGGAGGTGCTCATGTTGGAACCTCAGCCCCAGGATAAGTTACAGTTTTTGTGGAAGGGACCTTATAGAATTAGCAAAAAAACTGGGCAACAAGTCATATGTGGTTATGGTAGATCCAGAAAGAGTGGTTACCAGGGTGGCACACATTAATCGCTTAAAAGCATATGTAAAGCGAGCAGCTCATATGTTAGCCATTTGCAGGGCCACAGAGGATGACCCAGAGGAAGGGCAGATACCAGACATGTTGCAAAAGGCAGAGCAGAAAACGCTAGAAGATGGCCTTCACCAGGCCAAAAACCTAAGCACAGAGCAGCAGGAGCAGCTTTTAGGCAAACTAAAACCCTTCAAACCCTTATTTACTACTGACCCTGGGTGTACCCCCCTAGCAGCTCATGTAGTGGTGACAGGGGAATGTGCCCCATTAAAACAACACCCATACCGAGTCCCTGAAGCTGTTAGGGCAAGCATACAAGCAGAATTACGCAAGATGTTACAATTAGGGGTTATTGAAGAATCCAGTAGTCCATGGGCATCTCCTGTCGTATTGGTACCCAAAAAAGATGGCACAACTCGCTTCTGCGTGGATTATCGTAGGCTGAATGATAAAACAAAAACGGATGCCTACCCTGTTCCACGCATGGACGAGTTGTTGGACCGATTAGGTACTGCCAAGTATTTAACCACGCTGGATCTCTCCAAGGGATATTGGCAGATCCCTTTGGAAGAGTCAGCTAGGGAGAAGTCCGCATTTGTCACCCCCTTTGGACTATACCAATTTAAGGTAATGCCTTTTGGGATGAAAAATGCCCCTTCTACCTTCCAGCGACTGGTAGACAAATTGTTACATGGGCACCAGGAGTATGCTCAGGCTTACTTGGACGATATAGCCATCTTTAGTCAGACCTGGGAGGAGCATATAGAACATATTGCTAGAATTATGCAGGCCATTAAGCAAGCCAAGTTGACCATAAGACCAGATAAGTGCCAGTGGGCAAAGGCAGAGGTGCAGTACTTGGGTCACTGGGTAGGTAGTGGGAAGTTAAGGCCAGAACCAGCCAAAGTAGAGGGTATTGCAGCTTGGCCTGTCCCTAAGACTAAAAAGCAGGTACTAGCTTTCTTGGGCATCACTGGGTATTACCGCAAGTTCATTCCTGATTTCAGCACTACAGCCAAGCCACTGACCGATTTGACCAAAAAGAAATTGCCCAGGGAAGTGACATGGACTCCTGCGTGTCAAACTGCCTTCCAGAACCTCAAGGAAGCTCTGACTTGTTCCCCAGTATTGGCTGCCCCGGACTATAACCGACCCTTTGTGGTCCAGACAGATGCCTCCATGTATGGCATAGGGGCTGTGCTAAGCCAGACAGATGATCAAGGAGTGGAGCATCCTGTTGCGTATTTGAGCAGGAAATTGTTGCAGCGTGAAACGGCCTATGCTACTGTGGAGAAGGAATGTTTGGCCGTAGTTTGGGCTTTGCGCAAACTTCAACATTATTTATATGGACGACCATTCACTGTGACCACCGACCATAACCCCTTGTGCTGGCTGTCTAAGGTAGCCGGAGAAAATGGACGTTTGCTAAGATGGAGCCTGGCACTACAGACATTCAATTTTCAAATACAGCATCGTAGGGGTAAACTCCATCAAAATGCAGATGGATTATCACGCCAACTGGAGCTATGAGTATCAGCGTAGCTGAGAAAATCATGGACCCTTGATGTTCTCAGGCTACACTTGGGGGGGCAGTTGTCATAACTCAAGTTGGCCACTAGTTGTGCCTACCAGGAGGCACTGGTATATACCAATCGCCGCCATCTGTATATTGTGTTATGGGTGATAAAATGTTAGTATTATATTGTATATTGTATTGTGGAGTTATAGCTATGTTTTAATTAGTCAACCCTCCCCCATTGTACAAACTCTCAGTCAGGAGTTGGCCATATGGTCCTCAGTGTAAACAAAGGAGATAACTTAAACAAAGAGATTGGCCAGACTGCCAGGCACCGCAGGACAATGGTATAGTATGGGGTTTCCCAACCACAAGCCCAGGGGCATAGTCCAAGAGCTAATAACAGGATGTTTCCAGTCTGAGACCCAGACCAAAAATGAACTAGTAGCCACGCCTGGGGTAGGCCCTGGGGAGGAGACTAATAAGTTCCCACAAATTACTTCTGTGAGAATGGCCAGAGGGGAATGAGGGTTTGACTAAGAGGAGCCACTCCCTCCACTGTGTGTGTGTGAAATGTTTTAAAAAATGTTTTTCCAAAATAAAACGTGGGTCATAATTTTCATCAAGACGTGGTGTGTAGATGTATTATTTACCCGGGGACATATGCTTGCAGTAAGATTCATCAGACTTACTGTCAATATTGCTCAGTCTAACCCAAGGGCTGAGACATGATGTTCCTGTAATCCAAAAGTCCAGAGTCACCCAAATCCGATCAACAGACCCCAGCCAGAGAGTGGGTCTTGATACTTTCCTTTTTAAAATTGTTGCTGCATTAATTCAGTTATGAACTATGAACTTCTTTCCACACCTTCATCGGCAGAATAAATAAGAAGTTACACAAGCTGGCAGCATTGATTCTAATCAGCTGTGCTGGCTGAAAAAGGAGAGTTACATTTCCAATATTAGATCTTTATTTGTTATATTGTTCTGTTTTGTCAATTCTAAAGCATTTTGATGCAATATTCTATTGGACAAAAGAGCTAACTATAAAACGGCATTCATATGTTTAAATCACATTTTTAACAGTAATTTTTTTGGTTATATATAAAATAGAAAAAAAATATATATATATATAAACAGCAATGGGTTGTATGGGGTAATCATGATGCTTCAGATGCTTTTAAAATAACCATTTAAACTAAATAAAATATTATTGCAAAAAATTAAAAGAAAAGGAAGATGCAGGATTCAGACTTTCAAACTACAGTTCTAAGGACACTTTTACCTGCTGCAACATATATCTTAATAATAAACAGTGAGTATAGAAATAAATAAAGCAAACAAATATAACCAGTGTACAAGCTATAACTAATGAATATCCTTATCTATGCAGTTTCTGGCATCACAGTAGAAAATGCTTGGGCAGGGACAGCTGAAGGTTACAGCCTTACAGGATGTTAGAATCACTAAAACCGTAAATCGCTATTCAACTGCTACAATACCGCAGTCTCATGCACGCAAATCGGCACCCTTAACTCGTGATCGCGCAAGTCGGCAGTAATTTTACATTCGCGATATATAAGCCGCATATGTAACTCGCAAGCTCGCAAATCCGCAGTGATTTTTTTTATGGTCGTGAATATAAGCCGCACCCGTAACTCGCAAACTCAAAAATCGGAAAAAAAGGTGCGGCTCATATTCGGACCAATACGGTATATGTGGTTCCTCCATAAACCTCAGCTTTCCCTTTCAGTTTTTATGTTGTAACAACCTTTGCGTTTTCCCTCCTGAGCTAGTGGTGCAGAAGCATTGAAGCAGCTTGGTCTCTCACTTGCTCTGCCTTGCCCACCACATATATTTGTAGTCAAAATAGTTTTAAACTAGCTGTATTTTAATTGGTTTTCAAATAAAATAAGGACCAACTAGTCTAGTATGAAAACACTATTTATTAGTGTATATGCTTAAGAAAAAATATACTCACAAACCGTGGTAAAACAGTGGAATCAGCAAAACAACACGTGTTTCATCCAGACTTCATCAGGGATATTACAGGACATACAGGGAGATCATAAAAATGTATTTTTTTATGGTCTTCCTGTATGACCTGCAATATCGCTGAATAATTTTTTCAATGAATCATGTGTAATTCACTAAGGCTGCTATGCATATGCTGTGGTAAAGTGATATTGCACCATTTTGCAGATGACTCATATAGATGAATAGTTTTTTAAGCTTAATTATAAGAAAAGTTATATTAAAGAAAAGCATATAAAAGATAAGAGAAACTTCACTGGCAACTTAACATAGAAAGCAAATTTAATTTAATATAAAGATAATATCTTGAAATTCAGTCACATATTAAAATTGTCGAACTACGAGACTTTGTCACGCTTTGCGTGGTGCGTACGACTTAAGCGATAAGCGACAAAGGCGTTAATCGCTTGCGAGCCTTGCATTGCGAGGCGAGCCATTAAGGCACTAAAACTCGCGGCACTTGGGCGATGAGCACCAAAGGCGCTCATCGCCTGTGAGCCTCGCATAGCGAGGCGAGCCGTTAAAGTACAGCACTTAAACTCGCATCACATTGCCTGACTTAGCCTCCAAACACTTAGGAAACGCGGGATAACCTTAGGCTGCAAAAACTTGATGAACGCGGGACTTAGAAAAAAAAAAGAGACTTAGAAATAAAAAATACGAGATAGGAAAAATACGAAGTTAACGGCCGAACCGTAAAGCAAAGCAAAAAACACACCCAAAAAAACAACACACGCAGCCTATTTCTAATGCACATATTAGTTTATTATTCAATGAATTCATTAATTAGTATTTAAAAAAATATAGAGAGGAGACAAAGGACACGCGAGGAGAGGCTCGCAATGAGCGCTGAAGGCTCGCAGTGAGTGCCGAACGTTCTTAGAGTAGAAAAAGCTTAACATTGTGTGCCAAACAGCATTACCATGGCTTCAAATTTTATTGACTGTCATTTTTTGATGGGCAAGTCGCTAGTATACATATACTGCTGCAAAACTGTCTTATCTATTTGGTAAAAAGAAAAACTTTCTAAATCTTTATCTAGTGACTGCTTAATGGTTGATCTAATGCTAGATATCTACATTGGGTTACATGTAGCCATCCTCAGGTCTGACCCCAAGCTGCCCCCCACAAAAAAATAGTTGTTATTTGACAACTAGCGACTTGCCCGTCAAAAATTACGGTAATAAAATTGGCGCTTATTGCGAGCCTCTCCACCCTCTACTTCCTCCCAGTGTCTCCTTCCCCCTCCCCTGTGTCTCTTTTCCACCCCTCCCCTGTGTCTCTTTGCCCCTCCTCTACCTCCCCTGTGTCTCTCCCTCACATTTTTGTCTTTTTGCCCCCTCTCCTTCCCTTGTATTTCTTTCCCCCTCTCCCTCCCCTGTGTCTCTTCCCCCTCTACCTCCCCTGTGTCTCTTCCCCCCTCCTCTCCCTCCCCTGTGTCTCTTCCCCCTCCTCTCTCTGCCCTTTGTCTCTTCCCCCCTGTGTCTCTTCCTCCCTCCTCTCCCTCCCCTGTGTCTCTTCCCCCCTCCTCCGTGTCTCTCTCCCCTCCTCCCCAGTGTGTCTTCGCACCCGACGCAATGCGCAGCACAGCGATCAATAGTAGTTGTCCAACTGCGATTTGTCGCAAGCATGCTGACAAATCGCAGTTTGACAACTATTATATGTGATTTAATTTATCCATAGCTCAGATTACCTGTTAGCCCATTAATATCTATGGACATTCTTTACTGGAGGAATTATTTTTAACTTTAGTTAGATTAATTATTTTTAACTTTAGTTACCTATTTGGTATTGCTATGGAAAGGAGAAATGTTTTTCCTACTTCGTGGTCATTTTGTCAATTTTCCATACTGTTTGTGTTTGGTTGTAAATCTGAATGTTTGCAAGCAGTTCTAACACCTTTTTTTAAAGAGTACTTTGAATATTAAGTTGAGTATAAACGATAAGCCTTGTACTTTTTGGGGTTAATATGTATTTTAACAGGTCTAACATCTAAACTAAAGTTACCATAGTTCCAAGATAGAAATATTCTACAATATATGAGGACCTACACTATGCCTGTGGTGGCACTCCCTGATGAATGTCTTATCTCACCCACTTAAAAATGACATATTGTTGGTTATTTTCTATAGTGCATCCAATCATTCTTGTTTCAAAAGATCACTTTCACCATCTCTACATTGAAAGCTCTGGTAGTATGTTTTCTATTCTCTTGAAACCGGTATTTGAAAAGTCTCTGAATGATATTGTGTTTTTTATATATGTCATACAAAGCATATTCTTTTTTTCTTTTTAGACTACAACAGAGGAAAAATTATAGAACCAGCATTTGTGACCATCATTTTCACATTGATATCCTCAAGTATCCTCAAGATTTTCTGCTTGCATTAAAAAGAAGAGGAGGAAGAGGATCTTGCTTGTTAAAATATTAATACTACTTTCTGTTGCGATTAGCCATAAAATACGGATACTTTTCATCTTATATTCTTGATCAAATGTTTTCCTGAAGGGGCACTATTACTTCTGATCTCACAACCAATAGAGTGTTTGTTTATACTGCTTTTAATGCTATTTGTTAACTTTTTGTTTTTTACATTTCATAGTTTTTAGTCTTTGCAGTTTATCATTCCATAGTGCAACAAGACAGAGGCTAGCAGAAATCATTTATGCTCTAATAGTCTGGAAGTGATGGATTTTTCAGTGCAGTATATTTTAGCAAATCATTGCCCTTGGGATTATAGCAGATTCAATTAATAACTTTTTGAGAAAGTTACAGTAATCTTCATTCTTCTTAGTCTATCATAAAAATATAACCATTTTGCCTGCCATAGCCATCTCAGGTTATAGACACGTAAACCACTAGTCTAAAAATGTTTATGCCTGAGAGTTAAAACATCTCTTTTTGTGGATCTACGCCATCAGTGATATGGAGATGTCAGAAGTTGCTTGTTGTCTGCTGCAAAAGAAAATCAGAGAGCAGCAGAGATGAAAGATATAGGAGCATGGAAGAGGAAGGAGAAGTGAGGTTAGCAGGAATATAATAATTGAGTTGTGGAACAAAAAGCTACAAAAGATCCTGACAGTGATAGAAAAGGGGAGCATGAAGAGAAAGATGACACAGGGAGAAAGTGGAGTGGTGATGCAGAGAGATGGAAGAGAGAAGGAATGAGGAACCATGGAGAGGAAGAGAATAAGAAAGTGAGAGTTGGGAAGTACCCAAATGAGAGGTAGAGGGGAGATTGTATAACCAAATTTGCATATGGGGTGATTAAACAGAAATACAACTCATTTGGGAGATATAAGGTGATTTTGTTGCACAATAATGAATGTCATATTTGCTTTTGCTGAATAAAATCTATATTAACAAAATTACGGCCACGCCACCTAGTCGTCCCTTCCACTGCTGACAGGCCGATAACAGGAAAGGTCTGAGCACTCTTAATTGTAACTTGTCTTGAATTACCAATTCATACAGATTGATTATATATAAAAAAAATCAATATTGAACTTACTATTTATTAAATGTATGGGAAGATAAATATAACTTCCATGGCCATATATGCACTATTCAATTTGAATCTTGCAACAAAGATACTCAAGCCACAAACTGTGTTGGCCTTATTGTAGCATATATTGCATCAAAATAAATCTTACTTAATTTAAGTAATTATAACATAATTGCATATAATCACAATGGAAACTGCCTTAAAGCTCAGCTTTGTCTTCAAAACATTTGCTGTTCTCCTCCAGCGCTTAATATAAAATGTATTCAATGTTTACAATACGAGAATATTCACCATTTTTAATTCATACACCCAAAGTTATTGCATCAAATGCCATCCTTGTGCTCTAAAATATAGTACCTAGTTGAGACTTATATACCATACAGATTGAGTATACACTCAGCATTGATATTTCATGAATGATGTATAAGGAGAGGGTTAATACAATGAAAGGAACAAACCACCAACCATAGTAGGTGGACCTAAGTATGATCCTTTAAAACTAGAAGGTAACAAATGTGCCACGCAACTGATGGAGCCTATGTTGGATAAACATGTAAGTTGTTTGTTGGGAACATTTTGCTCTCCCCAAGAGTATGTGAAGAGTTTTCATTTTTGTACAATCACTCAAAACCAAAAACAAAACAAAACAATTTATGCTGAATTTGCTAAGTAACATGAAGCTTATGTTAAATACACTGGAATATTACCTTTTTTTTAGTAAATTTTTATTTGTTTTCTGACAAACATGACAAAAAGTAGAAAAAATAAAAGGACAAAAAATATACAAAGTAAATCACATCTTAACAACTTAATAAAATTGCTGACATATTTTAAGAACAAGATGCTAAAAATATTCCACAAACCATTAAATACAACAATAAAAAAGAAAAAAAGAGAAAAATAAATAACTAAATAAATAAATCTTTATCTTTTAAGTCGAACTAATAATATATTGGTCCCATAGGTGCCAGTTTAATAGTACTATGTTTTTTTTAGGGATTAAATCAGTAATCCCCCTCATTATTTCTCTGCTAATATCGACCGAGTATTTTACTTCATACCAAGATGGGATAGTAGATGTTTTCTAATATTTTACTATAAGGCGTTTTGCAATCAATAGAATATGTGTATAAAGATATTTTACTTTCGACCCAAGGGTATCCATATTAATATGTAAAATTACTGTTTGGGGAACACAAGGCAATAATGTGCCTCCCACAATAGATAATTCTAAACATATCCTTTCCCAGAATTTTCTCATATGGGAACCTTCCCACCAAAGATGGTATGATGTACCGACCTGACCGCATTGCTTCCAGCAGAGATTATCTGAGAGTGGGTAGAATCTATTCAATAGAACCGGAGAAAAGTACCATCTATGGACGATTTTAAAATATATTTCTGTATAAACAGCATTTATCGCTGATTTTTAAACCACCCAAAATGAGTTAAGCATAGTAATTGGATCAAATATCAAATTGGAATCTCTTTCCCAATGTACTTGACAAACGGGAGAACGCTCATCCTAACTGAAGAACATTTGGATATAATATGATTCATGTCTCCTTACTTGAACCCTAAACTATATAGATACTAACTTATTGTTACTACTAATATTATATAGAAATCACAGGTTGAAAGACTTTACTTGATAAAAGTGTTTTAGGAAGGTGTGGTACTGTATTAGCCATGGAACAAAAGAAATCAGTGATGGAGTTGCTACATATTAATGGCTTACTATGTCATCCATTAAAATGTATCACCTGTATCAAACCTTGCTGTCCTTTGATTAAACATCAATTTAAAGCCTGTTTAATAAAAAGCATGTAATATTCAACTCATAGGTTGCCCATAACCAAAGATCTTCTACTGGTGTCAATAATTCCATAGAAGAAATGGAGTAGCCCTCATAGTCTATCAAAGATTGTCCAAAGTAGTGCTTGGGTTACAACCCAATAAATGACAGCATGATTTCAATTTGAATTCAAGGCAAGCCATTTCAAAGTGATACAAGGCTACACTCCAACCATGGATGCTGAAGAGGCTGAAGTTGTCCAGTTCTACCAATTTATTCAAAATGTGAAAAATATAACACCAAGAAAAGATGTTACTATCTGGAATAACTGGCAAGTTTGGCCTTAGAGTACAAAATGAAGAAGGTAAGAGATTACTAGAATCTTGTCAAGATAATTCTATGGTCGTAGCAAACACCCTCTTCCAACAGCCTCCGAGATGACTCTACACATGGACATCACCCGATGGACAACATAGAAATCAGATTGACTATATACTTCGTAGCCAAAGATGGAGGAGCTCTATACAACCAGCAAAAACAAGACCTAGAGCTGACTATTGCACAGTTCAAAATTAAACTGAAAAAAGGAGGGTACCAAGTAGGTACCAAATAAATAATATCCCTTGTGAGTATGTAGTGCAGGTAAAGAATAGTTTTGAGGGACTAGACATGGAAAATAGAATGTCTGAAGAACTTTGGACCAAAGTTTGCAACATTATCCAGGAAACAGCAACAAAGAATATCCCTAAAAGAAAGAAAAGTAAGAAGGCAAACTGGCTAAATGATGAGGCTTTGAAAGTAGCCCAGGAAAGAAGAAAAGCAAAAGGTAGTGGGGATAGGAAAATATTTGTCCAACTGAATGCAGAATTCCAGAGGATAGCAAGAAGAGACAAGGAGACATTCTACAATGAGCGATGTAAAGAGATTGAAGAAGATAACCAAATGGGTAAATCAAGAGATCTCTTCAAGAAAATTGGGGACTTTACAGAAGAAGATCAGATAAAGAAGAGGTGACAGGAATACACTGAAGATTTATACAGGAAGGATCTTAACAGCAGTGATGTCCTAAATTTTTTGGCCAATGAGCTGGAGCCAGACATCTTGGAGAGCGAAGTGAGATGGGCCCTAGGATGTCTTGCTGATAACAAGGCTGTTATGGAATCCCAATTGAACTATTCAGAATTCTACAAGATGAAGCTGTTAAAGTTTTGATTGCCTTATGCCAGCACATTCAGAAAACTCGACAATGGCCAATAGACTGGAAAAGGTCAGCCTAAATCCCAATACCAAAAAAATGCAGTGCCAAAGATTGCTCCATTTATCGAACAATTGCACTAATTTCACATGCCAGCAAGGTAATGCTTCTAGATTCTACAAGCTTAACTCCAACAATATATGGACTGGGAACTACCAGATGTGCCTCTTCCTCTGCGGAACCCGGTTTGCACAAGAAATCAAACTGCTAATGTCTGATGGATAACAGAGAAAGCAAGAGAGTTCCAGAAAAGCATTTACTTCTGCTTTATAACCTACTCTAAAGCCTTTGACTACGTGGATCACAACAAAATGTGGCATGTTCTTATAGAGTTGGGAGTACCAGAGCATTGCATCCTCCTCCTGAAGAATCTGTATGAAGGCCAAGAAGCCACGGTGCAACAAACATGGTGCAACAGAATGGTTCAAGATCGGAAAAGGAGTGCAACAAGGTTGTATATTGTCACCATATTTATTCAACTTATATGCAGAGTACATCATGCGTAAGGCTGGCCTGGATGAATCTAAAGTCGGAATCAATATTGCTGGAAGAAATATCAACAACCGATGATACACCGATGATACTACTCTGATGGCTGAAAGTGAGGAGGAACTAAAGGACCTATTGATGAGGTTAAAAGAAGAGAGTGCAAAAGTTTGCCTGCTGCTCAACGTTAAAAAGATGAAGATCATGGCAAACGGCAATCTCAGCTCCTGGCAAATAGACGGGGAAGAAGTGGAGGCAGTGATAGATTTTATTTTCCTGGGATCCAAGATCTCTGCAGTTGGTGACTGTAGTCTTGAAATTAAAAGACGTTTGCTTCTGGGGAGGAAAGCTATGGCAAGCTTGGACAAGCTAGTAAAAAGATCCGCATAGTTAGAACTATTGTATTCCCAGCAGTAGCATACGGATATGAGAGCTGGACCATAAAGAAGCCTGAGCGCAGTAGAATTGAAGCCTTTGAATTGTGGTGTTGGGAAAAACTACTTAGAGTCCCTTGGACTGCAAGAAGATCCAATAAATCAGTACTTCGTGAAATCAAAACAAACTGTTCACTAGAAGGTATGATAATGAGGATGAAGCTCAAATATTTTGGCCATATTATGAGATGGCAGGATTCCCTAGAAAAAAACTCTGATGCTGAAAAACATTGAAGGCACAAGAAGAAGGGGCCGGCAGAGGTGGAGATGGATAAATGAGGTCACTGAAGCAATGAACATGGTGCTCAGAGGACAGTTACTTAGAGATGTAACTGGCGTGCTGCAGTCAACAGCGCCACGGAGAGTCGGACTCGACTAAACGACTAAACAACAACAACAAATACAGATGAGACAAATACAGGTTCCACAGTCTGTTGAATATTAATAGTCTCACTTATATTAACACAGTGTTAATCATAAATCCTGGCCTGTCTTGAGAGCTTTAGAAGTCTTGGAACCACCACTATAGAGAATGCACTAAATGTATATACCATATGAATCAAAATGTTATATCTAGATTTGTTTGTTTAATGAAAGAATATTAAAGGTATAAATAGTGGAACAATTACAAAAATACAACTTTACTTAAAGTTTTAGACAAGCAGATATACAAATATAAAATTTTAACAACTGACTGTGATGACTTTAAGAAAAATATGTGTAGCCATATATTAATTTAAATAATCAGCTCCATTTGAAAATGCTTAACCTCCAAAGTTAACAATTTAATTAAGTGTACAATTACAAAAGGCATTAAATGACATCATAGTAATATTATGGATTATATAATTTTTTATATTATGAAATGTCATTGTTAATATCATATGTGATGCCATGAACGATCATCATCCAATGCCATTAATGTCATGAATAATGTCATCATAAAAATCCTTACAGGGTAGGGAGGGATGATGAGGTTTGCGTGATACCTAAATATCTCAATTTCCTGTGTTTTTCCAGCCTTAAGTTGGTCCATTCTTAGAATATAAATCAGCAAAAAACTAACAGTATAGCTTCTTTTCTCTCTCTCTCTAATAATCTCCAACTCACCAACTCAAAGACCTGTGTGTGAAATATAACAAACCCGTACTTAGCGAGTGCTTGACAGGCTTGGGCACCAACAGGAAGGCTAAAACACTAATCAACTCGGTGAGAAAGGCCTTTAAAAACCTGGGCAAAAATGTGACTGTGTTGTAGCTGAGCAAGTTCACAACAGGCGTTGGAGTTGGCGGGTTGGAGATTATTAGAGAGAGAGAGAGATAATGAGTTATACTGTAAATTGATTTGCTGATTTATATTCTAAGAATTATTAACACTTAATTTACACCACACATAATTATTGATATCACATAACTCACACACATAGATTAATACCTACACACATACACACCCCATACCCCCTACCATCCCCATACCCTTACACATACTATAATACACATAATATTATTGTTTTACCTCAAATACATATACACATACATTTTTTATTCAGTTACCACATTTGAGCTTCTATGAATGCTACGTATAATTTTTAAGGGATTACATGTTTTTTTTGCAATTTTAGTCATGTACTGTGTCTTTAATTGCTTTATGCATCTTGCAGCAACACTTTCAATATTAACATATGCATGTCCAGCCCAAAATATTACAAAGAAAACAAAAATTGCCTATTTGTTCCTTGAAGACTATTGTGCAATTAATTCTAAAAGTACAAAATTATGTGTTTAATCGCTGTTAGAGTATTTAATATCTGTTTGAAAAAACCCTTACAACTCCTATTTAGTATTCGCAATATTGATTTTAAATTTTATTGTGGATGCTATGGGAAGCCAGTGGAGTGACTGAGAGGTGCTGCAGACACTGAACGATGAGTAGGGTAGATCAGGGCTCCCCAACCCCTGGGCCGCGGACCAGCACCGGTCCGCAGCCTCTGTCTGCTGGGCTGTGTGGTATCACAAAGGGAAGGGGAGCAGGGGCTGATCTATCACTGGTGCAAATGGTGCCCTTGCTCCATGAGGGGCCAAATGCTGTGCCCCCCTGCAGCCCCATTTGAGCCTCCCCCCCCCCCCCCCGCAGCCCCCTTCTCCCCCAGCAGCCCCCTCCTCTTATTTGTTCACTGTTGTCCCTGGTCTGGTTGTCTCATTAGTCAGAGGTTGGGTATCCTTCCCCTGCCGGAGTTTCATGCTGGAGGGTCACATGACATCACTAGGAATTCCCCTGCTGGGGGGCTGAATGGGACTGCTGGGAGGGGGGTAAATAAGACTGTTGGGGGGGTGTTGGGGGCTCCTTGGGGTGAAAGGGCCTGCTGGGGTGAGTGATGTTGCTGGTGGCATATGGGGTTGCTTGGAGGGGGTAAATGGTGCTGCTGGGGGGTTGTGGGGCTGAATGGGGCTGCTGGGGGGCTGAATGGTGCTACTGGGGGAATGGGCTGAATGGGGCTCCTGAGAGGCTGAATGGGGCTGCTGAGGGATGAATGGTGCTGCTGGGGGGGGGGGGTCAATAGTGCTGCTGGGGGGCTATGGGGCAGCTATAGGGCTGAATGGTGCTACTGGGGAGTTAGGGACTGAATGGGGCTGCTGAGGGGTGAATGGGGCTGCTGGGGTTTCGGGGTGTGAATGGGGCTGCTGAGGACCTGAATGGTGCTACTGGGGGGTTGGAAGCTGAATGCAGCTGCTTGAGGTGCAAAGGGTTGATGGGGGTGAGTGGTGCTTCTGGGAGGGGGTAAATGGTGCTGCTGGGGGGCTGAATGAAGCTGGTGAGGGGGTCAATGGTACTCCTGGGGGGTTGGTAGCTGAATGTGGCTGCTGGGGGTGAGTGGTGTTGCATGGAGTTATGGGGCTGCTGGGAGGGGGTAAATGGTGCTGATGGGGGTTGTGGGGCTAAATGGTGCTGCTGGAGGGTGAATGGTGCCTTTGGGGGACTGAATGGTGCTGCTGAGGAGTTGTGGAGCTGAATGGTGCTGCTGGGGGGTTGTGGGGCTGAATGTGGCTGCTGGGGTGCTGAATGGGTCTGCTGAAGGGCTGAATGGTGTTCCTGGGGTGTTGGGAGCTGAATGCGGCTGCTGGAGGTGCAGGGGGCTGCTGGGGGTGAGTGGTGTTGCTGGGGGTTATGGGGCTGCTGGGAGGGGGTAAATGGTGCTGCTGGGGGGCTGAATGAAGCTGGTGAGGGGATCAATGGTACTCCTTGGGGTTTGGTAGCTGAATGCGGCTGCTGGGGGTGAGTGGTGTTGCTTGGAGTTATGGGGCTGCTGGGAGGGGGTAAATGGTGCTGATAGGGGTTGTAGGGCTAAATGGTGCTGCTGGAGGGTGAATGGTGCCTTTGGGGGGCTGAATGGTGCTGCTGAGGGGTTGTGGAGCTGAATGGTGCTGCTGGGGGGTTGTGGGGCTAAATGGGGCTGCTGGGGAGCTGAATGGTGCTACTGGGGGTTTGGGGGCAGAATGGGGCTGCTAGGGGGGTTGAGGGCTGAATGGGGCTGCTGAGGGGCTGAATGGGGCTGTTGGTGTTGTGAATGGTGCTGCTGGGGGTTGTGGGGCTGAATTGGGCTGCTGGGGGGCTGAATAGTGCTACTGGGGGCTTGGGGCTGAATGTGGCTCCTGAGAGGCTGAATGGGGCTGCTGAGGGATGAATGGTGCTGCTGGGGGGCTATGGGGCAGCTAGGGGGCTGAATGGTGCTACTGGGTGAGTTAGGGACTGAATGGGGCTGCTGAGGGGTGAATGGGGCTGCTGGGGTTTCGGGTGTGAATGGGGCTGCTGAGGGACTGAATGGTGCTACTGGGGGGTTGGGAGCTGAATGAGGCTGCTGGAGGTGCAAGGGGCTGCTGGGGGTGAGTGGTGTTGCTGAGGGGGCTGAAGAATGGCTCAATGATAGTCCTGGGGGGTTGGTAGCTGAATGCGGCTGCTGGGGGTGAGTGGTGTTGCTTGGAGTTATGGGGCTGCTGGGAGGGGGTAAATGGTGCTGCTGGGGGTTGTGGGGCTGAATGATTCTGCTGGGGGGTTGGGAGCTGAATGAAGCTGCTCGGGGTGCAAGGGGCTGCTGGGGGGGTTAAATGGTGCTGCGGGTTGTGGGGCTGGATGGTGCTGCTGGGGGGGATGAACGGTGCTACTGAGGGGTTGGGGGCCAAATGGGGCTGCTAGGGGGTTTGAGGGCTGAATGGGGCTGCTGAGGGGTTGAATGGTGCTACTGGGGGATTGGGGCTGAATGGGGCTCCAGAGAGGCTGAATGGGGCTGCTGAGGGATGAATGGTGCTGCTGTGTGTGTGTGTGGGGGGGGGGGGGTAATGGTGCTGCTGGGGGGCTATGGGGCAGCTAGGGGGCTGAATGGTTCTACTGGGGAGTTAGGGACTGAATGGGGCTGCTGAGGGGTGAATGCGGCTGCTGGGGGTGAGTGGTGTTGCTTGGAGTTATGGGGCTGCTGGGAGGGGGTAAATGGTGCTGCTGGGGCTTGTGGGGCTGAATGGGGCTGCTGGGGGGCTGAATGGTGCTACTGGGGGGTTGGGGGCTGAATGGGGCTGCTAGGGGGGTTGAGGGCTGAATGGGGCTGCTGAGGGGCGAAATGGGGCTGTTGGGGTTGTGAATGGTGCTGCTGGGTGGTTGTGGGGCTGAATGGGGCTGCTGAGGGGGCTGAATGGTGCTACTGGGGGTTTGGGACCGCATTGAGGCTGCTGGAGGTGCAAGGGGTTGCTGGGGGTGAGTGGTGTTGCTAGGGGGTTATGAGGCTGCTGGGAGGGGGTAAATGCGGCTGCTTGGGGGCTGGTGAGGGGCTCAATGGTACTCCTAGGGGGTTGGTAGCTGAATGCGGCTGCTGGGGGGGAGTTGTGTTGCTTGGAGTTATGGGGCTGCTGTGAGGGGGTAAATGGTGCTGCTGGGGGGCTGAATGGGGCTCCTGGGGTGCTGAATGGGGCTGCTGGAGGGCTGAATGGTGCTCCTGGGGGGTTGGGAGCTGAATGCGGCTGCTGGAGTTGCAAGGGGCTGCTGGGGGTGAGTGGTGTTGCTGCTGGGGGGCTGAATGGGGCTGGTGAGGGGCTCAATGGTACTCCTGGGGGGTTGGTAGCTGAATGCGGCTGTTGGGGGTGAGTGGTGTTACTTGGAGTTATGGGGCTGCTGGGAGGGGGTAATTGGTGCTGCTGGGGGTTGTGGGGCTGAATGGTGCTGCTGGAGGGTGAATGGTGCCTCTGGGGGGCTGAATGGTGCTGCTGAGGGGTTGTGGAGCTGAATGGTGCTGCTGGGGGGTTGTGGGGCTGAATGGGGCTCCTGAAGGGCTGAATGGTGCTCCTGGGGGGTTGGGAGTTGAATGCGGCTGCTGGAGTTGCAAGGGGCTGCTGGGGGTGAGTGGTGTTGCTTGGGGTTATGGGGCTGCTGGGAGGGGGTAAATGCTGCATCTGGGGGGCTGAATGAAGCTGGTGAGGGGCTCAATGGTACTCCTGGGGGATTGGTAGCTGAATGCGGCTGCTGGAGGTGAGTGGTGTTGCTTGGATTGTGGGGCTGCTGGGAGGGGGTAAATGGTGCTGCTGGGGGTTGTGTGGTTGAATGGGGCTGCATGGTGCTCCTGGGGGGTTGGGAGCTGAATGAAGCTGCTCGGGGTGCAAGGGGCTGCTGGGGGGGGTTAAATGGTGCTGGGGGTTGTGGGGCTGGATGGTGCTGCTGGGGGGGGATGAATGGTGCTACTGAGGGGTTGGGGGCTAAATGGGGCTGCTGAGGGGCTGAATGGTGCTACTGGGGGATTGGGGCTGAATGGGGCTGCTAAGAGGCTGAATGGGGCTGCTGAGGGATGAGTGGTGCTGCTGTGTGTGTGTGTGTGGGGGGGGGGGGGGGGGTAATGGTGCTGCTGGGGGGCTATGGGGCAGCTAGGGGGCTGAATGGTTCTACTGGGGAGTTAGGGACTGAATGGGGCTGCTGAGAGGTGAATGCGGCTGCTGGGGGTGAGTGGTGTTGCTTGGAGTTATGGGGCTGCTGGGAGGGGGTAAATGGTGCTGCTGGGGGTTGTGCGGCTGAATGGGGCTGCTGGGAGGGGGTAAATGGTGCTGCTGGGGGTTGTGCGGCTGAATGGGGCTGCTGGGAGGGGGTAAATGGTGCTGCTGGGGGTTGTGCGGCTGAATGGGGCTGCTGGGGGGCTGAATGGTGCTACTGGGGGGTTGGGGGCTGAATGGGGCTGCTAGGGGGGTTGAGGGCTGAATGGGGCTGCTGAGGGGCTAAATGGGGCTGTTGGGGTTGAGAATGGTGCTGCTGGGTGGTTGTGTGGCTGAATGGTGCTACTGGGGGTTTGGGACCGCATTGAGGCTGCTGGAGGTGCAAGGGGTTGCTGGGGGTGAGTGGTGTTGCTAGGGGGTTATGAGGCTGCTGGGAGGGGGTAAATGGGGCTGCTGGGGGGCTGGTGAGGGGCTCAATGGTACTCCTGGGGGGTTGGTAGCTGAATGCGGCTGCTGGGGGTGAGTTGTGCTGCTTGGAGTTATGGGGCTGCTGTGAGGGGGTAAATGGTGCTGCTGGGTGGTTGTGGGGCTGAATGGGGCTCCTGAGGTGCTGAATGGGGGTGCTGAAGGGCTAAATGGTGCTCCCGGGGGGTTGGGAGCTGAATGCAGCTGCTGGAGTGCTGCTGTGGGTGAGTGGTGTTGCTGGGGGTTATGGGGCTGATGGGAGGGGGTAAATGGTGCTGCTGGGGGGCTGAATGGGGCTGGTGAGGGGCTCAATGGTACTCCTGGGAGGTTGGTAGCTGAATGCGGCTGCTGGGGGTGAGTGGTGTTACTTGGAGTTATGGGGCTGCTGGGAGGGGGTAAATGGTGCTGCTGGGGGTTGAATGGTGCTGCTGGAGGGTGAATGGTGCCTCTGGGGGGCTGAATGGTGCTGCTTAGGGGTTGTGGGGCTGAATGGTGCTGCTGGGGGGGGGGAGGGGGTGGGGTGCACAGCATAAAATATATATTTTTCCAAAACACCACAAAAAGATCTGATGAGGGAATGGATTAGATACCTAGTTGTTTTGTGTAAATTAGAGATGTATATTAAGATTTTTATGGTGAAAATAACAACATTTTGTGATTGATTATATGTGTGGAATGAAAGAGAGGGCAGAATATAGTAGAAACCTAAGATAATGATGGCATTGTCAATAGTGAGATATATTTGAGGAGTGGAAGCTGTGGTAGAGGGTGGGAAGATTAGTAGCTCTGTCTTGTTGATTAGGAGCTCTGACATGCACAGCCAGATTTCCAATTAGGCAAGTTAGGCACTTGTCTATGGGTGGATCTCTTTGGGGGATGCATCATATTCATGCTAAAGGACACAATAATTTAAAAAAAATCTTAACTGCTCCTTAGGTCCGCTTACCACCTGTCTAGGAAGGCAGAAGGAGGAGCAGGCAGTGAGTTAATCCATTTAGGACAGCATGCTTCCCCATATAAGGGCCGGCTGGGCAGCGCAGGGGAGTAGCCTGGCTCTGCTTACTAGCACAACCGGAACCGGCTCCTCACCCAGCTCTCCTGCTTCCCCCTGCAGAGCTGTTTCGGTCAGAGAAGTGGAAGAAACTTGGTGAGGCAGGGTAAGCATATAATGATAGCAAGGTAAACTATCTCTTTATTAAGGTGTCCTGCACCCTAGATAAAATTATTTATTTCTGTGTGACTTTAAGTGATTAAAATGTAGGTCTGAATGCATATAAATTTCATTCAGCCATACGCATATACAGTGAACAACGATTTATTCAAAATGGAGGGAAAGTGGGCCCACGCCCAGGAAGAGGTTGGCATGGCTCGCTATCCAGGGCTAATGGCATTCACAAACGGGCTGATGGTAGAGTGTTCAGAGACCTTGCTATCTTAACATTTACCCTCAGGTCTAGGTCAATTGAACTGAGACCAAACTTTGACTAAAGATAGACCCAACTTTTTAACAGGAGTTTTTTTTTAATTACCAAAGAGACCCGTGCATGTTTGATTCTGACACTCTCAACATTACGCACGAGGAAAGGCATCGTCTGCTGTCGCTCCTGAGAGAGTCTGTATAGAGTGTGACCCCAGAAGAGAGAGGACCTGGGCGATATCTTCTATTTACATGGTTATAGACCCACATGGCTTGACACCAGAGACAGACGGAAAGATCGCCATGTTGCTGCTGGACTGGGAGAGGCACCCTGGACCCAAGGAGGCAAGTTCGCTGGCTGCTTGCAGGGGCCACAGCTTGGAACCACGGGCAAGTGGTAGGGGAGTCCCGGTGGCAAGGAGGAGGGGCTCCATGCTTGGTCACTGACCGTAGGAACCCCACAAAGCGGTGGAGACAGACAGAGGGGCTGACACGACACTGCTGAAGTGAGTGAAACTCCTTGGTTTCAAGATTGCAAATTCACTAATATGTAAAAGATACAACAGCAGAGCGGATTACATATAAAATCACAGGAACAAGAGGAAGATCCCAAGGAGGTACAACACAGCCTCTTTTGGATACATAAGTGGGTAAGAGCCTGAAAAGACTCTAAAATGTAAGGATATGAACTATGATTAAGCATCAATGACCTGAAGACAATAACCTCTGCTCTTTGGGCACAGGGGAATACGTTTTTGACTTGTGTTTTGATAATTATGTTCTAGTTATAAAATACAAACCCTTACCATATATATTTAAAGTGGGAAAGCAGAAAGAAACACAGCTTAGAACTGTACATAAGAACTGCTTATAAGAATTAACTAGAGACTGTTAGGTGGCTTCATTTTAAAAGTTGAGTCTTTAAGGAAGAAAGTAATTTAATTCCAAGAAATTTAGCAATACAGAGTTAAAAAGACTGTTACAGTAGAACTGGTTAACAAGGCCTAGTGTCTGAGGTTTAAGATTCACATACGTCTTGCAGCCCCGTTGGAGTTAATTTCTTTAATAGGCAAATGCCCAAGTATCCAATTTTTAAAAAACAAGGAATGCACTTTATAGCTGAATTATATGATAAAGGTAAACTGAAAAGCTGGAGTGAAATCCCCAAAATCCTTTGTAGTTCTAATATTTCATGGCTACATTATGAAGCTATAAAAAATAGTCTGATACAACTAGGCTACAAATGTTCCAATGTGGGTATATGCACGAAGTTAGAAGAACTCCTTTTATCATATCCAAATGTTGTAGAATTATATCGGAGATCTCTCCCCCCGTGAAAAGTTTAGTAATCAAGAACTGGGAAATAGATCTAAAAATAGTGTATGAGACAAAAGACTGGTTAGATTCCTTAAAGTTGGTAAAAATATCAGCAATTAATGCTGTTTACACTGAATTGTATTTTACGGTTCTTCACAGGTGGTATTATGTTCCAACAATTATTGCAAAAATGAACCCTACTACTGAGGATCTATGTTGGAACATTGTGGTTGTAGAGGCACAACATTCCATATATGGTGGGAATGCATGAACTTGAGGAAATTCTGGTCGACAATTTGTATAGAACTGACAAAGTTAGTCAGCAAACAGATACCATGTTCTCCTCAAGTGGTTCTCTTACATACGAATTTAAATGATTTTATTCCCAGAGAGAAATTCCTGATCTCCCATATACTATCAATCGTTAAACAACTTATTGTTAAATATTGGGAAAAAAATGACATTACCATCTTGGAATGAGGTAAATAATTCAATAGCGTTAAGCAGAGATCTAATAAGGAGCAATGCCAATATAGATCTAGAAAAAAAAGTATAAACACTCTTAACTGGCAAATATGCGATAGATATTATAGATATAATACTTCATCTAATAACTAATGTGTATATAAGCTTTAAGCCCCTCTCTTTGTCATTTATATGATTAAAATGTTAATATTTAATTTTTTCTACAGGATCAATTAATGCCCAAAACTGTATGTATGTTTGTATGTATATTTTAAGGTAATATGTTTTTTTGTACTGAACACAAATAAAAAAAAAAAAAAAAAAAAGATTCACAAACGTCTTGAGGATCTTAATTTTATATGATTAATATAAATGTAACCCTATAAAGATTTAAGTATAGGGAATAAGGAATATACCAAATGTACAATATTTATTAGACATTTGGCTAGGTTATAATTTAATCATATAATAAGCTTGTCCATAAACAGTTAGTGACCTCAGCACTTGAAAAGCTGTCTGATTCAGCATGACATATATATGAAATTCTATGTTAGCACTTTGGTTGGACATTAAGGAAATAATATAAGAACTGTATATGAGTCAACTTTTGAAGAAGAATTTCAATTCTAAAATGTTATTATTATGGAGTTAAAAAATAGGATACTGCTATAGATTACTTGGTAAAAAGTGTTGACCAATAAGGTTCTGAATTTGAATCTTAAGATTGATCTATAGTCTTACATGAATGACTTTATAGATTTCTAAGCAAGGGGAATAAGGAATAGATTAAATGTATAACATCAAACATATATATTGCTATATAGCAAGTTAATCTTATAGCAAAGGTATTGCATAAACAGGCTGTGATATTAATACTTGAAAAACTGGTTAACTCTGTATACGATAAGAAATCTCTGATTAATATATATACGTGTAAGAGGCTAGCACTTTGGTTGGACCTCAACTATTATAACATCAATTGAAAATAAAATATAAGTAAGAAGTTCATATAATTGATTACCATAATGAAAAACAAAGATAATCATGCCTCCAAGGGGAGAGCAAAAAAACATTTTTTTTCCCCAACTGGGAAAGTCAACACTAAGATTAACAACCAAACAGAAGTAAGCTCACAATCTAAATTGGCATCTACACTTTTACAATCTAAATATAATGAGAATATTAATTCAGGTGATAACATAACTGGAATTGACCTAGGGGAGGAAAAATTAACTACCGCTTCTATGAAAGCACTATTAGCCAAATTTCAAATTCTGATTAAATTGAAGCTCACCTCTGAAATAGCTAATAATGCAAGAAAGATCAATTAAATTGAACAAAAAATAGATGCAATTAGCAATATTCAAGAGGATATGATTACACAGAATAAGGATTTACATAGAGAAGTCATCAGTCTAAAAGAAGAAGTGCAATCTTTAAAAATGAAATGTTCAAGGAAGAAGGAATATTTTCAAGATGTAGTAATATTAGAATTAGAGGCATACAAGAAAATATTACTATCAAAGACCTAGAGGAATACTTTTCTATCTATCTTAATTAAATTCAACACACAAGGGGAACCATTGATAAATAGTACACTGTTCACCATTACCCAGAATCATCAAAGAAGATTTATCTAGGGATGTAATAATTAAAATCCATCATTATGCAACAAAGGAAGCAATATTGAGCGCTTCATATAAACACAAAATATTTGAGTCACCCTACCAAAGTCTCAAGATTTTCTCAGACTTGTCATCTGAATCTTTGATTAAACGTAAAATCTTAAGAGACAATAAAATAGCATACAGATGGCTATATCCCACGTTGCTGATAGTGATCTCTGAAAACTCTAAGACAACAATCAAAACACTGTTACAAGGTGAAAAACTACTTAATGATTGAAAATTAGTTCCTTATTCATGAATTGTAATAGACACCAAGAAAACAAATTGGTATAATAAAATTAGAACAAAAAGGGTATAGAAATAAGAGAATGTAGCTAGGAAAACTCCTCTTCGTTATGGAAGAAATGTAAAATTAACAAATTATAAAAAACTGTCTATCATATAACATGCTGAAAAGGTTCAAACAGATGGTAACGTGCAATCTGAGGTTATGGGACACAAGTAAATGCAGAGGAATGATTATGTTAACACGTCAAACATAGCACAGAAGAGTTTATCACAAATTAATCTTGTTGTTTTTTAAACATATTTTAAAACTGATAATTAAGTTAAGAATTTCATTTAACAAGGATGTAGAAGAGCCTATCGCGACCTACAATTCCTTTACATGTCAATTTGGAGGAGTGTTTATTATTATAATATGTCCCAAATAGCACAAAAGAGTTTGTTACAGCACAATTTTGTTTTGTGGCGGTACAGCCTGGGCTAGATAATTGTGCAAAGAATCATACTAAATAAAGGTGTAACAATTGAAAGTAGTAAAAGAGATCACTCATATCACTTATAGATATAAATAATAGATTTTTATTTCCAATTCTCAATTCAAGTTAAAAATTAGATCAGCACAAGTAACCGTAGATTATAAGCCATATAAGAATAATTAAAAAGGGTTTACTAGTTTATAAATCATTTAAAAATATTGATAACAGATTGATAATTAGAAATGTCTCTTTTCAACACATAAATATACACTAGAAAATACACAGCAGGGCAATAAATATGAAACATTGATGTGCAGAGTTTGCCATCTATAGATTACCAATTATATGTATAAGACTGTACCTATTGAATGTGCCTATTGTGATTTATATATTTTTGGTTTTGTATGATAACTGAATAGACCGTTTAATCCTCAGTCCCTGTTAGTAAGAAAAAACGCCACTGTGGTTTTCAAACTCAAGTGGTTTGATATCCTCTTGGTACCTGCCGCCCTACCCCAGAATATGGAGTGGGGCTGCAGATCCTGTGGAGGGCATATAGATGATACCGTATTAATCCGAATATAAGCCGTACCTTTTTTCCGATTTTTGAGCTTGCGAGTTACGGGGGCGGCTTATGTTCGCGACCGTAAAAAAAATCATTGCCAATTTGCGAACTTTGCTTGTTAGGTGTGCGGCTTCTATTCGCGAACGCAAAATGACTGCCGATTTGCGCGATTGCGAGTTAAGGGTGCCGATTTTCGTGCTTGAGACTGCGGTATTGATTAGCGATTTACGGTTTTAGTGATTCTAACATCCTGTAAAGCCTGTAACCTGCAAAAAAAAAGCTACAGTGCTAACTAGAAAGCCTATTTCTTGCAATGGCTGATCACTTTGAGAATCTTTTTCTCTCTAATTTTACGGGTGCGGTTTATATTTCAGTACTATCTTTTTTCAATTTTTTCCCCTTGAACTTTACTGGTGCGGCTTATATGCGGGTGCGGATTATATTCGGACCAATACGGTACTTAAGTTCAAATTTTTTTATAAGTGTACCAAGGGAAGATGAAAAGATGTAGAAATGAAGGAGACCTAGAACTGAACTCCAACAGTCAGAGGGTGAAGAGAGAAAGAGGTGCCAGAGAAGGAGACACTAAATATTAAATCTTCTAGGTAGGATGTGAACAATGTGGATAAGAAAGGCATGGCAAATTGTGTCAAAAGCAGCAGAAAGGTCCAGGATAATTAGAATAGAGAAGTAACCCTTTGACTTGGTGGTGAGTAAGTCATTAGTGACTTTTGTAGGAGGGGTCAAGGATGGAGTTGAAGGAAAAAAATTGGGTAAGGTGATTGTAAACGAGTCACTCAAGGGGAAGTAGAGAGATAGGGCAACAGTTATATGCAGAAGCTGAGTCAGATGAGGGTTTCTTAAGAATGGGATTAATTATGGCATGTTTTAAAGATGATGGAAACTTGCCAGTGTTTAGGAAAAGGTTGAATATTTGTTTGAGAGCTGGGATAAGTATGGTAGAGACTGGAGGGATTAGCTGTGATGGAATAGGGTCATGTGGAAAAGTTTAAAGGTGAGAGGATTATAGTGGACTAGAGACTTAATTCTCTGTTACAGGATTGTGGATTGGTAAAATGTAAAGTGTGGGTTCTGTTGGGTTGTTGAGAGGCGGGTTTGTTAGAGCCACTTTGAGAGTTTATTTTGTATGTTTTCAATTGTATTTATGAATTGGCTGTAAAACAGGAAGGGACCGAGATGGTAGTGGAGAGAAGAGAGTATTTTATGTGGCAAATAAATGTTTGGGGTTTGAGTTAACAGTGAGAAGTAATGCTGTTTGGCAAGATTGACAGCAGAGGGTGTAAGTTAAAGAGTGTCAGTGGTAATGTTGAAATTGCCACAACTGAGGGAAGGTTAGTTGGAGGAGAGAAAATGAGGGAGCCAGGCAGCCAAATGATCCAGAAATTGAGCTGGTGGTTCAGGTGGGAGATAGATCACAGCTACTTGCAGAGAGATGGGTGAGAAGATGCGGATAGTGTGAACTAAAAAAACATGAGAACCAGAAGGAGGGAACTGGCTGTATGCAATGAAAAGTGGAGAGAGAGTCACACTCCGAGATTATCGTGGTTGTTCCCAGGTCTGGGAGTGTGACTGAAGTGTAAGCCACCATATGAGAATGCCACAGGGTAGACAGTCTGATGGAGTGAGCCAGGCTTCAGTGATAGTCAGTAGATTGAAGGAGTTGGAAGTAAATAGGTCATGAATGAAAGTGAGTTTATTGCAAATAAGCCATGCATTGCAAAGAGCACAGGAGAAGGGCAAGGTGGATGGTTTGTAACAGGTGATGGGTATTAAATCATGGGTGTTTTGGGTATTTGTTGCCCTTAGGGCTGTTCGTGTCTAGCAGCTGGTGGAAATGAGTGATGGGCCTGTGTTAAACTATATATCTCCAGCAGCCAGCCAGTTGAAGGAATGAGAGTGGTACTTACAGAAACATCTGTCCTTTGGACACTTAGAAGAGGGAGGGAAGAGTGGAGGATGAGGAGGAGCTCATGGGAAAATAAAAGAGGAGAGTAGTAAAGGTGAGATGGTGAAGTTGTTGGAGACATAATGTGAAGAAACTGAGGTGAAGAGTCTGAGAAAGAGGCAGGAGGTAATAAGGAAGAAGTATGAGAAAATATTGTGATACAATGTGTAAAAGAAATAGAATATATGAAAAAATATATGGTTTGCTTGCCTAGATTGTATCTGTCTACGGTGATATATAATTTGTTGAATACTTCAATCCTGTGTAATTTCAATTGCAGTTGAAAATGTGTGAGTGAAGTCTGATTAGGGTGGTTATAATGAGTCGATAGTAAAAATGGACTAGGTGATTTGTTAGCAGGTGTTGCTAACTGATCAGGTACGGGTAATTTGTGTGATGAAGAGTGAACAGCGGAATGTTAGAGGTAAGAAAGTTATAAAACCAGGGTTTATGGGTAAAGGAATGCAAACAAAGTAATGGGGAAATTCAAAGTAATGGCATCTGTACACAATTTACCTAGAGAAAGTTTCAAGCTCCTTAGTTAATAATAACATAAATACATTAATGCTGATATTAATAATTAAAGTACAGTAAAAATAACAGTAGTGATGCTTCCTCCAGTGTCTGCAAATACCTTCAGTTGTTGAGCAGATAGATTGTGCAGTGGGTCCAAATATCAGAGGAATATGGCTGCATAAGTTGTGCAGATTTTGCAGTGGTCTCTGACAAAGCTTGACTGAGATATGGAAGAACAATAGAAGGCAGATGTGTGAGCCATTTGCACAATCCAGGCCAGAAGGAGTTAATAGGCCACTACGATTAGGTCGCACCTGAAAGGCTGCAATAGTCCTATTTAGAATACAATCTCTCTGGAAAGAGAGAGAGGCTAATGCAAGCAGAGGAAATATGTAAGCAGGGGAATCACAGAGGAGTTTGTAAATAGACCTCCAAGCATCAACTTAGAAACTGAATGTACAAGGTACCAGAATAGTATTATATATAAGCCCCAAGGAAAAGACTGTCAGCCCCATTAAACATAGCCGTAACATAGCCCGCAAGACCTACAGCTATAAAAACTGGCTTTTCAAAGCTACCCGCAAACGACTTGCGGGTTAGGTGCAAAAAAAAAACGACGGGATGTCGAAATCTGAACTCCGCGGCTGCAAAATTCTTTGTTCTCTCAAGCCAATAACTGTTACGTTCCCAATCAAGCTATTAAATTGCAGCAAATCCACTGGAGTTTAACCCCGTAACCCGCAAATGGAGCCCAAAAGCCAACGGGTACTAGAGAGAACCCGCAAGGGGGTTAAAGTCCTATCCATAGAACTGTAAATGCCAATATAAACACACTACTGTACTTATAATTGAATACCATATTTACTGATTTCTTAATATTGCATTAATTCTGGAATGCGGTTCGTAACTCGTAATCCAAACCGTTAAGGCTTTGAAATCTAACCTCCATTTTTCAGTGACATAATGATGACGATCTCATTTGCCATTGGCTCCGACTAAACCTTTAACTATGGGTTTGACTGATTGATCATGTTCACGGCCGCACATCCTCTAGTACAAGAATGGTTTATGGGCTTGTGTCTCTGGCCCGTAACGCGCAGCATGGTGGAATTGAATAGCTCTGTAACGCAGCCAAATTTCAAGCCTGTAGGCTTTGCACGTCTCATGTTGCTTGCTACGGGCTTCAAATTTAATGTGGCTGTGTGTGTCCCTAGGGTGAAGCAATTGGAGTGAAGGGTGGGCCAGTGCTCTACTAGTGTGTTATATATATTTTAACAAATAACAATTAAGAGTGCAGTAGTGTCATTAAAAAGTCTGCTACATGCAGAATTCAGTTAAAGAATGCAATGGCCGCCCCAGTGCAGAACTTTATCATATACACCACACACCCATCACTTTATCATATACACCACACACCCATCAACTGGATCTGCCAAAGGTTTGTGCTGCTGCCTACTTTTCTCTATGTTGAAATGTGTGTAAATTGAGTAGCCCACCCCTAAAGGGGTCATAAGAGCTAGATAGCGTGGGGTGACTGCCAACGCTGTCCCTGGAGATCAAGGTCTCTTGAAAGAGAGATATGTTTTATTAAATAAATGTAAACAAATAAAAGAAAAAGTTGCTATGAGGGAATGAAAAATGTAATGCCTAAAACAACCAAATGTTTGGACGTGATTAAATCACATGATTAAAGCAAGACCTGGGTCCACGTCTGTGATGTCAGGAGTGTGGTACAATGGTTGTCAGGGGATTGTCAAGCAAATCATGGTAGAGGAGTTGGCTAGTGCCAAAGCCACAGGTGGTAGTCCACAATCAACAAGCCTTAATAACGAGTCGGAACAACTATTAAGGGTCAGGATGTCTATGGCTCATTGGCATTCCACAGCTGTTGGACACGGACCAGCCCAAGACTCTTCGAGGTGATTATCTGCACAACCAATCATAATTACACATTATCACTAATTAACTACATATATATGATCAGAACACATGACATGTCTCACATCATGAATGTTCATTGAAACAGAGGTTACCTGTATAGCACACTTACAATGTAGCCAATGAGCATCACTAAATAGTAATACGTCACTAATATAACATCACATGTCTGATGAAAATATTCCAAAATATAAATACCAAAAGCATTATTAAACATATCCCTAATGTAAAATATATCCAATTCTGTTGTTAGGTGTATATCTCTAACATGGCAACATTAAAGGATCATGGTAAATTAGTGTTAAATACTGGAACTATCATATAACATAATACAGGTAATTGATAATATCAAGAACATCCTAAATTATAGATCGTAATCCTCAAAAAATGTAAATTGTACCTTCTTGAGCAGATCATGCAGCTCAATAACACACGGACTCTGAAGTAATGTAATTTAAAAAACAAACAAACAAGAGATTAAACCCTTACACTGCCACTCTAATAAACATATTCATATTCAATGCATCATTAGGTCATGGATATATCAACACTGACAGGGAGATGATCGGGACATATTGATATTTAATATCTACTATTCTTTATCAGGGTCTTGAGCTGCTGCCCCTGCTTTGCTCCCCCACCCACCACAAGTACCACCACTGGCATGTTATTACCATTAAGGACTACCACAACCAGTACCACCAGTGGCAGTACCACCACTACTTGTGGCAGTACCACCAGTGTCATATGTAAAAAGGAGAATAAATTACAAATACACCCAAAGCACCCTTAAATAAATAGAATCCACTGAATTGCAGTTTGTATACCCTTAGATTAGGACAAAATCACTAATAGTATGAAGAATGATATAGAAAGGAGTGCAAGAAGCATACTAGAAAACTAGTGATACCTATTAGGCAAATCAGTATTTCTCATTAATTCCAAAAGGTTTTATACATACATAGTGCTAATAATTCTTAGTGGAAACACTATTATGTGTAAGTATTTAGACTAGACTCCATGTCCCCAAAAATATTTCATGTACTAAAGCAACCTTCTGTCTTCCCACAAGGGCGTTAGGCGCTAAAAGAGGAAAGAAGCTAACAAAATTAAAATTTAACTATTATTATTATTACTTTAAAAATATTACATCCGTTAAAAATAGTGTGGAAAATAAATAAACAAATCACTAGATGCCAGAGATGATACAACAAAAGTTCAGAAACCTTGATACTTCCCTTAGTTTGTTAGAGTAGTCCTAAATCATCCAACCATATTAGAGTTTCTTAGTTATTGGATCTTATTGGGACAACATGTTTTCCATTGATGTATATGCTACATAGATATCACAAGCTATATTCCAAACAATTGCGGTTCTATCACCACTCTAAGTCAATCCATCACATATATAGTTGTCATTGTTACGAATTGTCGGTCACACAATGTTAAAAGTTATGGGCTTGCGCTTTCGCAATGAGCTCATAGCGAAGCCTGCATGACTTAGCTGCACATACTGTGCGCCACATATTAACCCCATTAATATGTTTTTTTAAGTACTGCGCATGTGCAGCCTTGCCAAGCATGCACAGCAGCTATGTATTTATGCTCATGCAAGCGCAAATACGTAGCCTTCTATGCCCTAATATAGTTTCCGGAGTGCGCGTGCGCTGGCCAGCATTATACACAACGGAAGCTACTGTATATTAGTGAAGGCCTACTGTAGCTTAGGAAAATGTTGTGTAGTATTTAACAAACTGACAACCTGGCAGCTCTTTACAACATGAAGTAGGTCATTTAAAAAAACATATTCAGTGATTTCGAAAAAGCATTATTCAAAATTAAACTTACTGTCAAAGTTCAAAATCAGCTGCTGCTGGTATCCAACCACTATAAGGTGCATGGCAGAGAGATGGCAGAGAAGGCTTTATTTACCAGGGAGCTGCTACATTTTCAGATATCTTTACTACCATTAAAATTATATTCATTTGTTGGAGACTTGAGATTTCCCTTGGCAACAAGCTTTTGCTTTCTAGACAGTCTATCAATGATTGTTTACTCTTTTAGCATATGTGATTTTTCTTAAAACCCTCTAAGCCTGTCTCTCAACCTGTCACAAGTGCTTCTTTAATTGGACTTGCCCAGAACTTAGAGCTATATTCAATTGAGCTTTCGGGCGATCCGGGAACCCGTAAGTGAGGTCCCAAGCTAATTTGCTATTCAATTGGCATCTTTTTGCGAGCTCCAAACGGCTTCCGAGCCTCTGATCTTTCACAAGGCTAAAATCGCAAATCGCTATTCCATTGCTCAATTTTCCCAAGCCCGCAAATGTTTTCATACCCGTAAAAGGCAACGAGTGCTAGAGAGGACCCGCAAGGGGGTAAAACACCTATTCGTAGCACTGTAAATGCAAATAAAAAATCAATACTGCACTGTAAATAACAGGGAAAGCGATGAAGGGCATTATAATTAATTGCAAAACAGTCTCAAGCATGCAGATCGTCAGGAAATAAAATGTATTATAATGTTTTATTTCAGGGCTAAATCAAACTTGGGAATCAATGAGTTAATAAATATCAGGCCACCAATATAGACTAGAACAGTATTGGCATTCATTTTCATAATTCTTTATTTTGCGGGTTTGCGAGTCTGATCACATATTGGACCTCCGAACCTAATTGATTGACATGTAACCTCCATGTTTTACTGCCGTAATAATCACAGTCTTATTTTCTATTGGCTGATTCGAAATGGGAGGTTACGGGCTTGCTTAATTGAATAGCATCGTAATTGGAGACAAACTAGTTCTTACCCACCCAGCGATACGTAATGGTTCTTATTATCCCTGTTAGCAGAGATAGACCCAGACCATTATTGACTCCTCCGGACAATCACAGGTACCCCTATTATCAGAGTTAACCCTTGCCTCAATAATGAGCACACACTTTAATTATATATGACCACCTGTACACACTTTATTTCTCATCCATTCAACATTTTTAGTCACCCCTAATCATCAAGTTCCACCCATTAGTGACAGCCTATTTTATCTAATCCGCACGATCCCTGATCCCAGCGATGAGGCATGCCTGTCAATCACTTGATGTCTGCCTTTCTAGCCACCCCGTTAGCTAGCTTAATGGGACTTTCTGTACTGTGTAGGGGATTCGAACTTCAGTTTATGCTAAGTTTCCCCTGTCAGGAAGCTAGCTGTCCAGGGGACTATAATGGCTAATTAGATCTTCCTCACCCTTCACTGAATTAAATTGTACATACTTTTCATCTTAAATTTATTTTTTACTTCACCATTGTGAAGATCCCAGGGAGGGGCGCTATTCAGCTCCAGAAATTCCTGCCTTTGGCTACAGGAATCCCCCTCTCATGCTATCTTCTTAGAAGGAATGGGCCTCTCGTGCCCAGCTGTCAGATCAGGATCATCAGCATCTGCTCCGGAGCCCAGGGTCTCTGGATCAGCTAACCGGTATATTCTGCTTCTTCAGTGGGCTTGAAAAGACCAAAGAGACAAATCCTACCCAGTAGAGTCCAACCCAGTATTCAATCCCTTCTCCCAAGAGAGGAGTAGAGATTCAGGGCAGCAACATGATTAGAACTAACCAATAACAGATGTGCCTCTGGGGTTATGCAGCTGATTGGTCCATAGAGAGCCAATCAGGAGGCAAGGAAACCAGTTGGCTTACCCACATTGGGGATAGATTTATGGGAGGCACCCCTACAGAGAGAAAGAGTGGGGACACATAAACAAAGGAAAAATAATACACGGAAACTGCCATAATATGTCACTGTAGAATAACAAATGGAACTATCCCTAACTCAGCAGTAAAGTGGCTACCTAATGTGAAAGTGAATGGTTCTTCTGACGCAAATGGCTTTAAAGTCTCTTGGTAAGAGAAAACAGATCTCCACAACCATTATCTTTATTTTAGCATTTTAACCATGTATATTGCTTATAAGATGAATGCTCATTATTTTGATGGAAGTTCTGACTTAAGTCATCTAGGCAAAGGCTCCTCAAGTACCCCCCCCCCCCCCCACACACACACGTAACATTACAGTTTGTGTTAAGTACCCCAGGAAAGTGCTGACAAACTATGTATGTGCCATAAAATATATATATATATGGTATAAGTTAATAGTGCTTGTTTGTGTATACAATTATGTTGATGCCTAAAACTTCCAAAGTGTAGTGAAAACATTGTATTTGAGGGTCTGTGCTAAAATAAAACCCAGGTATATAAATCCTTCATATAGATGCATTATACATTTGGAATAAATGCACTGTATATATTAAAAGCTCTATTTTTTCTGTCTAAATTTATACATTCTGTACCAGTTTGGGTCTGCTATCTGTAGTTCATGCAGCTCATCAATACACAGACTGTGAAGTTCAGTGTTTCAAATTAGTCAATCAGTAGTAGTATACTGTTTCCATGAGCTGCAGAGGGAAAAAAACAATTACAAACTAGTTGTAAGATTTAGGCAGAAAACAAACCATAGTTATTAAGAACTTCTTAATAAAATACATTTTACAAACGTAAAGAGATATATATATTTTTTCTAGTAAAAAATCGAGAAATCTTCTATGTCCCTTTAAGGATTATGGTAATCAGAATTTGGACCATAGTAAAAAGTAATATTGACATAAAACAATAAACATCATGTATGAACACACATGTATGAAGCATAAAGGTTACTAATATTCAGTGGCGGCTAGTGACTTTCCAACTTGGTGGGGAGGAAAACAGAGACCTGGCCCCTCCCCTTACATTGACTCCACCCAACAGTATAAACCCCTTCCCTTCACAACATGTTACCACAACATGTATAGACCCTGCCTAGTGACAGTCTCCACCCACAAAAGTGATCCCATAGAGAAAGACAGGGATAGAGATGGAGAGGGAGGGGATAGGGAGACAGGAAGTGAGACAGGTGGCTAGAGAGTTAAAGAGAGGGACAGAGAGAGAAGAAAGGACAGAGAGAAAGAGGGGGATAGATAGAGAGAGAGAGGGGAAGGGATAGAGAGAGAGAGGGAGGGATAGAGAGAGAGGAGAGGTTACAGAGAAAGGGATATAGAAAGTTAGAAAGATATATTATATGCCTCTTTGTCTATCCCTCTCTCTCCATCTCTCCTTCTACTCCTCTCCTCCCTCCCTCAATACACCCCCTTCCCCTCATCTCCATACCTCTCTATCTATTTTATGACTGAGCCAATAATGATACAAGCAGATACTATGATAGCAGCAAATATACTGAGAGAGTAAAACTGCATAAATACATAGTGTGTAATGAGCAAATATATTAATTAAACAAACAGAGACTAAACAACACGTGGGAGGATCTTGCACCTACAGAAGGACAGGGTCATAATTCACTAACAACAGATCAGAACAAGAGGGTTGCACCCCAAGTTGGTTCTGCATGACGGTTTTGCTTCTCCCTCCAATTTAAAAATTATTATCTTTAAAAAATACATTTGAATAAATCTATGTGCTTGTAAATGGTTTTATAAAAAAAATATGTATTCAGTTTCTAGGTTGCATTTACATAATTAATATTAAATTGCAAAAAAACATATTGAGTGGTTAATTAGCATATATTTCTAATTCTGCTCCTTGACGCACACACACATTATATATATATTTATATATATATATATATATATATATATATATATATTGTGACAGGGCCGGCCTTAGGCTACTGATATACTTTTAACTTTGTTTTAATAAAGGCTTTCAAAAACAAACAATAGCTTAACTTCAGCATAAAAGAAACATCTACAGAAACGGGCTTGCTAATTTTTAGGAACACCCTGACTAGCCCTGGGACCGCTTCTCGGTCTGCAGGTGAAACAATAACTGTTCACACAGAGGGGTGGTACCTTTAAGTTCAGTCTCTTTAAGCTTCTCAGCTGCAATGGATCCTTTGTCGGTCCTCTACTTTTACAGTAGACAGTCTCTCAGGTGAGTATTGTTGCAGTCACACAGACTGACCCTCTTACTGGCAACTTCCTGTGCTGCTCTGGAAGTCCTGCCAGGTCCTGTTCAGGAGCTCTGTCTCTTCCTCCTCTCACTTCACGCTGAAGTGCCTCTTCTTAGGCTGCTGTCTGTATTCTCCAGGCAATCCAACTTACTTGCCAGTGTCTCTCTGTACTTTAATCTGCATTATAAGCAGTCTTCCTGACTGTCTTACTTCAGAGCTTATATCAGCTCAGCTCTCAGGATCCAGTCTTCCTGGCTGTCTCACCTCACAGCTTCTCCCATAGACTGCAGCTCCACACAGACTCCTCACGGCACTCAGGCCAGAGCCTAATCAGCAACTCCCCCATGTCTGATTTCCAGGCTTTAAAGTGAAGTTGCACCTGCAACAATTAGGAGTTCTTTAGAAGTATAACTCCGTCACTCCTGTCAAGAACTCTTTACACTACTTTACTTGGCACCATCCTCTAGGGGGCAAACGGTTACAATATATATATATATATATATATCACATATATAGTTGTGAGCGAAGCGAGGGACGCAGTTCCCCGCAAATGCGGGTCCTCGCGAAGCGAGGGCCCGCATTTGCGGTGGTGGAGGCTCAACGTCGGCTGTGTTAACACACACATACACACACACGACTTTTTAACAGAATAAACCCAACCGCCCAGCCAACAAAAACCCAACAACGTCCCCGCAAATGCGGATCCTCGCGAAGCGAGGGTCCGCATTTGCGGTGGTGGGAGCATCCCAACATCGGCTGTGTTAACACACACATACACACACACACAACTTCATAACAAAAAAAAACTCAAAGTCGCCTCACACCCGCTTACACCCAGACACACAGACGCAAGACTTAACAAAAAAACAGTAAAAAAGGCCCTTCACACGCTCTTAACACACATACATCGTCGTACACGTAAAAGCTAACTGCGTATATCGCAAAAAAAAATACGGCAACATCGCAAAAAAATACGGCCGCATCGGAAAAAAATACGGCCGCGAAAGACCCATTCCAACCGCCGCCCATCAAAACATCACAAACAGAAGAAATAAACACAACAAACACATAAAAAGCTTACTTACAGCACGGGGGGGCATCCGGCACCTCCAAAAGTTCATTTACACGTCCATTTAAGTCCAAAACAAAGAGTATAAACGGCCGAAAATCGACTAAGCGAGAGAAAAAATGGCCGCCGAACAAAACGAAAACGAGGCTCCAGACGTAACTACACTACACTTACTCGCAATAATGAAACACATACTATGCGGAACGGATCACACTCATATTAAACACCATTTTAACCACTACTACGCACAAAATGGCGGATGGAACGCAAATTGGAAGCTGGAACGCAAATAGCGCATGCGTATTGCGTTCTAACGGTCTAACTTTCCAGAATGTTCTACAAGTTTATAAATACTGCCTATTTGACAGAGAAAAATACATTTCTCCTCAGGTGATGAACAGAGTGACTTCAGACATAACTGCTGCTAAAACTTGAGAAGATAATTTACTACTTTACATTGTGCAAATTACAACTGAGAGGTAAGCAATAATATATTACATTTTATTATCAAGACAGGACATAAAAAAAAAAAAATGTAATAAGAAAAAGAGGTTTATGTATACTGACAAGTGACACGCACATTTATGTGTATAATGTATACTGACATGTGACACGCACATTTATGTGTATAATGTATACTGACATGTGACACGCACATTTATGCGTATAATGTATAGTGACATGTGACACGCACATTTATGTGTATTGCCCCTGCAACAAAATTATCTTAAAACAAACTAATTAAACAACTACATTTAAATTACATTAGAAAAAAATAAGTTGGGACTATTAAAATATGAGTCATGTATACTGATATGTGACACGCACATATATGTGTATCATCTATAGTCACATGTCACACACACATTTATGTATGTTGGCCAAAAATACAAATAAGGTTAATTTAACAATTAAAATATGATTCATGTATAGTGATATGTCACACGCACACAAAAAAATTACTTTCAACTATGGAAATGTGCTTCATGTATGTGACATATGTGTGTAGCCCCCACCAAAAAATAATGTTAATTCAAAATAATTACAGAAGTATATTTCAATGAAATTAATTTACTGCAATTCAATAGATCACCTAAAGCTCAATCTTTCTACTTTTTTTCATATTCAAACAGACTCTGCATCAACAGCGTCTCTCAACAATTTGCACCGTGCATTGTGAAGCACAATCCCTTTTAAAGAACACCAACAAAGAAGAAGAGGTAAGATACAAAAATACTTTAAATGCTGAAAAGGCCATGCTTTGTTAAATACAAATAAAAAATTCTATCATTCACTATTTCACTTTATTTTTCAAACAGACACTACAAGAAGACCGGCGGATTAAGATTGGCAGGAGGGGACCCTCTGTCATTCCACACTTCAATCAAGGTAAAGTATTTAAGTATAAAAAAGAACCGAACCATGAGCCTTATTCAATTGTGAGTTGGCCAATTGAATAGGGCTTTATATAAGCACATAATAGATTTTTTAGACAGACATTTTTAGTTACTGAACTTCTAACCACAATCAAGGTCTTCACTAACTAAAAAATTCTGTCAAAAAATGTTTTATGTGCTTATATAGAGCCCTATTCAATTGGTCAAAACGCACTTGATTCAGGACCTAAATATGTTTAATGGGCGAGGGCCTCATTCAAATGTGATTTGCCCATTTCAATAGGGCTCTATATAAGCACAGAGCATATTTTTGAACAGAAGTTTTTAGTTAAAAACTTCTGTAAAAAAAGATGCTCTGTGCTCATATTGAGCCAAATTCCATTGCGAAAAACCAAATTCAATGAGGCCCTCACAATATAACAAATCCAGCAACCAAAGGCCCTCATTCAATTGATATTTTGGACAATTCAATAGGGCTCGAAATAAGCACATTTAGAACCCTATTGAATTGGCCAAACTGCAATTGAATGAGGGCCAAAGGATGCAACATATGGTACACACAAACTGGTACACACAAAACAGGATTGTAACAAACACATAGCAAACTAAATTCATATTCTTTTTGTTTAACAACCTATAACCATTAGAAAAAACACTACATAAGTATAACAAAAGTGGTGCCCATCAAACAGGATTGTACGAAAACTCACACAAACACATAGCAAACTACATTTAAATTCTTATTTAATGTTTAACAACCTATAAGCCTTAGAAAGAAGCCTAAATAAGCATACCAACATTGGTGCGCACCAAACAGGATTGTATGAAAACTCACACAAACACATAGCAAACTACATTTAGATTCTTATTTTATGTTTAACAACCTATTAGCATTACAAAACAACATTAATAAGCATACCAAGAGTGGTGTGTACCAAACAGGATTGTATGAAAACTCACACAAACACATAGCAAACTACATTTACATTCTTATTTTATGTTTAACAACCTATAAGCATTACAAAACAACATTAATAAGCATACCAACAGTGGTGCGCACCAAACAGGATTGTATGAAAACTCACACAAACACATAGCAAACTACATTTAGATTCTTATTTTATGTTTAACAACCTATAAGCCTTAGAAAGAAGCCTAAATAAGCATACCAACAGTGGTGCGCACCAAACAGGATTGTATAAAAACTCACACAAACACATACCAAACTACATTTAGATTCTTATTTTATGTTTAACAATCTATAAGCCTTAGAAAAAGGCCTAAATAAGCATACCAAAAGTGGTGGGCACCAAACAGGATTGTTGAAAAACAAAGAAATAATGTCATTTTTTAGTTCATACAAATACATTCAAATAAAATTACATTTTCATTTTTATTTTATATCAGATACTGCGTCAAGAACATCGGACCAGGAGTTTCAACAGAGGACCAGACCATTGGACGAGGACTTTCAACACAGGACCAGACCATCAGACGAAGGCTTTCAACACAGGACCAACAAAGATTCTGCTTCAAATCAAACTTCAACCAAGGTACAGTATAACAAGTAAAAAAAGAGAAAAATTAATTAATATTCTTCTTTAATGTTTAACCACCTATAAGCCTTAGAAAAAAGCCTACAGAAGCATACCAAAATTGCGGCGCACCAAAAAGGATTGTAGAAAAACACAGAAATAATGCCATTTTTTCATTAATACAAAGACATTCAAATAACATAACATTTTCATTTTTATTTTATAACAGATACTGCGTCAAGAACATCGGAACAGGAGTTGGAACTGAGGACCACACCAGAGGACGAGGACTTTCAACAGAGGACTACACCATCGGACAAGGACTTTCAACACAGGACCAGACCATCGGACAAAGGCTTTCAACACAGGACCAACAAAGAATTTTGCTTGAAATCAAACTTCAACCAAGGTAAGTATAAAAAGTAATATCTATCATCTATCTCTTATTTGTCTTTTAGGGCCAATAATCTTTAACAGTAAATACAAACTTCAATGTAAACTTAAACAATAAATTGGCATAGTCCAAAAAAGTCTAAAAACACAGAATCTATACAATTTGTCATTGTAACATTCCAGTCCTAAACCCTAATGTAATTGCCATTTGACAAATTGAATAGTGCTGTAAATAAGGACATAACATCTTATCGAAAATACCTTTTTAGTTACTGAAACACTTGCTTTTGGATACATGTTTAATAAATAAAAATTTCTTTAAATAATTATCTGATGGCCTTATTTAGACTTTTATTCAATTGACCAGATTGAAATTGATTAAGTATAAAATGTTAACACACTATTGATAACTATTTGTCATGAAAAACAACTTAACATCTCAAAATAAACTAATGGTACATTATGTTATTTTTACAGATTAACATGGCTGATAACGAGAGTAAACAAGAAAAGAAAAGACGCCAAGCTAGAGAACGACGACAGAGAGCAGACAGCCAGCAGACACCGGAGAAGAAGGAAATTCGACGAGAAAAAGAACGCAAAAGAATTGCAAGCAAAAGACTGTCACTTGCAGAAATTAAAGATATGTCAAAAAAAGCAACAAAGAAAATAAAGCATTTACAACCTCTTGCTCAAACATCAGATGACATTTTACCAGAAAAAATACAAGAGATACCAAAAAAAAGCAACAAAGAAAACAAAGCATTTAGAACCGTTTCATGAAACATTACATGACATTTTACCTCAAACAATACAACATATACCAAGAAAAGCAACGAAAAAAACAAAACATTTAGAACCTGTTGTTGAAACATTATATGACATTTCACCTGATGAATATGAAAGTCAAAATCCTATATGCTTTGCAAATTGTCCTCTACTCAAGTCTTTAGCAGTAGAGGTTCATAGTTGTGGGGACATGACTACTCAATGTCAGTTTTGTGAGGCTTATTATTTTAAACAGGAGAGACCCAGAGATGGACAATTTATTAGTTGTTGTCAAAAAGGCAAGTTCAAACTTCCAGAAAGGAAAGAATTTCCAATTTATTTACAAAATATTATGACTGAACCTACTTTTCCAAACTACAAAAATTTTAAGACAAACATAAGATCCTACAATAGTGCCATATCCTTTGCATCCATGGGGGCAACATTAGCTGCTAATGTACCAGGACATGGTCCTTACTGTTTTAAAGTCCAAGGACAAATTTATCATCGCACTTCCCATTTACATCCAGAGGAAGGAAATAAAAGAAAATTCGCTCAACTATATGTCCTAGATACAATGGAAGCTGTTGACCAACGTATGCAGATGGAAGAAAATAAAAAATGCTTACCCACTGTTTTCATAGAGCTAAATAACATTATGGACAACAATCCCTACAGTAAAGCTTATAAAAAAATTGGCAGAAGTAGAAAATGAACAACTACTTTATGCACAAACACATCAATTACCAATGCCGAAGGTTAATATGGTGCTTAAAAGAGACAGACATACTGATAAACGTCGTTATAACTTGCCAACAACAAATGAGGTTGCAATGGTGTTTCAGAATGATGAAGGAGAACCACCATTTCAAAGAGACATTCGACTATATCCTAGAAATGAGGACCAACCGTTTATTAATATGAGTATCTTAAGTCCAAATTTAGATCCAATGACATATCCCATCTTTTTCCCACACGGAGAAGCAGGTTGGCAACCAAAATTAACTCTTCCCAGTTACCCAAATGCTAAAGCCAGAATCCGAAATAATGTTTCTATGCTTGAATTTAAAGTAGCTCAAATTGCCATTCGCAATGTATTTAATCCAATTTTATGTGGTGGGAAACTAACACAACAATGGATTATTGATTCATATTTGCAAGTTGAGGCAAATAATTTAAACTTTATCAAATATCAACAAGATAAACTCCGTGTAGAACAATATTCTGGACTCATGGACTATGTTGCTGACGTGGCTACAAGCAGAGACATGACAGCTGGCAAAGCCATCATTTTACCATCTTCCTTTCAAGGATCTCCTCGGAATATGAGAGAAAGATACAATGATGCTATGGCTATTGTGACAAAATTTGGCAAACCCGATCTATTTGTGACATTTACATGTAATCCACAATGGCCAGAAATTACACTAAATCTACTTCTTGGACAAACTGCTTCAGATCGACCAGATTTAGTAGCCAGAGTTTTTAAGATTAAATTAAATGAATTAATACGTGACTTCACTATAAATCAGTTATTTGGCAAATGTCTTGCTTATGTATATACCATTGAATTTCAAAAAAGAGGCCTTCCACATGCACATCTTCTAATAATACTTCAAGAAAAAGATAAATTAGATACTTCAGACAAAGTGGATGCAGTCATTGTTGCTGAACTACCAGATCCAGAACTATATGGTAGACTATATGAGATTGTTACTCATCGCATGATTCATGGACCCTGTGGTGACCTTAATCCACAATCACCATGTATGGAAAATAATAAATGTTCCAAAGAATTTCCAAAAGATTATAGAGACAAAACCTATGCCAATTGTGATGGATATCCACTTTATAAAAGAAGAGAAGGAGATAGTGCCATTATTCGTGGAAAAAAAGTGGACAATAGATATGTAGTACCCTACAATCCACATTTACTCATGAAGTACAACGCCCACATCAACGTAGAAGCCTGCACTTCCATCAAATCCATTAAATATGTCTACAAATATATTTACAAAGGTTACGATGCAGCTACTGTAGTCGTCAAAAGTGCAGACAACCCTGAAAGTAGTGAGTTAGTACATGATGAACTTGCATCTCATGTAGATGCTCGCTATGTCAGTGCACCAGAAGCTATGTGGCGGCTTTTAAAATTTGAAATGCATGATAGATCACATGCAGTATATAGGTTAGCAGTACATTTGCCACAACGACATTTAGTCTATTTCCATGCTGGAAATGAAATGAATGCATTGGCCCAAAGTGAAGATCGTCACACTACACTAACTGCATGGTTTGCATTAAATTCCACTGATGCTGAAGCAACACAATACTTATATATTGAAATTCCATATCACTATGTTTTTGTGAATGGATTATGGAGACCAAGAAAAACCAGAGGCAATAAAATTATTCCAAGAATTTACACAGTCAGTCCAAGAGATGTGGAACGTTTTTGCTTACGGATATTACTTTTAAATGTTCCTGGAGCACAAAGTTTTGAACACTTAAGAACTGTTAATGACATTGTATATGAATCCTTCCATTTAGCTGCAAGACATAGAAACTTACTCGCTGATGATACAGAGTGGGAAAGATGTTTAGAAGAAGCAGCACAATGTCAAATGCCACGACAGATGAGAGAACAATTTGCTTTTATTTGTATCTTCTCAAATGCTCCAAATGCATTAGCTTTGTGGGAGACTTTTAAAAGTAATATGGCTGAAGACTTTATGCGACGATACAATGAACCCATTGCACACTTAAAAGCGTTAATGGAAATCCAAGAAGTCTTTTTAACTCATGGATTAAGTTGTGCAAGTTTTAATTTGCCTGATCCAGGTCTTATAGATGACATTAACTTTGAAGACTATGACATTCAACTACAAGCAGAAAGAACAGAAGAAAGACTTGCAACTTTAAATACACTACAATTGCAAGCATTTCATGCCATTAAAAATGCTATAGATGATGACATGGTGACAGAGCGTTATTTCTATCTTGATGGACCTGGCGGATCAGGAAAAACATATTTGTACAATTTATTAATGAGTTCAGTACGAGCACAAGGAAAAATAGCAATGGCGTTTGCCACTACTGGAATTGCTGCACTTTTATTAGAAGGTGGAAGAACTGTTCATAGTGGATTTAAACTGCCAGTGCCTATTTTAGAAAATTCTGTGTCAGATATTCGCATGACATCCTTACAAGCAAAGAAATTGAAGAAATGTAAATTAATTATAATAGATGAGGCCACAATGATGTCATGCTATGCCCTCCAATGTATTGACCGTTTGCTTCGTGAAGTCATGGAGAATATTTTTCCATTCGGTGGAAAGGTAATGTTGTTGGGTGGCGATTTCAGACAAACATTACCTGTCGTTGTACATGGAAATCGAACTGACATTATCGAAACATGTATAAAGTCAAGTACAGTATGGAAACATTTTACCCATCTTCAACTGCAACAAAATATGAGATCAGAAGGCCAAACTGATTTCAATGATTGGCTTATTAAAATTGGAGAAGGCAGAACAGAAAAAATACTACATTTACCTGATGACACTGTAGAGATCCCACCTCATATGATTTGTCAACAAGATATTATATCGGCTATATTTGAAGGGAGCATAAATAACGAAGAATATTCCGAGCTTGCCAACCAAGTCATACTGACGTGTAAAAATAAAGATGCATTAATCCTCAATAATGAAATCTTAAAAAAAATTTATGCACCACAAAGAAATTATCACAGTGCTGATTCTGTACTTGCTGATGACAATGAAAGTCAGGCTAACTTTTCGACTGAATTCATAAACTCTTTAACTCCTTCTGGAATGCCACCACATATTTTGCAGCTAAAGAAAGGTGCAATTATCATGTTACTGCGAAATATGAACCCCAAAAAAGGCCTATGCAATGGCACAAGATTAATTGTTCAACAATTAAAGGACCATTTTATAGATGCTGAAATTTTAACTGGGACCCATAAAGGAGAGAGAGTTTTCATACCAAGAATAGATTTAGCACCAAGTGAAAGTAGTCTCCCTTTTATACTTCAAAGAAGACAATTTCCTATTATTATGGCATTTGCCATGACCATTAATAAATCACAAGGTCAAACTTTCAAATCTGTGGGTATTTTCTTGGAAGAACCAGTTTTTGCACATGGTCAATTGTACGTTGCGTTGTCACGGTGCAAAAATCCACAGGCTATTAAAGTTTACATTGAAAAAAATGAAAGTCAAGGTGATTTATTAGAAGATGGACGTATTTTTACTAAAAACATTGTCTACTATGAAGTACTATAACTTTGAAGGATACAAATTAAAGATGCCAAGATTTTTTTAAAGCATTGCAAAATACATAACAATTGGTTGTTTAATTCAGTCATAATTAATGGAAGTCATGTTTATGAATGATTTGCCTCACAAAATACTTGCCTTGCATTGTTAGTAAAAATTATGTTAAAATGTTAAGTCACTATGTTAATGTTTCTAATGTTACAAGTTTAAAAAATATATTTTCAAGTTATTTCATTCAACAGATTACAAAGTGGATGTTAAGAGGTCAAGCACCTTTTAAGTCACAATGTAAATATTGTCTGTTATCTTAAGATTACTACCTACATTAATGTTTATAGCAAGTTTATGTGCTCAGTAATAAATTACTTTAATTACGTACGTTTTAAGAAGAGTTTTACTGTATGCCTTCCTCTACATTCAATGTATATTCAAGTTAACAATTATTGTGATAGAAATTGAATTTTAATACTGATTAATTTAAATGTCAATTGTTTTTACATTCAAATGTTAATACTTTTAATAAAAAATTAGGTTACAAAATGTATTCACTATGTTCCTGTTTATAATGTTCAAAATTATACCAATGTTTTGTCAACTTCTAAACTTACATAAAAAATAAAGTTCAAGTTTAAAAATATATACTTTGATGGTTATTGCTTACATATAGTTTAAACTTCATGTTAAAATTTGCGACGTTTAAAGAAGGGTTTTTACTTTTTGCTTTCCTATTCATTCAATGTATATTAAAGTTAACAATTCTTCAGATACTAATTACATTTTAAAAAACCATTACATCAACATTTTACAAAAATACACGTTCATATTAAAATACTTACAAGGGTCAAAAATATATGTTAATAACTAAACAACTTGACAAACATATACATCACATTGCCGTCATTTTTTGACGGGCAAGTCGCTGGTATATATATATATACACATACATATATACATGCATACACACACATATACACAAACGCACATATATATATATATATATATATATATATATCTTACACATACAATAAGTTATCTCCCCCAAAAGTAAGTATACTCTCTTCTTATAAATAGATATGGACATAGAGACTAAGACACAGGATCCTTTCTGGATCGCTACCTTGTCATGGTGAAGGGGCTTGTTACCTCAATTAAGCTGTGAGCCATATCATGAAGGGTCACCCAAGATGGGCAGGTCATTTTAGAGAGGTCAGACAAAATGCAGTTCACTGGAGTAGGAACTGGAAACCCACTCCAGTATCTTTGCTATGAAAACCATATGGATAAGCACAACCAGAAACACAAACAGATGTACCTGGTGTGCTGCATCCATGTGGTCACTGAGACTCAGATACGACTGAAAGAATAACAACAGCAAGACACAGAGAGAGATATGGACTCACCTGAGCTCTGCATCTGCTTCTGTATGGTATTGGCTGGGGTGGTGACAGACAGGTCACAAGCTTGGTGTGTGGAGCAGGGTAGTCAGAATCAATAAGACCACCAGAGTATTGAGAAAACTGAAGCTTTACATGCAGCTCCCTCTATCTGCATGCACTGTGAGCTGGGAGTTGTTTTTTTTTCTTCAATAAAGTTTAGTGATATTGAATCAATGTATTCACTTCCGGGGGTACTGTGAGAGGTGCAGCTGTTGTATGATATGGGGCTTTTTCCTACCAGCCATTCTGATTGGGTGATGCTGCGACAGACAGGCTCAGCTCTATCTGTTATAGCACAGTTTGGGCATAAACAGCATTGTGACAGTTTTTTTTTAATTCTCACATGTACCCTAATTTTTATTAGTAGGCAAGTCGCCAGCAAGGGGCTAGATGTGATAAGTCAGTGTGTTTAACTGCAGCACAGAGGGTTTTGACATTAAAAGTGACAGCAGCAGCTATTAAAAAAACTGAATATTGAACATGCTAAAATATTTTTTTTATTTTTTATTATATAAATTATACAATTAAGTAAGTGATGGGGGGATTAATTTTATGCATTCATTTTTGGGAGGGTGATTGCCCATTTGCCCCTATGCACCAGCCGCCCCTGCTAATATTAACCATAATAGTTGGAAAAGTGGCAGACACATTATATATAAGTATTTTTGCACCAAAGTGGAATATTTCACCATTCAAAGACACTGCTGTTCAATTCAACTTTTCAAGAACCAAACTGGTCTGTGTATTGCACTTGTGGAGATTTGTAATTACCTTACGGGTGTCACTGTCTCTCCCCCAGTACATGGGAATGATGAAAAGAGAGAAGAGTAGTCTTGTTTTATTACATTTCTTTTTCTCTGCACAGAAACATCATTCAGGGGAAATCATATACTGTTAACTGTTTTTATGCAAATTATGCAAATGCTTTAAAAAAATAAAAAAAAGTTAATTTAATTTAAAAAGTATTTTTACAACTTTATTGACGATGCAACATTTTTGGTTAAACTCATAGATTCTTACAAATTAGTTTCAGAAATGCATGGTGTGCTTATTCTATACGCCTAAATCAGAAACTGCATGTATGAAATCTGTAAACTCTGTTTGCTGTGGAATATATATATTTTATTAAATATACAGGTTATATTCCAATATAGCACAATGTAATAATTGTTAAGAAGTAGGCAAAGATATTATTAAGTGCTCCATATATATATATATATATATATATATATATAATTTTTTTAATACACTGAAAGCACAAGAAGTAAGGGGCGACAGAGGAGGAGATGGATAGATAAGGTCAATAAGCAATGACCATGAATTTGATGGATCTCAGAGGGGCAGTTACTGAGTGGGGTGTGCTGCGGTCATTAGGGTCACAGAGAGTCGGATGTGACTGAACGACTAAACAACAACAAAGTGCTCTTCATAACTGCACCTATATCTTACCTGTTTAGATGAGTCTAGCACCCCATGCTTGCAACGTAAGACCAGCAATGGTTGTGGGCTTAAAATCGAGTTACAGATCGATTAAATTAGACCATGCCGTGAGTTAGGGGCTTGAGACGCAAACTCGGAAATCCATCTGTCGAAGTCGGATTTGCGGCTGTGCACATGATCAATTAGTCAAACCCTTAGTTACAGGTTTAGACAAAGCCAATGGTAAAAGGGATCGTCAGCATTACGTCACTGAAAAATGAGCATTATATTTAAAGTCTTACAGCTTTCAATCACGGGGTACAAAACAGACCCATATTCCAGAAATAGTGCAATATTGACAAAGATGTAAATATGATATTCTATTACATGTGAGTTCCATTTTATGTATTAACACATTGATAGCTGGGATCGAAATAACACGGAATATGAACATGAAATAAATTATTTTTTATTGCTCATTTGTGAGCTTCAAAATGTTGTGCTATCTATTGTATTACCTAACATCACTTTCCCTTTTATAATTTGTACAATAGTGTGGTTTTATATGCATTGACGGTGCTACGGATAGGGCTTTTAGTCCCTTGCGGGACCTCTATAGTATCAGTAGGCTTTTTGGCTCCATTTGCGGGTTACGGTGTTGAACGCCAGTGGATTTGTGGCAATTAAATAGCGAAATTGGTATGTAGTTGTTACGGGCTTAAGAGAACAAAGGCTTTGCAGGCGCGCAGTTCAAATTTTCTTGTCCCGTAGGGTTTTTTCTCACCTAACCCGAATGTTGTCTGCGGGTAGCTTTAAGTGGCTAATTTAATAGCTGTAAGTCTTGAGAGCTACGTTTTAACATGTAGAGGAAATTTTATGTGGCTGATAGATTTGTTGTGTTAAAATTTTTTATTTTGTATCTACACAGACAGCAACAGAGCGAGCAGAGCATATGCCTGCATTGTTCAAATTCCAGAGCGGCAAGAAAGCAGAAACCTGAATTTTTTGTCATAAGAAATGAGAAAAAATACAGGATTTGTTTCCTACAAACTGGAAATGAAAGCAGTCTTACAGTGGTGTTGAATGGGCCCGGATTGGCTATTAAACATATAATCACAGATTTTATTTTATGAATCAGTGATAAATGCACGTATTTAAAAAGTTAAAAAAGTACTTCAGCATGCTTTTAGGAGATCTTCACTGTGATGTGGTGGACCCACAAGGGGGTTTAACCCCTGTCCGCAGCACTATACAGGGAGTGCAGAATTATTAGGCAAGTTGTATTTTTAAGGATTCATTTTATTATTGAACAACAACCATGTTCTCAGTGAACCCAAAAAACTCATTAATATCAAAGCTGAATATTTTTGGAAGTAGTTTTTAGTTTGTTTTTAGTTTTAGCTATTTTAGGGGGATATCTGTGTGTGCAGGTGACTATTACTGTGCATAATTATTAGGCAACTTAACAAAAAACAAATATATACCCATTTCAATTATTTATTTTTACCAGTGAAACCAATGTAACATCTCAACATTCACAAATATACATTTCTGACATTCAAAAACAAAACAAAAACAAATCAGTGACCAATATAGCCACCTTTCTTTGCAAGGACACTAAAAAGCCTGCCATCCATAGATTCTGTCAGTAATTTGATCTGTTCACCATCAACATTGCGTGCAGCAGCAACCACAGCCTCCCAGACACTGTTCAGAGAGGTGTACTGTTTTCCCTCCTTGTAAATCTCACATTTGATGATGGACCACAGGTTCTCAATGGGGTTCAGATCAGGTGAACAAGGAGGCCATGTCATTAGATTTTCTTCTTTTATACCCTTTCTTGCCAGCCACGCTGTGGTGTACTTGGACGCGTGTGATGGAGCATTGTCCTGCATGAAAATCATGTTTTTTTTGAAGGATGCAGACTTCTTCCTGTACCACTGCTTGAAGAAGGTGTCTTCCAGGAACTGGCAGTAGGACTGGGAGTTGAGCTTGACTCCATCCTCAACCCGAAAAGGCCCCACAAGCTCATCTTTGATGATACCAGCCCAAACCAGTACTCCACCTCCACCTTGCTGGCGTCTGAGTCGGACTGGAGCTCTCTGCCCTTTACCAATCCAGCCACGGGCCCATCCATCTGGCCCATCAAGACTCACTCTCATTTCATCAGTCCATAAAACCTTAGAAAAATCAGTCTTGAGATATTTCTTGGCCCAGTCTTGACGTTTCAGCTTGTGTGTCTTGTTCAGTGGTGGTCGTCTTTCAGCCTTTCTTACCTTGGCCATGTCTCTGAGTATTGCACACCTTGTGCTTTTGGGCACTCCAGTGATGTTGCAGCTCTGAAATATGGCCAAACTGGTGGCAAGTGGCATCGTGGCAGCTGCACACTTGACTTTTCTCAGTTCATGGGCAGTTATTTTGCGCCTTGGTTTTTCCACACGCTTCTTGCGACCCTGTTGACTATTTTGAATGAAACGCTTGATTGTTCGATGATCACGCTTCAGAAGCTTTGCAATTTTAAGAGTGCTGCATCCCTCTGCAAGATATCTCACTATTTTTGACTTTTCTGAGCCTGTCAAGTCCTTCTTTTGACCCATTTTGCCAATGGAAAGGAAGTTGCCTAATAATTATACACACCTGATATAGGGTGTTGATGTCATTAGACCACACCCCTTCTCATTACAGAGATGCACATCACCTAATATGCTTAATTGGTAGTAGGCTTTCGAGCCTATACAGCTTGGAGTAAGACAACATGCATAAAGAGGATGATGTGGCCAAAATACTCATTTGCCTAATAATTCTGCACTCCCTGTAAATGCAAATGAAAAATCAATACTGCTCGAAGCGATGCGAGCAGTTGAGGCATTGAAACATGCAGGACTTAGGCAAAATTTGCGCCGAAGCTGCTCCTGCGAACCTCGCAAAGCGAGGCGAGCAGTTGAGGCATTGAAGCACGCAGGGCACGCAGGACTTAGTCTGCAAGCAGTTAAGAAACGTGGGACTTAGCAAAAAAATCCAACCTTGGAATCTTGCGGGCTAAAACATACGACCTCGCAAAAATAAGACTTTAACAGCCGAACCGCTGAAATCGAAAAACGAAAAAACTCAAACACAGCAAGGTCTCCTCAGGTGATCAACAGTCCAACTACATTTTCTGGTGCCGGAAAATCCAAAGAGATTGTTAGCTCTTCAGGATATTGATTGCTGCATATTAAATATAAATAGGTAAAGTATATTAATGTATTAATTCATATTAATTTATTAATTCACTGTACATAAAATATTGGATATTTTACACTGTACTTATATATTTGTCTTTGCGATGAGCGCCAAAGGTGATCGTTGCAAAGGAGGAAACTTGAAGTACAAAAGGGGAGAGGCTTGCAATGAGAGCCGAAGGTCCTCAGAGGAACAAAAGCCTTACATTGTGTGGCAAACAGCATTGCCATGGCTTCAAAGTTTATTGCTGTCATTTTTGACGGGCAAGTAGCAAGTAAGTTACATAAAACAAATAATAATACCACCTTCAATACATATTTTGCATCCGGAGACACAAGTTAAATAAAGTATTATTTCTCCATCCATTTCTTTCCATTTGTTATAAACTCTCATCATAAATCATTAAAGGTAAGACATAAGACATTTTCCTTCTCCAGCAATTCCATTAAACATGCTGTGTCAACTACTTTAGCTTTTGCAAAAAATAAATTGGAGCATAAAAAACCAAGGCGATTTGTACAATAATTGAATGTTTAAAACCCTAGAGGTATTAAATACTGAATATGAATTACCACAATCTAAATGGTTAGATTACCATGTTATTGAACCAATAATTATAAATTCAGAGTGTAACTTAAAAGAAGATATAAAGAGTTGACTAAATTTGAGCAAATGTATCTTCAGAATGAGGGTAAATACATAATTTCAAAATATTACAACATTCTGAAGATACATTTTGAACTAAAGTTCAAACAAATAAATGAAGGACTGGGAAAACGATTTTAAAACAGGAGTGGTAATCTCAAGAATGGTTCAAAGCTTTTGAAATTACTGAAAAAACAAACAAACTATAAAATCCCTTTCATATAGGGAAATGTCTTTTAAAGTAAATCAAAGGTGGTACTTAGTACCCAATAAAATAGCCAAGCTCTCTCAAGATGATAACTTAAAGAGATGTTGGAATGAATACGGAACGGTTGGCTCACATGTACATTATCGGTGGGAATGCACTATGATACAAGATTTCTGGAAAGTATGATTTGATTAAATATCCACCATTAAAAAGAACACTAGCTACTTGCTCGTCAAAAATGAAGGGATTAAAATTGTAAGACTGGCAATGCTGTTTGCCACACAATTTGATGCTTATGCTCCTCTGAGCACTTCAACTTTCCTGCTTTGAACTGATCACCTTCTACGCTTATCGCGAGCCCCACCCTGAAAACTATATATATGATTTTCAAAGCTACACCAAAGATAACTTTATTTAATATTTTCCTAGTGATATTACTTCTCCAGCTAAATTTTTGATTATACAAATCGGAATGGCTGCAAAATGACTAATAACAACTAAGTGGAAACAAAAGAAATTACTGTCATTGAATGAAATCAGTGAAATTACAGATAGACAATTAGAAAAATATTTTTAAAGCTCAATCTTTATTGCCTCTAAAAAACAAAACTGGAACATGTGGGATGAATATATGAAAAATACATAACAATAGAGAAAATTCAATAACATGGTAATCTAACCATTTAGATTGTGGTAATCCAAATTCAGTATTTAATACCTCTAGGGTTTTAAACATTCAATTATTGTACAAATTGCCTAGGTTTTTTATGCCCCAATTTATTCTTATAGCTTATTTGCTAAAATTACGCATAAAAAGGAAAAAGGAAGAGAAATGTAAAGACGATAAAATTTAGCAGTGAGTTAATATAACCAAGCATTTACATTTGTACCTCCTGTTTAGTCACCCTTGTAATAGGGTATGTCAAGAGTCAAGACCCAAGCCTCCTCGGCCCGAGTCCTCCTCTCTTTGAATTGTGTTGAAGTTCTGGAGCAAAGTTACATCAGTGGGGTGCTAAAGGACAAGTTTAACAAAGGTTCCCAAATCTTATAAAATTGAGGCATCTTATCCAGTACAATGCAAGTCAATTTCTCATTGATTAATATGTAATTAATTTTACTAATTACCACTTTAAATCTTAGGGCCTTAGATTTCCATTTGCTAGCAATATGTAGTTTAACAGCAACCGCCATTAATTGAAACAACTTGTTTTGACTAGAGGATACATTTTGTATTCTAATTCCTAAAAGGCATGATTCCATACTGACCGGGATCGCCTTCTTAAATAGTGTTGCGGCAAGTTGTATTAATTCTCCCCAAATATTGTGAGCCACCGTACAAGACCACCAAGTGTGGATGTGATCCCCTATCTGTTGGCACCCCCTAAAGCATCTGTTACTCTCTCGAGGGTTAGTCTTTTGAAGCTTATCAGGTTTACAGTTTACCCTCTGGAGGACCTTGATAGATGTTTCTAAGTGGATATAGTTAAATTATCCTCTGCTTAAGTTTGAGAATGATTCCATCCATTTCTTCCACTCCCATTCCACTCCTAGATCCCCCTCCCATGTGCATATAAATCTAGGCTTTTTGTCTATGGTTGTGTTTGTAAAAATATCATACAATAACCCTACCATTCCTCTAGAGAGAGGGAGGTTTTTACAAATTAATGAGATCCATGAAGATTTAAGGGGCCCAAAGTTTTTGAGCATATCGTTGACCCAACTTCTTATTTTTAAATAGTTATAAAATTCCTCTGGAGGTAGGTTATGATTCTTACAAAACTGTTCATAGGTTATTGGGCAACCTTGAGTAAAGCATGAGCCAAACCTGTCTAGGCCTCTAGAGGTCCACCAATGTTTGGATATTACGCTAGAGTCTGCCAATATTTGGGAAAAAGAAAGAACCGACAGCAGAGGAGATATATCTGTGTCCAGTCTATTTTTCGTTCTAGCCCATTTCCAGGAGGTTACGGTTAGGTGTATCATTGGTTTTCGATGCGATTTAATAGGGTATAATCTTTCTGTGACCCAGCGTATCGTCTCCCAACTGTGAGGGAACATTTGTTGATTTTCTAAGAATACCCAGCTCGGTTGGTATTTAATAGAGTAGCTGAGCTAATTGTGCCGCTTTAAAATAATTTTATTAGGTTTGGGCACGAGAGCCTCCACCTACTTTTATGTCTATACATTATTTTTTTAGAGATACGAGAGCTTTTTATTCTGAAACCTATCTAGTTCTTTAAAAAAATTGGGACGGGAAGAGTTCTAAAAAGATATAAGATTTGGGGTAATATATTCATTTTGACAGCTGCTATGCGGCAAGTGCATGGGAGTGGGTACTTCATACATTTCAGCATGTCCTCACCCAATTTTTTATATATGGGGGGATAGTTTGCCTTATTCAGATCTGAAAATGTAGGTGTAATGTTGACTCCCAAGTATTTTTATATACTTCCCAGGCCAAGTAAAAACATATTTAGATTTCAGGAGTTCTAGGTCAGACTGGGTTATGCCTAAACTTAGAGCCTGTCTTCTCTAGGTTGTTTAAGTCCTGACACTCTGCTGAATTTGTCAATAACAGACATAAGTGCTGGAATCGAGGATTAGGGGTTAGTTAAAGTACATAGTATATCATCAGCAAAAAGAGAGCATTTAAAATGCTGCAACCCTACTTGGATCCCCTTATCTGAACGAATTGCCTGTGTCAAAGGTTCTATTGCAATGGCAAACAGCAGGGGCGAAAGCAGGCATCCTTGCCGAGTGCCCCTCTGGATCTGAATCTGAGCTCTATGTTCACCTGGCAGTGTCAGATTGGCTCGCGGGGAGTCATAGTAGGTTTTAAGCAGGGTAATAAAGTGCCCTTTAAATCCAAACTTTTCTAACGCTTTATAAAGGGCCATTCAACCGTGTCAAAAGCCTTTTCAATTTCCAGGGCCAGTAGACACATAGGGGAGTTTGCTCTTTTTGCTAGATGTTGAATGTTCAAAATTCGTCTGACATTGTCCCCCACCTGCCTATATGGTATAAATCCTGCCTGATCTTTATCATTTTGGGTAAAAATGTGGAGATTCGGAGTGCCATAATTTTAGGTAGAATTTTGACATCTCCATTCAATAGTGAGATGGGCCGGTAGTTCTTAACTTCTAGGTTGTACCTGCCCTCCTTAGGAAATACCACTAAATCGGTTTGGTTTAACTCTGGTGATATCCGTTCCTCCCTTAGAATTGCATTAAAGAGAGAGACGTGAGGTGAGGTGTAAGCAAAGATTCAAAATTGTTATAGTAAAGATTTGTGCAGCCATCCGGCCCTGGGGATTTGCCCACCTGGATGGCGGCTTTCACCTCTTCCGCAGAAACATCTGAATTCAAGCTAGATAGCTCTTGTTTTGTTATTGAGGGAAGATCAAGTGACCCTAGGAAAGAGTCTAGGTCCGACACTTCAGCTTGGGTCTGGGATGAATATATCTGCTGATAAAAAGACTGAAATGTTTTTTGTATGTCTTTTGGGCTAAATGTAATCTTACCTGTGGGCATTCAGAGTAACTCTAGACTGAATTTCTTTGGTCCTTAATCTCTTAGCAAGCAACCTGTCCGGTTTATTCGCCTTCCAATAATACAGATGTTTTGTCTTCCTCATTGCTTTTTAAGTGTAGTGGGAGCGCACCCCATCCAGTTATAACCTAAACGTATCTATTTGTTTACGTAATTTGGTGGACGGATTCTGCTTATTAACTTTCTCGAAATTGCTAAGAGTAGCTGTCAACTCCATCTCTTTTTGCTTGAGAAATTGTTTATACAAAGAGGCTAGTTTAATACAGGAGTACCTTATATAGGCCTTGTGGGCTGCCCAGAGCCACCCAACCCCCGTCTCTGGAGAGTCATTGCAATCAAAATACGTTCTGATATCCTCTGCCAGCGTTGCCAAACTATTAGGGTCAGATAGTAGATGTTCATTGATTCTCCAATTAGTAAACGGAGGCTGGCTGGGACCAAGCGTTAACTTAACAGATACTATTGCATGATCAGACCAGGCGCAGGGGACAATGTTAGAGTTTCGAGTACAGTCATAAGTGAAGGAATCTGTAATAAAGGTATCAATCCTCGAGTAAGTTGCATGAGTGTTGTAACAAATAAATTAGCCTTTCTCTTTCTCTAGAACCGATAATTAACTTACTAAAAAACATTTTAACAATTTTAAATGACGAATAACGAATCTGCGGGTCTAACGCACGGATTAGAGCTAAGCTCATGACTTCTAACTTCCTAAATCTTAAATTTAAATAGTAGGTAACAAGTCAATCAGCATCCTGTATTTTCTTGATGAACTGTTATGGTTTGAAAAATACAAGTACCGTATATACTCGAGTATAAGCCAAGTTTTTCAGCCCTTTTTTTAAGGCAAAAAAGGGGCCCCTCAGCTTATACTCGAGTCACTCTCCCCCCGTGTCTCTCTAACCCCCCCCCCGTGTGTCTCTAAACCCACCGTGTGTCTCTAACCCCCCCGTGTCTCTTTCCCTCCCCCCTCCTCAACCTAAACCCCCCTCAACCCCGCTCCTCCACCTAAACCCCCCTAAATATCTCCCCCCTCTCCCCTCACTTACCTGCTTGTGCTCAGGCCTCCGCATGACGTCACATGCGCGCCGCCTCATTAGCATATACCGGGTGGGTTGAGGAGGGAGGTTGAGGATGGGGGGATGAGGATAGGGGTTGAGGATGAGGATGTTGAGGAGGAAGTTTGAGGAAGGGGTTGAGGAGGGAGGATGAGGGGTTGAGGATGGGGGGGTTGAGGAGGGAGGATGAGGAAGGGGGAAGAGACACAGGGAAGGGAGAGGGGAGAAGAGACACAGGGAAGGGAGAGGGGAGAAGAGACAAAGGGAAGGGAGAGGGGAGAAGAGACACAGGGAAGGGAGAGGGGAGAAGAGACACGGAGAGAGAGGGGGACACAGGGGGCAGCACATTTCCCACCCTCGGCTTATACTCGAGTCACTCATTTTACCCAGTATTTTGTGGTAAAATGGGTGCCTCGGCTTATACTAGGGTCGGCTTATACTTGAGTATATATGGTAACTTTTTTTTTTTAGATCAGTCAGTTCTTGAAGTAGATGTAGGATCAGTAAAAGGTCTGGAGTCCCCCTTGTGTGGAGAGCTGCAAATACTCTGACCTTTATGACCTGTGTTCATTTCTCTGGGGGCTCTAGGAGGTAGAGGATTCTTGTTTTGAGACTGTGAGCCAACTAGAGTCCATTGTCTCTTAGGAATGGAAGGAGGAGGATGGTCTTGACCTTCTTCCGATATTTCTGTTGAGCATAGATGTAGATGCAGCAGTACAGCTAGGCAGTCCTCTAATGTGCGAGTAGTATGTGCCATACCTTGATAATTGAAAGTGAGGGCAAAAGGAAAGTTACATCGGTACTGTATTTTGTGTTGCTGGAGAATAGCTAGAGCAGGTTTCATCTGTCTTCGTCTATCCAGTGTGTTAGGGGACAGATCAGCATAGAATTGCAGAGTAGAGTTGTCTGGGCCCTTTATTATCTGCAGCTTTCTTGTCTCTGAGAGCAAGAGATCCCTGGACTGCTGTCTCAGAAATCTCACAATGACATCTTTGGGAACTTCGGGATTTCTCGTGCCTCCAAGAGCTCTATGAGCTTGTTCAATCTCTAGCGTTGATTCTGGTTGATCAGGGAGAAGAGTAGCAAAGGTCTCTTTCAAGTATGCCACTAGATCTTGGACAGCTCTTGGTATTCCAGGTACCCTAATGTTATGGCGGCGAGACCGATTCTCCAAATCTTCTATCTTATCTGTAAGTTCCATGATGTTAAAGGTTCTGGTCAATTGATGACCTATCTCGTTGTTGAGCTTCCCCAGTCTGATCTACGATTCCTTCCAGTAGTTGGGTTCTTTGCCCCAACTCTTTTAAATATTTTTTCAGCGGTTCAATTTCCTTGGTTAGAAGTTGTTCAATTGTCGCTATTGATCTAGCAGAGAGGTCGATATGCTGGTTTGATGATTTAGGTATGTCCTCCTGGTCTGAAGAATCCGAATGGTCAGAGGCAGAGTCCATCTGAGACGTGGGCTTGGCCGCTTTAGGTGGGAAGTGTTCTTGGATGCCTCTCGCAGAGGAACCCTTCTTGCTTTTCTTCATGTTTGAGATTTAGAACTTTCGTGGTCAGTAAAGCTGCTAAGGTCGTCTTTGGTTTCAGTTTCTTTAAGGCAAGCGTAAATGCTTTAAGAGCAGACCCAATGCGTTTTCACTTGCATTTAAGTACAGTAGCTGCGTTCAGGAAGAAAATTAATGGCAATATTGGTGCTAGTCTGAGCCCCCTACAAGCTGAAGTTTACATCTTTTAATTCAGAGTTTTTGGGGCAGCTGAGAACAATTGAGATAGTTGAGTAGAGAATACAGCTTTGAGAAGCCCGGGAAAATTGATTCTAGTAACCTTTAGTTTGAAGCAAAAGTGTCTGTATAAGCATGTGGGGAGCCAGTGGCTTGGCAGCCCTACAAAGTATAAGTGGTAATATTTCTCCTTATAGATGGTTAGGTTACTTCTAACAAACATAGGTATATATGCTACTAGATATCAGTTGCAGTTACTATGGATGATGACATGGTGGCAGCACAAGTCAAAGCTGTCGGATATTACAAACCACTTGTTAGGCTTCTGTTAAAAGCAAATGAAAATTAGCTGAAGTTACACACCGGGTGTACTAATCCAGCCCAGAGCAGGATTATCAGGTCTTTGACCTTCAAATGATTTTGTAGTTTGGTACTGTAAAAGTGCCACTCCAACAATAAAATGTATGAAGTATAGGTTGTACTTTTGATATTGAGAAGCAGCTATGTCCCAAATGCAGCTATCAAGCGAAATAGAAGTTAAATGTAGACTTATACAGCCAGGGGCCATGTAGATAGCTTGTAGTATACTTGGGGTGAGTTGTTAGTTTTCTGAGTTGGCAGTAAACATAATAATGTCTTTAGGCCTGAGCTGATGGAGCCAGATAAGAGGTATAAAGATTGTAGGAAAAGTAGGTTCACTTCATTAATCACATTTACCGCTTTAGCAGTCTCATACTCTTGCTGTAGGATGTTAAACAGGGCCTCTTTACCCCTTTTAATATAACTGGGAAGTGACTGCCCCAGGTCTTCCTGTTTCTTCCTCTAGCCCCTCAAGTACTCACTTTGCAGATGGTTCAATCGGTATGGGGTCTCAGGGAAAGTGGGCAAGCATAGTTTGTCGCTTCTTCCCCAGGCCCGGATTCCAAAATGGCGGGCTTCCCCCCCCGCTCCTTAGGTCATATACAATCGGGATCAAAGTTTCCCTGGGCCCCTTCGGCCGGAGCCAGCCACCGCCGGTTGTCCCTGGGAAGCCCCGCCACCACCACGAGGTACTCACAGAGCCCAGGCCTCTTCTCCAGCTCTAGCTTTGTGGTGAGCCAAGATGGTCCAGTCCCAAGGCCTCTGCAGTGCCCACTGCCTCCGGATCTGCTCCGTCCCGGTCCCCCAACAGCTCCCAGCCGAGTCTTCAATGCCCCAACTGGACCAAGACCTCCGTTGTCCTTTACCTTTTGTGATTCCCAGCGGGGGAAGGGAAGTAGGTAGGCTGGGAATAGCCTCTTTCGTGCCTGTGCCTCCGGGGGTGCCGTTTAAGGGTCCCTCTGGGGATATGGGTTACCCCCTCATCTTCCCCTAACTGTTTCTGGGTATTGAGCACGTATTTTAAAGCTCTAGGGCAATTAAAAAGCCCAAATACAGAGCTTAATGCAAGAGCTCAACAAAAACGCGTCCAGTTCCAGCAGACGCAAGCTCCGACCCCCCAAGTTATTTTTTGCAGAAGCTTAACTAGTTGACTCAACATGTTTAATAGAATTGCTGGAGAAGGAAAATGTCTTATGTCTTACCTTTAATGGTTTATCATGAGAGTTTATAACAAATGGAAAGAAATGGATGAAGAAATAATACTTTATTTAACTTGTATCTCCTGATGCAAAAATGGTATGAACCTCACACTCTATTGCATCTATATCATGTTTTAATCCCATTTTTAATTGTGGGAGTTGTATCTTCTATTATTTTTTTCCATTGTCCCATATTACATGGATAAGTTTGCCCTTACATTATCCATTAACATTTATTTTGAACTGATACCATGTTGTATTTTTTTTTACAAATCTCTCCATATTATTTATTTATGGGACAGCATAGTGTTATTATAATAATCTCTCAACAAAAGGGACCCAAGACCACCTTTCGAAAAACGTTTTGTCACAATACTGTGTTTTTATACACAATTTTTCCCCTATATATATATATATATATATATATATATATATATATATATATATATACACATTTGTCAATCATTACCTGGAGTTTATGTAACCTCTATTTAGGGATCTATATAAGGCAATGCATCTAAACAAATAATTAGATAAGCTCAGGGTGGATGTATCCCTGTCTGTATTCTGTAGCGGTCCTCAAGTGGACTTGAATATATGCTTCTTTAGGTGGCGAGTCACTAATTTTCAAAATATATGTTTTTGGTGGCTAATGTTCAATATGAGCCACTGGTTCCAATCGATTAGGTGTTCGAGTATATGGGTCAAGGCCGGGTGTGCAGCTTCTCTCATAAAAAACACAGTTCACAGATGTGTCTATGTATTGAAAAGACAAGAATGGAGGGAAGAGAGAGTGCACCAATTCCTAGTGCAAATGACCACAGTATAACACTCCCAATTCCCATGTGTATATATAAACATTTCGTCACTCTAAATCATAGCTTTCTCAATGATCAAATCACCTCTTACCCAATTCCATATTGTGGATTTCGAGGTGCACTATGGAACAGTAGTAGAATGAGTACCAACCCTGTAGTGGAAATGGTTTGGGAAGCACCAACTATACCACACTAACTGAGGTCACCAAAGGTGAGCGTTGAACCTCTATTTACATATACACACAGGAATTAGAGTGTTATACTGTTGTCATCTGCACTAGACATTGGTGCGCTCTCTCTCCACTACCCCTTTTGTCTCTTAAACAAATAATGAATTCTAGGTAAAATTTACATCTTGACCGCAGAAATTCACCCTGACCATGACAAACTTTTCATGTAGACAATTGTTTTTGTAAACGTTCATATAATTTCTTGTATAAAAAATAAAATGTATAAAAAATAAAATATACAAAAAATACGAAAAATAAAAACATAAAAAGAAACAGTCCCTCACTGAAAATGATACACAATCAGGCGACCTTTAAAGTCCCTAGTCCACTGTAGTGAAGTTTGAAAATAAGACTCACTACTTGCACACTAAATAAAGAGGGAAATTTAAACTATTCTAGACTAAGGTAGCCTTCATGTGGTTCAAGATCAGAAATCAATCAATTAGTATATAGAGTTGGGCACTTCTATGGCTTAAATATATAAATGCAAGCCTTTAGATCTGATTGATTTAATACATAGTTGCATCTGATTTACTTAGCATGTCAATCAATGTATATATAGAGGTATGCACACCTATGGGTTGAATATATATAAACTGCCCTCAGGTCAGTATAAGCACATCTGACTTGCATGGCATATCAGGACATCAAGTGATATATGTCAAAGTATAGTCATTCAGTACATAACACTAAGCGTTTTTGTGGGACAAGTGTATACATTTTGAACCCAGAAATCAAATATGGATTGGTGCACAAGTACCTCTGATATACAACGCTTATCTATAGTATTAGGCAGTATATATAACAGAATATCATTTCAGTGCCCCCGTATACTCATTCAGTGAGACAATCCTTTGGATGCTTGTGTCGCACTTGTAGTGAGCCCGTTGCTCTGACGTCAGACCAGAAGCTGGTCTGATGCACACGTTTCGCGTGTGTACCTTCCACCGAGACTGTGCATTTGAAAATGAGGAGGAGGTTTAAATAGGAGGTAGGTAATCAGCTGGATTAGCCTCTTGTTTGCTTTTTCTTAGAGGGAGGCGCCTGGACACACAGATGATAATTGCACACATCCGCCTCTACTATCATCAGTTAGATAACCAAACTCGGTCCTGGAGGGCCGCACCCAGGCCTGGATTTGATGATATCCTTTCTGTGTACAGGTGAGTCAATCAGGATGACTGAAGAAGCAATAGTCTCACCTGCTTGCAGCAAGGATATCCACAAATCCAGGCCTGGGTGCAGCCATCCAGGGCCGAGTTTGGTGACCCATGAGTTAGATCAAAGAGGAACCTCTATGGAAAAAGAGACAAGCACATGAAATACAAAAAGTCCACCGAAAAAGAGGAAAGAATAAATAGCAGACTTGGGGAAAAGTTGTAATACACTAAATATAATTAAACTGTTTCCTTGAAATTTAAATAAATCAATTTAAATCTTTTGTCATTTCCAGTGTTTGTATAATAGTAATACTTATTCAATTAAGCACATGCATCAAGCCAACACAGTTAATTTGTGCATAAAAAATACAAGTTGGAGCTGGTACATTACTTTTTTATATTGAAAATGTATCAGTTTAAAATATAATATATATATTTTAAAAAACAGTTCAATACAAATCCAAGTGTCAATGGCATCCTACACACTTATTTATTCCTTTGTTATAATGCTCCAGGCATTCTTTAACAGTTTAAAATGTATACATTGCAAACAATACTGTACAATCAATTTTAATACACCATAGTAACATATTAGTAGCCTTGAATGACTGAATGAGCACTTTTCCTGTATACCAAAACATATTAAATTACCAAGATGCACACTTACAGTCATACCTCATTCATAATTAATTTACTCTTGGGAATCCAGAAACTGAAAGCGGATTACACTTATCCCATAATTTTCATTTGTTCGTGTTTTGGCTAAACATGCCCATTTCAATACAATTTAATTTCAATAAGCGATTTTTATTCAGTTTTAATAACACTTCATCACATGACGGTAAGAGTTTTTGTTTCCAACACAAAACAATCAATGATTTTGCTGCTACCAAGGCCTGAATTAAGAAAGCCCTAATATTCAACACTAGATCAAGCAGAACGATGTGTAATTGGAACATTACTAAACATGATACACACAGTATACAGGGGAAATTTGTCACTGACTGCTTGTGACAAGGATTATATATAAGTGACACAAAACAAAAAACATATCTGTGCTTAATGTGTTGTTAATAAACATAAAGTCACTGCCCCTGGGTTATTGAATAAATAATCTCACTTAATAAGATTGATACTCAATTAATCAAGGAATAGGGAGAAACGTATATACATATAAACCCTAGGATGATACCTGTTGGAGTAAATCAATACATTAAAGAAGTGAAAGGGTTTTCACAAGAAAGCTGTAAAATTATAGCTCTCATTCAAACTATTGTCAAGTAGTGTAATCCATTTGGTTTCAGCTCGGAGGACTACTTTTTTTAAGTTGCTTCCTCTAATACCTAAGTTTACTTTTTGGAGTATCTTTTATTTTTTTGAATATACATAGTTACATAGGCCCTCATTCTATTATCGGCCGTAAATCGGCCGCAAAGCTGAGACCTTGCAATTCAAATAGACGGCGCCGCAAGGATATCCCCTTACGGCCGGCCGTATATCTTGCAACCGGCCGTAAGCTCAGAAATCTTTAAAACCAAATATATATTCAAGACGGCACTGTAAAGCTCTGTAAATGCTAGGGATCATAATGGGGGACATGAGGATTAATAGCAACCCCCTCTCAAGCTTGCACATCAGCCCAAATCCGAGATTTCATTAACTGTTTATTTTCCGGCCGCAGCGTGGGCGGGTCCGAGGTGCTCAAAGCCCTCTGGACTTTTTCCATGGATATTTGACATAAATTAAAAAAAATATATATTTACGGATTTGAGTGTAGGGGAATGTTGTGCTATGAATGCTAACACCTACAATCACTTTATAGTCTCCTCAGAGTGCAGGACGGCTTTATTATGTGCTTATTTGTGTGCCTGCGGGACCTTTTTCCTGCAAGTAAGCTGCAGCTCGGTTTTAGCCTTGCAGAGAGGGTTCCCGGAGCAATTGAATAGCAAACAGGATTTGCTTGCGGCCGAAACTCTTGCGGCCGTTTAAGATCAAAGGCTTGCCTCCGGCGCGTGCCGCCGCAAGGGATAACAAGGCGCCGGCCGCAAGCCTGTCGGAGTCCCCGGCCGGAAGGGAATAGAATAGGCAAATAGCTTGCGGCCGGTCCTTGCGGCCCTGCATCTCCTACGGCCGATAATAGAATGAGGCCCATAGTAATTAAGGTTGAAAAAAGACAGTCAGTCCATCAAGTTCAACCTTTTAAGATCTCCTCTGATCTGCAATATGCGGATTAGTTATTAATTAATTAGTTGTTAAATAATTGTTAATTAATTATTCATCAACTATTAATTTTTAATTATGAATTGATCCAGTGGAAGGCACACAAAAAAAACCAAGTGAAACTTAGCCAATCGTCTCAAAGGAAAAAAAAAAAAAATCTTCCTGACCCCAGATACTGGCGATCGGATTTTTCCCTGGATCAATACTCTCTCTCTAATTATCTAGGATAACCCTGAATTTCCTTTTTAATTATAAATAAATCCAGTCCCCTTTTAAAGTTATCTATCGAATCTACTGTCACCACCTCCTCTGTTAGAGAATTCCACAGATTAACCACCCTTACTGTGAAGAACCCTTTTCTTTCTATAAGGTGGAATCTTTGTACTTCTAACCTCAAGGGATGTCCTCTTGTCAGTTTAAAACCTCTTGGCACAAAAAGCTCCCTTGACAAATCTTTCTACTGACCCTGGATGTATTTATATAATGTAATCATACCTCCTCTTAGACACCTTTTTTCTAGAGAAAATAAGCTTAATTTGATTAGCCTTTCTTCATAACTTAGCCCCTCCATTCCCCTTATTAGTTTTGTTGCCCTCCTCTGTACCTTTTCCAGCTCTCAAATGTCCTTTTTACGTAGTGATGACCAAAATTGTACTCCATATTCCAAATGAGGGCGTTCTAGAGATTTTTTTTTTAGTGGCAGAATTATATTTGCTTCCCTTGCTTCTATACCCTTCTTAATACATGCTAATAGTTTGCTTGCCTTTGCAGCTGCTGCTTGGCTTTGAGCACTGTTACCTAGGTGGTTGTCCACAAGCACTCCCAAATCCCTTTCAATATCTGATACCCCTATATTTGCTCCATTAAGATTATAATGCAATTGATTTTTCATTTTCTATTTTAGCCAGTCTAATAGCGCTTTTGCAAGCCTTGTTGATTTTTTTGTTCTCCCGTAAAGCAGTCTCTGTCCCCTCTTGTTTGTATAATTTAAATGCTTGTTTTTTACTCCGTACCTTGATATTTAATCATTGTTAAGCCACATTGGATGTGATTTACTCCTTCTACTTTTATTCCCACTTGGTATACGGTGATAAGTATGTTTATTTAGTAAGGATTTGAACGTTGTCCATTTATGTTCAGTATTTTTACCTGCCATTTCTTTGTCTCAGTCTATACTTTGTATTGCTGCCCTTAGACCGTTAAAATCTTTTGTTGGCCCCTTAATATTTTGTTTTTTAATTCAATCTCAAATGAGACTGTGTTGTGATAACTGTTTCCCAAAGGTTGCCCTATTTAAAATTTTGATACTACATCAATATCATTTGTGATAACTAAATCCAAGATGGCCTCATTTCTCGTAGGTTCTTGTATAACCTGGGCCAGATAATGATCCCTGAGTGTACTCAAGAACCTGCTCCCCTTAGCTGAACTGCTGGTCTCATTTAGCCAGTTTATTTCAGGGTAATTAAAGTCTCCCAATATTAGAACTTGACCATGCTTAGCTGCACTTCCAGTCTGTAACAATAACTGTATTTCCTCACTTTCAGCTATATTTGGGGGTTTATAGCATACTCCTACTAATATTATTTTGGAATTTCCTGCTCCGCTATTTAACTCTACCCACAAATATTCAACATTACCGCTAGTTCCAGCATAAATATCTTCTCTGACTATAGACTTAAATTCAGGCTTAACATACAGACAAATCCCTCCGCATCTTTTACCATTGCTCCTATCTTTCCTAAAAAGGTTATGACCATCCAGATTAACAGTCCAGTCATGAGATGCATCCCACCACGTTTCTGTAATGCCTATTAAATCCCATTTTTCATTAATTGCTAAAAATTCTAACTCTCCCATTTTCCTGGCAAGCTTCTGGCATTAGCAAGCATACATCTTATGTTATGAGTCTGTAGTTCTGAAGTGCCTGCCACTATACTTGAGTTACTGAGTAATACCTCCCTACTGACTATACTACCCCTTCCCCCATCTCCTCCCCTTTGAGTTGTTAATTCATCCCTTATACCCTCTACACTTTCTACCCCATTACTTATATCTAGTCCCTCCCCCCCACCTACTAGTTTAAGAACTCATCCAGCCTTTCTACCATCCTATTCCCTAGCACAAAAGCTCCCTCATCATTAAGGTGCAATCTATTACTGCTGTAGAGATTGTACCCACGTGAGAAGTCAGCCCAGTGCTCTAAAAACCCAAACCCCTCCTTACTGCACCACATCTTTAGCCACGCATTAACCTCCCTAAGCTCCTTCTGCCTCCCTGGGCTAGCACATGGCACTGGGAGTATCTCAGAAAATACTACCTTGGAGATCCTTGCCTTCAGCTTATTACCTAGTTCTATAAAATCATTCTTTGGGACACTCCATCTTCCAAGTTATTTTTTATTATATACCTTGGGTGATATAGTCTAATTATTATTGGATATACATATATTGTTTGCCTTGGGTAAATCATTGAGACTAGTTTAAGTGTCAACTTTTCTGTCCCCTACCTATTATGCAATAATCATTTTAAATTACTAGTTTTGGTTTTCCTAATTAGTATAATATTCTAAGTTACTTTTACTACACAGTGTTGTCTTATTACCATTATTTAGAATTTTACTATTAGATATAGCCCCTTATAGACTTTACCCTCCTATACTATTCATATAATTTCTCATAATTTATTGACACACGTTTCTTCAAGTTTGAGGGGAAAATAATTTCCTAATGAGTAATATTTTCAGAGTTCCAGCTGTATTGGAAATGTTTTCTTAAAGTTATCATTTCTTCCTCTTCTAAATTCAACATTTTTGTTTTAGATATTTTCAGTTTGTAGTATGAAAAATTACTAAACATTTGCATCACTTTATGTAACTATAAGTGAGGTCATTGGTTTTGTGACTAAAACCACTATGTCATCTGCAAAAAGCATGATTTTATGAGAATGGCAACCTATTTTAATACCTTCAATCTCTTTAGAAGTCCTAATTATATCAGCCAAGGGTTCGATCACAAGAGCAATGTGTAAAATCTTTCTAATGTTTTATTGCGCCTAGCTTTACTTTTCATGTCTTCGATTCTACATTTTTTTACATTTCTATCACAATCCATGGCTAAAACTCTATATAAATGTGGTTTCTAGCTTTATTTGTTAACATTAGCCAGATGAAGGAGCCTCTGAGTCTTTAAAGTTTGTAATTTAACGCTACTCAGTTAGACAATAACTACTTAAAGGCATACCTAAATTTCCTGGATTATGATTACATCTGATAGAGGAGAATCAGAAGTATATGCAAATATTTTTTTGCATGAAAAAATAATAAACATTATTACACGTAACCTAAAGTTTGCTAAATCTCCTGTCTTTGCAAGGTGCTGGTTAACTAACGCCCCGAGAAAATATCTTTGAGCCAAAACATTGTATGAAGTGTTATCTCTCATTAGATTCTGGGACCTGAGCTCTGACCTGGAAATCACATGGACTCCTGCACTTCCTCCTCATTCACAGATTGTAAAACAGTAAGTATTATACAGCAGCGTGACAATGTGTGTGTGACTGTGTTGTGTGTCTGTCTCTACCTGTCAGGACTGACACTCAGAGCTGTGTGTCTGAGCTTTTGTGTGAGCTTGTGGGTGTGACATATGGTATGTGGCTCTGTGTGAGTATTTATGCAAAGATAATCACATACAGATATGTATGTGTGTAAATATATACACAGTAGACTCTCAGTTATCCGGCACCCATGGAGATTGGCAGATGCCAGATAAATGTAGTTTCTGGTTGCTTGAGAGTTACTATTAGAAGAGGCCTAGATTAGCTGCACATAGGATGCTCTGCTAAGTGTATATGTTAGTGAGGACTATTATAGCAGCAGCATCTTTCACTCCTCACTTACACAGAGGTATGTTTGCTGGAGGGTGCGGTGCTGACCCCGGGGAATGTAAGCCCAACACTGCACTGGCTCAGTCAATCATGCCTGTCTGCTTCCAGGTAAAATGAAATTGCAGAGACGTACAGTGGATGAAATCTAGGTGCCTATAACAATTTTGTGACATAACAACCTGGCACCTGGCATTTGTTGAGCCCTGTACATTTAATTTTTATTTAATGTACAATTTTTTTCTTGTTGCTTGAGTTCTGGTTAACTGAGAGTCTACTGTATATATGTGCTTAGTAATAAACCAATATTTATGTTACCTTTTAATCTTTATGTCAAGTTTAAATCTGTGCTGTTCCTTGTCACACAGAGACCATAGGACCCTCACATGGTGCTGTCACCTTGTGGGTCTCCCTTTATCTTGGACCATATTCGGCTGAGACTCTCCTGATATGAAGACTATGAGAAGCTCTTATCTGCATCATATGACACATATATGGGTTTCTACACTGTAGTTTTTTTTGGGGTATCAGCAGACAAGGTGTATGACTGAATTTATATCATTTGTGGGTAGGGGGTGGTTTATAATTTAAACATTTTCCATGTTTCTATGTTTTATTACTAATTCTTACTCCACTCTATATTAAGTTTTTATTTTCTTCAATAAAACTTCTAAACATTACTGTTTTTTATATTTATTTCTATATATGAAATTCATCAGAAAAGGGACTACTATTGGGGCCCTAGGCTAAAGCCGCTTTGGTGCTTAACACCTACCATAATTGGATATCATCAAAGAAGTTATTGGAGAGATCCACTATTCAACTATACATAACATAAAATGTATTTTATTATACTTCTAAAAACTGGAAAAACGCAGCTTAGAAATGCAATTATAACCTATCCACGATATATATGGGGCTTAAATATAATGGGGCTAAATGTATGCAGGCTAATGAAGCCCTAATATTACATAGTCAATTAATACCTGCCTCCATACAGTACAAGGGGTGTGTATATAAATATAGCCTCAATATACAGAAAGTAGAAAGGGAAAGGTGTACGTGGGGGGGAAGTGATATGTGACAACAGTTGGGTCTAAGCTGGAGTGCCACTTGTATATATAGTACTAATACAAACATGTACTAATGTAAATGCTTAAATGCAAATATAGTGATGTGACTATGGGTGTGAATAGAGAGGCTATAATGCCTCATATCTCTCATATAGGACTTGAGTGCCTTTCATGTGATAGTGTACTTAGCAAATGCTCACAGGTAATTTACACAATCAGAAAACTGGAAATATAGTGATGTGACTTAATAATATCTGTGGATATGAATAGAGATTTTGATTTATACTTTGATTTATATATATTAAGAGTAAAGTCACAGCGAATATCCAGTAATTCACAGAAATAATCAGACTATTGTAGTATATAGTGATACCTTTTTTTTATTGTACAAACATTTCAATTAGAGTGAGGAGCTTTAGGATAGATAGACCTCAATCAGGATAGTATTGCTTAAGACTTGATAAAGAGATGTCAACTCTCTCAAAAGTTTGTTTTTCTAATTTAAACATTTGAACAATAAAAAACCTATCACTATTTAGTATAATACTATATATATATATATATATATATATATATATAGTTTAGATGTTCAGTTGTGTCAGACTCTCCATGACCCCATTGACCATAGCACTCCAGGCACATCTGTATTGCCACTGCCCCTCTGAGCTCCATCAAGCTCATGTTCATAGCTTCAAAGAGCTCATCTATCTTTCCCAGCATCGGAGTCTTCGCTTGGGAATCCTGTCTTCTCATGATATGGCCAAAATATTTAAACTATAACCTCATGATCAAAACTTCCAGTGAACAGTTTGGCCTGTTTTATATATATATATATACTAGCGACTTGCCCGTCAAAAAATGACGGCAATGTGATGTATATGTTTGTCAAGTTGTTTAGTTATTAACATATATTTTTGACACTTGTAAGTATTTTAATATGAACGTGTATTTTTGTAAAATGTTGATGTAATGGTTTTTTTAAATGTAATTAGTATCTGAAGAATTGTTAACTTTAATATACATTGAATGAATAGGAAAGCAAAAAGTAAAAAGCCTTCTTTAAACGTCGCAAATTTTAACATGAAGTTTAAACTATATGTAAGCAATAACCATCAAAGTATATATTTTTAAACTTGAACTTTATTTTTTATGTAAGTTTAGAAGTTAACAAAACATTGGTATAATTTTGAACATTATAAACAGGAACATAGTGAATACATTTTGTAACCTAATTTTTTATTAAAAGTATTAACATTTGAATGTAAAAACAATTGACATTTAAATTAATCAGTATTAAAATTCAATTTGTATCAGAATAATTGTTAACTTGAATATACATTGAATGTAGAGTAAGGCATACAGTAAAACTCTTCTTAAAACGTACGTAATTAAAGTAATTTATTACTGAGCACATAAACTGGCGATCAACATTAATGTAGGTAGTAATCTTAAGATAACAGACAATATTTACATTGTGACTTAAAAGGTGCTTGACCTCTTAACATCCACTTTGTAATCTGTTGAATGAAATAACTTGAAAATATATTTTTTAAACTTGTAACATTAGAAACATTAACATAGTGACTTAACATTTTAACATAATTTTAATAACAATGCAAGGCAAGTATTTTGTGAGGCAAATCATTCATAAACATGACTTCCATTAATTATGACTGAATTAAACAACCAATTGTTATGTATTTTACAATGCTTTAAAAAAATCTTGGCATCGTAAATTTGTATCCTTCAAAGTTATAGTACTTCATAGTAGACAATGTTTTTAGTAAAAATACGTCCATCTTCTAATAAATCACCTTGACTTTCATTGTTTCAATGTAAACTTTAATAGCCTGTGGATTTTTGCACCGTGACAACGCAACGTACAATTGACCATGTGCAAAAACTGGTTCTTCCAAGAAAATACCCACAGATTTGAAAGTTTGACCTTGTGATTTATTAATGGTCATGGCAAATGCCATAATAATGGGAAATTGTCTTCTTTGAAGTATAAAAGGGAGACTACTTTCACTTGGTGCTAAATCTATTCTTGGTATGAAAACTCTCTCTCCTTTATGGGTCCCAGTTAAAATTTCAGCATCTATAAAATGGTCCTTTAATTGTTGAACAATTAATCTTGTGCCATTGCATAGGCCTTTTTTGGGGTTCATATTTCGCAGTAACATGATAATTGCACCTTTCTTTAGCTGCAAAATATGTGGTGGCATTCCAGAAGGAGTTAAAGAGTTTATGAATTCAGTCGAAAAGTTAGCCTGACTTTCATTGTCATCAGCAAGTACAGAATCAGCACTGTGATAATTTCTTTGTGGTGCATAAATTTTTTTTAAGATTTCATTATTGAGGATTAATGCATCTTTATTTTTACACGTCAGTATGACTTGGTTGGCAAGCTCGGAATATTCTTCGTTATTTATGCTCCCTTCAAATATAGCCGATATAATATCTTGTTGACAAATCATATGAGGTGGGATCTCTACAGTGTCATCAGGTAAATGTAGTATTTTTTCTGTTCTGCCTTCTCCAATTTTAATAAGCCAATCATTGAAATCAGTTTGGCCTTCTGATCTCATATTTTGTTGCAGTTGAAGATGGGTAAAATGTTTCCATACTGTGCTTGACTTTATACAGGTTTCGATAATGTCAGTTCGATTTCCATGTACAACGACAGGTAATGTTTGTCTGAAATCGCCACCCAACAACATTACCTTTCCACCAAATGGAAAAGTATTCTCCATGACTTCACGAAGCAAACGGTCAATACATTGGAGGGCATAGCATGACATCATTGTGGCCTCATCTATTATAATTAATTTACATTTCTTCAATTTCTTTGCTTGTAAGGATGTCATGCGAATATCTGACACAGAATTTTCTAAAATAGGCACTGGCAGTTTAAATCCACTATGAACAGTTCTTCCACCTTCTAATAAAAGTGCAGCAATTCCAGTAGTGGCAAACGCCATTGCTATTTTTCCTTGGGCTCCTACTGAACTCATTAATAAATTGTACAAATATGTTTTTCCTGATCCGCCAGGTCCATCAAGATAGAAATAACGCTCTGTCACCATGTCATCATCTATAGCATTTTTAATGGCATGAAATGCTTGCAATTGTAGTGTATTTAAAGTTGCAAGTCTTTCTTCTGTTCTTTCTGCTTGTAGTTGAATGTCATAGTCTTCAAAGTTAATGTCATCTATAAGACCTGGATCAGGCAAATTAAAACTTGCACAACTTAATCCATGAGTTAAAAAGACTTCTTGGATTTCCATTAACGCTTTTAAGTGTGCAATGGGTTCATTGTATCGTCGCATAAAGTCTTCAGCCATATTACTTTTAAAAGTCTCCCACAAAGCTAATGCATTTGGAGCATTTGAGAAGATACAAATAAAAGCAAATTGTTCTCTCATCTGTCGTGGCATTTGACATTGTGCTGCTTCTTCTAAACATATTTCCCACTCTGTATCATCAGCGAGTAAGTTTCTATGTCTTGCAGCTAAATGGAAGGATTCATATACAATGTCATTAACAGTTCTTAAGTGTTCAAAACTTTGTGCTCCAGGAACATTTAAAAGTAATATCCGTAAGCAAAAACGTTCCACATCTCTTGGACTGACTGTGTAAATTCTTGGAATAATTTTATTGCCTCTGGTTTTTCTTGGTCTCCATAATCCATTCACAAAAACATAGTGATATGGAATTTCAATATATAAGTATTGTGTTGCTTCAGCATCAGTGGAATTTAATGCAAACCATGCAGTTAGTGTAGTGTGACGATCTTCACTTTGGGCCAATGCATTCATTTCATTTCCAGCATGGAAATAGACTAAATGTCGTTGTGGCAAATGTACTGCTAACCTATATACTGCATGTGATCTATCATGCATTTCAAATTTTAAAAGCCGCCACATAGCTTCTGGCGCACTGACATAGCGAGCATCTACATGAGATGCAAGTTCATCATGTACTAACTCACTACTTTCAGGGTTGTCTGCACTTTTGACGACTACAGTAGCTGCATCGTAACCTTTGTAAATATATTTGTAGACATATTTAATGGATTTGATGGAAGTGCAGGCTTCTACGTTGATGTGGGCGTTGTACTTCATGAGTAAATGTGGATTGTAGGGTACTACATATCTATTGTCCACTTTTTTTCCACGAATAATGGCACTATCTCCTTCTCTTCTTTTATAAAGTGGATATCCATCACAATTGGCATAGGTTTTGTCTCTATAATCTTTTGGAAATTCTTTGGAACATTTATTATTTTCCATACATGGTGATTGTGGATTAAGGTCACCACAGGGTCCATGAATCATGCGATGAGTAACAATCTCATATAGTCTACCATATAGTTCTGGATCTGGTAGTTCAGCAACAATGACTGCATCCACTTTGTCCGAAGTATCTAATTTATCTTTTTCTTGAAGTATTATTAGAAGATGTGCATGTGGAAGGCCTCTTTTTTGAAATTCAATGGTATATACATAAGCAAGACATTTGCCAAATAACTGATTTATAGTGAAGTCACGTATTAATTCATTTAATTTAATCTTAAAAACTCTGGCTACTAAATCTGGTCGATCTGAAGCAGTTTGTCCAAGAAGTAGATTTAGTGTAATTTCTGGCCATTGTGGATTACATGTAAATGTCACAAATAGATCGGGTTTGCCAAATTTTGTCACAATAGCCATAGCATCATTGTATCTTTCTCTCATATTCCGAGGAGATCCTTGAAAGGAAGATGGTAAAATGATGGCTTTGCCAGCTGTCATGTCTCTGCTTGTAGCCACGTCAGCAACATAGTCCATGAGTCCAGAATATTGTTCTACACGGAGTTTATCTTGTTGATATTTGATAAAGTTTAAATTATTTGCCTCAACTTGCAAATATGAATCAATAATCCATTGTTGTGTTAGTTTCCCACCACATAAAATTGGATTAAATACATCTCGAATGGCAATTTGAGCTACTTTAAATTCAAGCATAGAAACATTATTTCGGATTCTGGCTTTAGCATTTGGGTAACTGGGAAGAGTTAATTTTGGTTGCCAACCTGCTTCTCCGTGTGGGAAAAAGATGGGATATGTCATTGGATCTAAATTTGGACTTAAGATACTCATATTAATAAACGGTTGGTCCTCATTTCTAGGATATATTCGAATGTCTCTTTGAAATGGTGGTTCTCCTTCATCATTCTGAAACACCATTGCAACCTCATTTGTTGTTGGCAAGTTATAACGACGTTTATCAGTATGTCTGTCTCTTTTAAGCACCATATTAACCTTCGGCATTGGTAATTGATGTGTTTGTGAATGAAGTAGTTGTTCATTTTCTATTTCTGCCAATTTTTTATAAGCTTTACTGTAGGGATTGTTGTCCATAATGTTATTTAGCTCTATGAAAACAGTGGGTAAGCATTTTTTATTTTCTTCCATCTGCATACGTTGGTCAACAGCTTCCATTGTATCTAGGACATATAGTTATTTTCTTTTATTTCCTTCCTCTGGATGTAAATGGGAAGTGCGATGATAAATTTGTCCTTGGACTTTAAAACAGTAAGGACCATGTCCTGGTACATTAGCAGCTAATGTTGCCCCCATGGATGCAAAGGATATGGCACTATTGTAGGATCTTATGTTTGTCTTAACATTTTTGTAGTTTGGAAAAGTAGGTTCAGTCATAATATTTTGTAAATAAATTGGAAATTCTTTCCTTTCTGGAAGTTTGAACTTGCCTTTTTGACAACAACTAATAAATTGTCCATCTCTGGGTCTCTCCTGTTTAAAATAATAAGCCTCACAAAACTGACATTGAGTAGTCATGTCCCCACAACTATGAACCTCTACTGCTAAAGACTTGAGTAGAGGACAATTTGCAAAGCATATAGGATTTTGACTTTCATATTCATCAGGTGAAATGTCATATAATGTTTCAACAACAGGTTCTAAATGTTTTGTTTTTTTCGTTGCTTTTCTTGGTATATGTTGTATTGTTTGAGGTAAAATGTCATGTAATGTTTCATGAAACGGTTCTAAATGCTTTGTTTTCTTTGTTGCTTTTTTTGGTATCTCTTGTCTTTTTTCTGGTAAAATGTCATCTGATGTTTGAGCAACAGGTTGTAAATGCTTTATTTTCTTTGTTGTTTTTTTTGACATATCTTTAATTTCTGCAAGTGACAGTCTTTTGCTTGCAATTCTTTTGCGTTCTTTTTCTCGTCGAATTTCCTTCTTCTCCGGTGTCTGCTGGCTGTCTGCTCTCTGTCGTCGTTCTCTAGCTTGGCGTCTTTTCTTTTCTTGTTTACTCTCATTATCAGCCATGTTAATCTGTAAAAATAAAATAATGTACCATTAGTTTATTTTGAGATGTTAAGTTGTTTTTCATGACAAATAGTTATCAATAGTGTGTTAACATTTTATAGTTAATCAATTTCAATGCGGTCAATTGAATAAAAGTCTAAATAAGGCCATGAGATAATTATTTAAAGAAATTTTTATTTATTAAACATGTATCCAAAAGCAAGTGTTTCAGTAACTAAAAAGGTATTTTAAAAAAGATGTTATGTCCTTATTTACAGCACTATTCAATTTGTCAAATGGCAATTAAATTAGGGTTTAGGACTGGAATGTTACAATGACAAATTGTATAGATTCTGTGTTTTTAGACTTTTTTGGACTATGCCAATTTATTTTTTAAGTTTACATTGAAGTTTGTATTTATTGTTAAAGATTATTGGCCCTAAAAGACAAATAAGAGATAGATGATAGATATTACTTTTTATACTGTACCTTGGTTGAAGTTTGATTTCAAGCAAAATTCTTTGTTGGTCCTGTGTTGAAAGCCTTCGTCCGATGGTCTGGTCCTGTGTTGAAAGTCCTCGTCCGATGGTGTAGTCCTCTGTTGAAAGTCCTCGTCCTCTGGTGTGGTCCTCAGTTCCAACTCCTGTTCCGATGTTCTTGACGCAGTATCTGTTATAAAATAAAAATGAAAATGTTATGTTATTTGAATGTCTTTGTATTAATGAAAAAATGGCATTATTTCTGTGTTTTTCTACAATCCTTTTTGGTGCGCCACAATTTTGGTATGCTTCTGTAGGCTATTTTCTAAGGCTTATAGGTGGTTAAACATTAAAGAAGAATATTAATTAATTTTTCTCTTTTTTTACTTGTTATACTGTACCTTGGTTGAAGTTTGATTTGAAGCAGAATCTTTGTTGGTCCTGTGTTGAAAGCCTTCGTCTGATGGTCTGGTCCTGTGTTGAAAGTCCTCGTCCAATCGTCTGGTCCTCTGTTGAAAGTCCTCGTCCGATGGTGTAGTCCTCTGTTGAAAGTCCTCGTCCAATGGTCTGGTCCTCTGTTGAAAGTCCTCGTCCGCTGGTGTGGTCCTCAGTTGAAACTCCTGTTCCGATGTTCTTGACGCAGTATCTGACATAAAATAAAAATGAAAATGTAATATTATTTTAATGTATTTGTATGAACTAAAAAATGACATTATTTCTTTATTTTTCTACAATCCCGTTTGGTGTCCACCACTTTTGGTATGCTTATTTAGGCCTTTTTCTAAGGCTTATAGATTGTTAAACATAAAATAAGTATCTAAATGTACTTTGGTATGTGTTTGTGTGAGTTTTCATACAATCCTGTTTGGTGCGCACCACTGTTGGTATGCTTATTTAGGCTTCTTTCTAAGGCTTATAGGTTGTTAAAAATAAAATAAGAATGTAAATGTAGTTTGCTATGTGTTTGTGTGAGTTTTCATACAATCCTGTTTGGTGCGCACCACTGTTGGTATGCTTATTAATGTTGTTTTGTAATGCTTATAGGTTGTTAAACATAAAATAAGAATGTAAATGTAGTTTGCTATTTGTTTGTGTGAGTTTTCATACAATCCTGTTTGATGCGCACCGCTGATGGTATGCTTATTAATGTTGTTTTGTAATGCTAATAGGTTGTTAAACATAAAATAAGAATGTAAATGTAGTTTGCTATGTGTTTGTGTGAGTTTTCATACAATCCTGTTTGGTGAGCACCACTGTTGGTATGCTTATTTAGGCTTCTTTCTAAGGCTTATAGGTTGTTAAACATTAAATAAGAATCTAAATGTAGTTTGCTATGTGTTTGTGTGAGTTTTCATACAATCCTGTTTGATGCGCACCACTGTTGGTATGCTTATTAATGTAGTTTTGTAATGCTAATAGGTTGTTAAACATAAAATAAGAATCTAAATGTAGTTTGCTATGTGTTTGTGTGAGTTTTCATACAATCCTGTTTGGTGGGCACCAATGTTGGTATGCTTATTTAGGCTTCTTTCTAAGGCTTATAGGTTGTTAAACATTAAAATAAGAATTTAAATGTAGTTTGCTATGTGTTTGTGTGAGTTTTCGTACAATCCTGTTTGATGGGCACCACTTTTGTTATACTTATGTAGTGTTTTTTCTAATGGTTATAGGTTGTTAAACAAAAAGAATATAAATTTAGTTTGCTATGTGTTTGTTACAATCCTGTTTTGTGTGTACCAGTTTGTGTGTACCATATGTTGCATACTTTGGCCCTCATTCAATTGCAGTTTGGCCAATTCAATAGGGTTCTAAATGTGCTTATTTGGAGCCCTATTGAATTGTCCAAAATATCAATTGAATGAGGGCCTTTGTTTGCTGGATTTGTTATATTGTGAGGGCCTCATTGAATTTGGTTTTTCAATAGGGCTCTATATAAGCACAGAGCATATTTTTGAACAGAAGTTTTTAGTTAAATTGAGCCAAATGTGCTTATATAGAGCCCTATTGAAATGGTCAAATCACATTTGAATGAGGCCCTCGGCCATTAAACATATTTAGGTCCTGAATCAATTGCGTTTTGACCAATTGAATAGGGCTCTATATAAGCACATAAAATATTTTTTGACAGAAGTTTTTAGTTAGTGAAGACCTATTATGTGCTTATATAAAGCCCTATTCAATTAGCCAACTCACAATTGAATAAGGCTCATGGTTCGGTTCTTTTTTATACTTAATACTTTACCTTGATTGAAGTGTGGAATGACAGAGGGTCCCCTCCTGCCAATCTTAATCCGCCGGTCTTCTTGTAGTGTCTGTTTGAAAAATAAAGTGAAATAGTGAATTATAGAATTTTTTATTTGTATTTAACAAACCATGGCCTTTTCAGCATTTAAAGTATTTTTGTATCTTACCTCTTCTTCTTTGTTGGTGTTCTTTAAAAGGGATTGTGCTTCACAGTGCACAGTGCAAATTGTTGAGAGACGCTGTTGATGCAGAGTCTGTTTGAATATTAAAAAAAGTAGAAAGATTGAGTTTTAGGTGATCTATTAAATTGCAGTAAATTAATTTCATTGAAATATACTTCTGTAATTAATTTGAATTAACATTATTTTTTGGTGGGGTCTACACACATATGTCACATACATGAAGCACATTTCCATAGTTGAAAGTATTTTTTTTGTGTGCGTGTGACATATCACTATACATGAATCATATTTTAATTGTTAAATTAACCTTATTTTTATTTTTGGCCAACATACATAAATGTGTGTGTGACATGTGACTATAGATGATACACATATATGTGTATATATGACAGTATACATGACTCATATTTTAATAGTATTTTAATAGTCCCAACTTATTTTTTTGTAATGTAATTTAAATGTAGTTGTTTAATTAGTTTGTTGCAGGGGCAATACACATAAATGTGCATGTGACATGTCACTATACATTATACGCATAAATGTGCGTGTCACATGTCACTATACATTATACGCATAAATGTGCGTGTCACTTGTCAGTATACATTATACGCATATATGTGCGTGTCACATGTCAGTATACATTATACGCATATATGTGCGTGTCACTTGTCAGTATACATAAACCTCTTTGTCTTCTTTAATTTTTTTTTTTGATGTCCTGTCTTGAAAATAAGTAATATATTATAGCTTACCTCTCAGTTGTAATTTGCACAATGTAAAGTAGTAAATTAGGAAAGAATTATCTTCTCAAGTTTTAGCAGCAGTTATCTCCGAAGTCACTCTGTTCATCACCTGAGGAGAAATGTATTTTTCTCTGTCAAATAGACAGTATTTATCAACTTGTAGAACATTCTGGAAAGTTAGACCGTTAGAACGTAATACGCATGAGCTATTTGCGTTCCAGCTTACAATTTGCGTTCCATCCGCCATTTTGTGCGTAGTAGTGGTTAAAATGGTGTTTAATATGAGTGTGATCCGTTCCGCATAGTATGTGTTTCATTATTGCGAGTAAGTGTAGTGTAGTTACGTCTGGAGCCTCGTTTTCGTTTTGTTCGGCGGCCATTTTTTCTCTTGCTTAGCCGATTTTCGGTCGTTTAAACTCTTTGTTTTGACTTAAATGGACGTGTAAATGAACTTTTGGAGGTGCCGGATGCCCCCCCGTGCTGTAAGTAAGCTTTTTATGTGTTTGTTGTGTTTATTTCTTGTGTTTGTGATGTTTTGATGCGCGGCGGTTGGAATGGGTCTTTCGCGGTCGTATTTTTTTCCGATGCGGCCGTATTTTGTTGCGATGTTGCCGTATTTTTTTGCGATATACGCAGTTAGCTTTTACGTGTACGACGCAGTGTATTTGTTTCTAAGTCGTGCGTATGTGTGTTAAGAGCGTGTGAAGGGCCTTTTTTACTGTTTTTTTGTTAAGTCTTGCGTCTGTGTGTCTGGGTGTCAGCGGGTGTGAGGCAACTTTGAGTTTTTTTTTGTTATGAAGTTGTGTGTGTGTGTATGTGTGTGTTAACACAGCCGATGTTGGGATGCTCCCACCACCGCAAATGCGGACCCTCGCTTCGCGAGGATCCGCATTTGCGGGGACGTTGTTGGGTTTTTGTTGGCTGGGCGGTTGGGTTTATTCTGTTAAAAAAGTCGTGTGTGTGTATGTGTGTGTTAACACAGCCGACGTTGAGCCTCCACAACCGCAAATGCGGGCCCTCGCTTCGCGAGGACCCGCATTTGCGGTGAACTGCGTCCCTCGCTTCGCGAGGGACGCAGTTCTTGCGGGCTCGCTACGCGAGCCCGCAAACGTGAGCAACGACTCGTACGCTCACAACTATATATGTGATATATATATATATATATGTGTATGTATATATATGTATAGTTGTTGTTCATTTGTGTCTGACTCTATGTTGTGTCTTGTTGTGCTAATCCATAAAATACTAGAGGTAGTTGCCAGTTCCTTCTCCAGTGGACCGAAATTTGTCTGACCTCTCTGCTATTACCTGCAAATCGTGGGTGACCGTGCATTTTATAGCTCACATATAAATATATATATCACATATATAGTTGTCAGCAGTGCGGCTTGCCAAAAGCCGTTGCTAACGCTGCGGGCTCGACGGCGCTCCAGTGCACTGCACTCATCCCTACCACCCTCATCCTCCCTCCCTTTCCCCCTCTCCAATACCCCCCCCCCCTCACTTACCTGTATTGCGCTGCTGCTGTCCAGCGCGTCTTCTGTGTCGGGACCAGATGTATGCTAATGACGTGACGTCACATGCGCATAACGTCATTACCATATGCCGGGTCCCAAAGACCCGATGGACAGCAGCAGGAGTCTCATGACTCCCATCAACCCCTCCTCTCATCCTCATCCTCCCTTTATCCTACCCCTCCACTCATCCTCTCTCTCCCCTCATCCTCTCTCTCCCCTCATCCTCTCCTCTCCCTCCCCTCATCCTCTCCTCCCCTCATCCTCTCCCTCATCCTCCTTTCTCCCTCCCCTCATCCTCCCTTTCCCACCTCTCCAATTACCCCCCCCCCCCTCACTTACCTGCATTGCGCTGCTCCTGCTGCTGTCCAGCGCGTCTTCTGTGTCGGGACCCGGTATATGCTAATGACGTCACGTCATTAGCATATACCGGGTCCTGACACAGAAGACGCGCTGGACAGCAGCAGGAGCAGCGCAATGCAGGTGAGTGAGGGGAAGAGGGGGGTGGAAATTAGAGAGGGGGGAAGGGAGGAGGGAGGATGAGGGGAAGGAGAGGATGAGGGGAGGGAGAGGATGAGGGAAGGGAGGAAGATGAGGAGAGGGAGGGAGGAGGAGGATGAGGGGAGGGAGGGAAGAGGCGAGGGAGGGAAGAGGAGGGAGGGAGGAGGAGGGAGAGGATGAGGGGAGGGAGAGGATGAGGGAAGGGAGGAGGATGAGGAGAGGGAGGAGGATGAAAAGGGGGAAGGAAACAGACACAGCGGGAAAGAGACACAGGGGAAGGGGGAAAGAGATACAGGGGAGGGGGGAAGAGACTCATGGGAGGGGGAAGAGACACGGGGGAAGAGACAAATGGGGGAAGAGACACAGGGGAGGGGGAAAGAGACACAGGGGAGGAGGAGAAGAGACACAGGGGATGGGGGAAAGAGACACAGGGGAGGGGGGAGAGAGAGGGGGAGCAGGGCAAACAGACACAGAGGGAGTAGAGGGGGGAACAGACACAGGGGAGGGAGAGGGGAGGAAGATGGGGGGAACAGACACAGGGGAGGGAGACGGGGGGAACAGGCACAGGGGAGGGAGGGGGGAGAAAAGAGACACAAGGGAGGGAGAGGAGGGTGGAAAGGAAACACAAGGGAGTAAGTAGACAGGGGGAGGGTCTCGCGGTGAGCACCGAAGCTGCTCACATTACATTTACAATTTTATTGCTATCATTTTTGACGGGCAAGTCGCTAGTATATATATATATATATATATATATATATATATATATATATATACAGACATACATATATTTATATATATATATATATATATATATATATATATATACACACACATATATACATGGCAATGTATATAAACAAATGTTTATTGGTGGCACTGCTTTAATTGTTTATTAAAAGTAATCAATTTATTGGTGGCAGTAGTAAGTGACAGACACACACACAGCTCTGCAGAGTGACATACACAAAGCTCTGCAGTGACACACACAAAGCTCTGCACAGAAACAAGCACACTCATAGCTCTGCAAAGTGACACACACAAAGCTCTGCACAGTGACACACACAGCTTTGCACAGTGATATACACTCATAGCTCTGCACAGTGGCATACACACACACACAGCTCTGCACAGTGACACACACAGCTCTGCACAGTGACATACACTCATAGCTCTGCACAGTGGCATACCACACACACAGCTCTGCACAGTGGCATACACAGCTCTGCACAGTGACACACACAGCTCTGCACAGTGACACACACTCATAGCTCTGCACAGTGACACACACAGCTTTGCACAGTGATATACACTCATAGCTCTGCACAGTGGCATACACACACACAGCTCTGCACAGTGACACACACAGCTCTGCACAGTGACATACACTCATAGCTCTGCACAGTGGCATACCACACACACAGCTCTGCACAGTGGCATACACAGCTCTGCACAGTGACACACACAGCTCTGCACAGTGACACACACTCATAGCTCTGCACAGTGACACACACAGCTCTGCACAGTGACACACACTCATAGCTCTGCACAGTGGCATACACACACACACAGCTCTGCACAGTGACACACACAGCTCTGCACAGTGACATACACTCATAGCTCTGCACAGTGGCATACCACACACACAGCTCTGCACAGTGGCATACACAGCTCTGCACAGTGACACACACAGCTCTGCACAGTGACACACACTCATAGCTCTGCACAGTGACACACACAGCTTTGCACAGTGATATACACTCATAGCTCTGCACAGTGGCATACACACACACAGCTCTGCACAGTGACACACACAGCTCTGCACAGTGACATACACTCATAGCTCTGCACAGTGGCATACCACACACACAGCTCTGCACAGTGGCATACACAGCTCTGCACAGTGACACACACAGCTCTGCACAGTGACACACACTCATAGCTCTGCACAGTGACACACACAGCTCTGCACAGTGACACACACTCATAGCTCTGCACAGTGACATACACTCATAGCTCTGCACAGTGGCATACACACACACAGCTCTGCACAGTGGCATACACAGCTCTGCAAAGTGACACACACACACAGCTCTGCACAGTGACATACACAAAGCTCTGCACAGAAACAAGCACACTCATAGCTCTGCAAAGTGACACACACAGCTCTGCACAGTGACATACATTCATAGCTCTGCACAGTGGCATACACAGCTCTGCACAGTGACACACACAGCTTTGCAGTGACACACACAGCTCTGCACAGTGACACACACAGCTTTGCAGTGACACACACAGCTTTGCACAGTGACATACACTCATAGCTCTGCAGTGACACACACACAGCTCTGCACAGTGGCATACACACACAGCTCTGCACAGTGACACACACAGCTTTGCACAGTGACACACACTCATAGCTCTGCACAGTGACACACACACAGCTCTGCACAGTGGCATACACACACAGCTCTGCACAGTGACACACACAGCTTTGCACAGTGACATACACTCATAGCTCTGCACAGTGACACACACACATAGCTTTGCACAGTGACATACACTCATAGCTCTGCACAGTGACACACACACATAGCTTTGCACAGTGACATACACTCATAGCTCTGCACAGTGACACACACACACAAAGTTCTGCACAGTGGCATACACACACAGCTCTGCACAGTGCCACACACACACAGCTCTGCACAGTGATACACACACACACACAGCTCTGCACAGTGATACACACACACAGCTCTGCACAGTACACACACAGCTTTGCACAGTGACATACACTCATAGCTCTGCGCAGTGACACACACACACAGCTCTGCACAGTGGCATATACACACAGCTCTGCACAGTGACACACACACAGCTCTGCACAGTGGCATATACACACAGCTCTGCACAGTGACACACACAGCTCTGCACAGTGACATACACTCATAGCTATGCACAGTGACACACACAGCTCTGCACAGTGGCATATACACACAGCTCTGCACAGTGACACACACAGCTCTGCACAGTGACATACACACACAGCTCTGCACAGTGACACACACAGCTTTGCACAGCTCTGCACAGTGGCATACACAAAGCTCTGCACAGAAACAAGCAAAGTGACATACACACAAAGCTCTGCATAGTGACACACACTCGTAGCTCTGCAAAGAGACATACACACAAAGCTCTGCACAGTGACGCACATAGCTCTGCACAGAAACAAGCACACTCATAGCTCTGCAAAGTGACATACACACAAAGCTCTACAGGCACAGCAGTGACCCAGCAGCACACAAAGCTGCCAGAGCAGATGCCATGCTGATCAGTTTAGTAGGAGTAGGGGGGCGTGGCTGACGTCACTGCTTGTCACATACACACGCTCTGCAAAGTGACACACACACACACAGGAGTGAATTGCCCTTCAGCCCCAGTGAATTACCCTGTGACCTTCCCCAGCCCCAGTGAATTGCCCTGTGACCCCCCCAGCCCCAGTAAATTGCCCCGTGACCTCCCCCAGCCCCAGTAAATTGCCCCATGACCTGCCTCAGAACCAATGAATTGCCCCATCACCTGCCCCAGTCCCAGTGAATTGCCCCATCATCTCCCACAGCCCATACGACTTTTACAAAAACCTGTACAAGGTACAAAATACACTATTACCAAGGACGCTAAATCATCCACACCCGCGTACCACATACACAATCGCCATCATTTTTACAACACTAACTTACAGAATGCAGAACTACACAGCTACACTAACGGTTTCCCCTTGCGCACGCAGCCTATTTACACTACACACTTCACACATTGCTGACACTTACACCTCAACTCAACAACAGTGCAAATCTACATTGTATGCTGTAGGAACATCAAAACAGATTGTTAGCTCTTCAGCAAATTGCTTGGTGCATATATCACAAATAGGTAAAGTATATTCATTTATAATTTAATTAATTAATTAATTAATTATCATGAAAAAATACATATACAGAACTAAAAAAAAAAACACCACAGTATCGCAATAAACCACAAAGGCCTTCACTGCGCACCTCACAAGGAGCGCCAACGGTGCTCATAGGACACAAAGTACACCAGGGGAGAGGCTTGCAATAAGCGCAAAAAGGAGATCAGTGCGGACTTTATAATGAGCACAAAGACGCCTCTGATAACAAAAAATACACAGAGAGGCTCGCAATGAGCGCCAAAGGCGCTCAGCGCGAGGCTCGCAATGCGCGCCGAAGGGTCTCAGACGACCAAAACACTTACTGTCTGTGGCAAACAGCATTACCTGCCTTACAATTTTATTGCCCAGTGATTTTTGACGAGCAAGTCGCTAGTCACATATTATAATTGTCAAACTGCAATTTTTCGTCACGCTTGAAAACCTCACAAAACGAGGCGAGCATTTGAGGCATTGAAGCCTTCGAAGCTCGCAAGACGGGCCACATTACCCACAAGTGACAGAGGCTGCACTAAGCCCTGTGTCTCCCCCCCCCTCGCCCTCCCCTGTGTCTCATATCCCTCTCTGTTGCCCTTACCTCCTCCCTGCCCACCAGATGCTATCTCTGTCCCCCACACATGGGAGGGGGGACGAGACACAGAGGAAGAGATAGGGGAGAAAGAGAGACAGGAGAAGCGAGAGGGGGGGAAGAGAGACAGGGGAGGGAGAGGGGGGAAGAGACACAGGGGAGGGGGTAGAGACACAAGGGAGGGGGAGAGACACAGGGGAGGGGGGAGGAGACACATGGGAGGGGGGAAGAGACACATGGGAAGGGAGAGAGGGGAAAGAGACACAGGAGAAGGGAGAGGGAGAAAGAGAGACAGGGGAAGGAGAGACGGGAGAAGAGAGGGGGGAGACAGAGGGGAGGGGTGGAGACACACAGGGGAGGGAGAAGACACAGGCGAGTGTGAGGGGGGTATGAGACACAGGGGAGGGCAATGGGGGGTATAAAACACAGGGGAGGGAGATGGGGGGTATAAGACACAGGGGAGGGAGATGGGGGAAGTGACTTATTTAGTAGTAGTGTTTGTAGGGATTTATTGTGCTATTCATGGGTTAGTCATTAGTAGTAATTACTGCACTATTAACTGTGCAGCAACAAAGTTATTATAAAGGCAGCTAATATGACCAGATTTTTGCTCTTTAGAACCAAGAATTTTTCATGTTTTCTACCATCTTTGTGTTTAATACGCCACGTTGTTGATCTAACTTCTATTTCTATTGCACGCCATGACACACCTACTGCATGAGACCCTTCACCCAGGCACTATGTGTCCCACAGTTACTCTTCCTGACCACCGCATGCGGTGCCCAGATTCTGTTAAAGGTAAATGACAAGCAAGGATCAGCAAACTCCTTGGCACCTAGGGGCAGTAGAGACGGGATGTCTCCCAGTCCCTGGAGCTAATCTTCAAAGGGGGGCTACCAGGTGTGAACTGTATGTTCAAGGAAAGGGCTAATTGTAATTGGTCATTTTCTGTTGAAATATGTGACTGGAAAAATAAAGTTTATGCTCTATTCCTATCACTTATATGTATGGTGTGTTTCATTTCCGAAGGAAGAAGTTTATTATTGTTTTATTAGAAATTATTTTTCTGCAACTTGTCCTGGGACCCAGTAACTTGTCCTGGTCCTACAACCGCAACCTGATCTAATGAGCGGCAACTTGCCCTAGCCTACGGTAAAGCTGTCCTGTATGAGGGGATAAAGGAACTGAGCAGCCTGCAGGTGGGATCGGTCTAGTAACCCTTCAATCCCAAAAAGAAGCAGGTTGTGACAGAGGTCCTTAAAGGACCCTCATGACCTCTAAAGGTTAACTAGGTATTTAAGATTAACCCCTTCGACCATGGGGGTCCATATAAACTAATAATAACAATAACTCCTCAAGGACAACAGTGGCAGCCTACTTCCTTCATATTGGGCACCCATGTAAATTACCCCCATGGGGGTCAAAGGACCCCAAATAGCCCCTAATCCTAAAGTAAAAAACATATTACACAAAATAAAAAACATATTGTGCCACAAATAATTTTTAGCAGTGCTTTTCTTCCTTAGATAATATTTTTTGCAGCTTCTTATTGGCGGAAATATGTGTCAATCATGGCGAGGGGGATTCCGTGGCATAGGGTTTTATTTCAAGAGCCACGGGGTCTGTTAGTGCCCCCTTAGTGGGAGTTAATTTTTGGTTACCACAGGAGACCCCATTAAGAGTAGGTTTAGTGGGGGGGCGTGGCCAGCAAGCTAACTGAACGGTCGTGCTGCAACAGAGCTCCGACTTAACGACCGAATTACCTGCTAATAGTGGGATTAATTCTCACCCAAACGCTCTATAATTACTGTATAGATACCCAGTTACCCTCAGAGACCACGAGGATATATTTTTTAAGTGGCACAGGCAATTTTCTGGCACCACGTGAAAACGGGCCTGACAAGTGCCTGAAGCATCCCGAGTGTCTCCTTTCTCCGCCCTGTTGGGAGATACTTGAAAGGTGATTTAATCACAACGAACAACGCACCAGCCTAGCAGCAAGCTCAGCGGAGGGCACACGAGAAGCGAGTGCTGGATCGTGAGCCTGAGGAGGACCCAAACTGGGAAGCAGTGGCCATAGTGAGTACACATAAAGTCCAACAAGACAAGGAATACTCACCAGACGCCGTTCCCCGCAGCCTTTAAGGGACACACAGCGGACACGCGCACCGTCGGCGGTAGAGGGCCAGAGCATCAAGCCTCCCGCCACGTTAAAGCTGGAGGCCTGGAGGGAGAAAAGACGGCGGTAGGGTAAGGACTCAAACCGGTACACAAACCGGAATCCCCCCCCCCCCCCCATGAACATCACAGACCCAAGGGACTAATGAGAGGCCGATACATAGGCCCAACGAGGGGGAACACACGACATAGCTAATAGAAAGCTAACCATCAGTAGCACTGAAACAGGTGCAAAAATACCCCTGCAAGGGACAATAGCCAGACCTTAACAAAGGGACAAACGAGGACTCACAAAAGGGGTCCCACTCAGCCCCATTGGTGCGTGGAGCCCTCCTGGAGCCTAACACTGACAGCCATTTTGGCTCATCCCCAACAAACAAAATCTAAGACTCTTCCCGCCAAAAAACAGCGGCGGCCATTTTAAAGAGCCAAGCACTTACTCCATAACTCTGGGCCTAATTTGCACAAAAAAGGCTTACACCCTCCTAATAAAAGCCCCAGTTGAAGAGATATAACTCTCTAGAAAAGCAAACACACAGGCCAATATAAAGTTCTACACTCAAGAACCTGAAATTCCAATGTATTAAAGGGTTAAAATACCCCAAAGTACTATAAAGAACACATATATAAAGAGGATACAGCAAAGGTGCTGACTAAAACCTGAAGGAAAACAAGTGTACCTCCAAAAAGTGAGACAAAAGTGGAGCAAGTCCTAACATTCACTTGAGAAGTGGAAGACACATATTTTATAAAGACAACCAATATCTCCTCCCTTCCAGTAGTGAAGTCTAAACACTAAGAGGATAGAGGAGACCCACTTAAATAAGATACCCCCTATACTGCATTGGAAAATTTATAAACACCACCACAAGAAGGAGAAACTTTGACCCAACAAAGGAGAGAGTTACTGAAGAATAAATTGATAGAACACCAGTTTACCTTGGTGGCCACTTCAAATAGTGCACGGGGATGAGACACACTACAAACATAATAGACTTGTAATCCATCATTCATATGGAAATCAAAACCCCCTAAGATGTAAATTACTATCAATGCCCGCACAAAGGGGACGCTTACATAAGACAAAAGTGAAGAGTGACTTATAAAGTATTATGGCTGGAGTCGCAACAAGGAAAAGTAAATTTTGAAGGTGTCCACAGAGCTAAAATCCGAAATAAAAAAAATAGACACCAAAACAAATATGCTTGAAGAGAAATACAAAGAACTGCAGCAATCCCATCATCAAATGGAAATAGAAATATCTGCATTAAAAGAAGAACAAGCTAACCACCTCCTGTTCCAAGAGGACCTAGAAAATAGATCTAGGAGACAGAACGTGAGATTACGCAACGTCCCTGAATCGGTAACGGATCTCAAAGGATACTTGTACGAACTCTGTGAATTCTTGTTACCAGAACTAAACTCGGAACAATACAACATTGACCGCATACACAGAGCCCTGGGAGGACGCCCAAACATGAAGGAAAGACCTAGAGATATCATCGCAAGATTTCACTATTTCACCACAAAAGAGTTGTTTATGAAAGCATCCAGAGGAGGCATACCTGAAATCGAAGGTCAACAACCTCAGATTTGTTCTGATCTATCACAACTAACACTATCCAAAAGGAGAAATATGAAGCCCCTACTGGACTGCATCCTTGCTCAGGGCTGGAGATACTCCTGGGGCTTCCCATTCCGTCTGACCATATCAAGAGACAACAAGTTCTACTCCATCAGATCCTTGGAAGAAAGAATCAAACTACTGACATCTTGGGATATTCACCTACATGCGACCCCTGAACTTCTCATGGAAAACAGACCCCAAGGAGAGAGGAGAAGAGGATCAACACGACGAGACAGAGGGAGAAATATCTCACTTCCGAACACAAGGAACTCTTAAAACCAAAATGTTGTAATGTGAAGTATTATTTTGTCTTTTCTCTCTTGTTCTCTTTTTCTGAGAGGTCTATAATGCTGTCATTAGGAAATCTCTATGAAAGGCAATATAGGCCAAGGCGTTGTAGTGTTAGATATCACTGTACTTTTCCAAAATGTTTCTGACGTATACACTACAATGCTCTTACATTAAATAATACTAGATCTTAGTAATATAAGCTTGTTAAACCGCAACATGTCCACGTCTATACAACAGACTACTCGTGGAAACCGTTATAACGTGCAATAGATATATACAAGCTAAAATTTTCCTGAAATGTCTCTAGTGCTTACATTAAGATGACTATATGATAGATATCATTGGTTCTACATACAGTAAGTTAGTTAGTGCACTAAAAATTCAATTCTCTGACAGATTTTATTATCCAATACCTTTCAATAGACTAATCTCAGAAACCCTTGGAACAGAGGATGAGTTAGATTTCTATAAGTTCACTTTTCACTTTAAAAATTATAGACTTCTCATAAAGTCCCCCGTGGGCAATTTAGTTAGTTCAGAAAACAGGCGAATCCACACAGTGTCAAGTAACGACAAGGGTGGATTCACCCAAAAAGTTAAGGAGGATAGCGAGTGCTATCCTTTCGATAGTTTTATTACTACTACCGTCACAGCTATTCGAAGTAGCTGTATTTTCCACACTTGTAAAAACAGTTCACACCCCAGTGAAACAATTACAATATAGAAAAAAACGATTCAAAACCCTTACCAACACAGAATAGAAGGGAACACATATAAGGTTGCCTTTGTGTAAGACTATCATTGTGTAAAAATTAACATCTATCCCCGCCTTCTTGTTTATTCCATTAGAACAGCCAGCTTCCAGGTGTACGGTACACAAACCCAGCAGGAGGCCTATCGGACAATCTCAGCAAGAACGCCAAAATATCATTCCATTACGACCTGCTCCCCATAAGGAAAAAAGAGCTAATAGGTAGGACACACTATGAACCTCAACATTATCTCACATAATGCTCAGGGCCTAAATGAACCCGTTAAAAGAGGGATAGCAATAAAAGAATATCAAAAACTAAGGGGGGACGTAGTAATGATCCAAGAATCACATTTTAAAAAATTAGCGGTCCCCAAATATTGGGTGAAAACATACAGGCAGACATACCACGCTACAGCTAAAGAGAAGAAAAAAGGAGTGACAATCTTAATACACAATAGAATTAACTTTTGCCACTCCAAAACTCAATCAGACCCAGAGGGCAGATATCTAGCAATTCATGGATCCATCCAGGAACAAAAGGTAACTTTCCTTAACCTTTACGCCCCAAATACTGAACAGGCACAATTCTTCGATAAAATATCACAAATTATGATGGGATGGGAACCATCTATCCTAGTAGTAGGAGGGGACATGAACACTGTACTAGACCCAGATAAAGACCGATCTGCCAAATCTTCCGCACACACTACGCCAACAGCCACCAAAGCGTTCAAACACATTATAAGATCCTACGGTCTGATAGACGCATGGAGAGCGATAAATCCTTCGGACAGGACATACACCTTCTTCTCCCCTAGACACCAGTCCCACTCAAGGATCGACCATGTGCTGATTCAACAACGACTAACCCACAACCTAATGGGTGCAGATATACATCCCATCGCATGGTCGGACCATGACTTGGTTCTGGTTTCCTTAAGTGGCATCATTCCATCAGGGCGATCGCCTTCATGGACCTTAAATCCACACCTACTCAATGACATAAACTCCAAGGACAAAATTACCAGAGCGATAGACGACTATTTTGCAATCAATAGTGGGAGTGAGGTAAGCAGGGGGGGGAGTGTGGGCAGCCCATAAAGCAGTCATTAGAGGGGTTTGTATCCAAATAGGAGCAACAACAAAAAAGTTAGATCAAGCACAAATGAACACTATTAAGAGTAAAATTTCGGACCTACAAACGCAATTCACTAGGAAACACGACCCGAAGATTTATAATGAACTTCTGGTGCAAAAACAATTACTGAATTCTATTCTTAGGAAAAAAATTATAACCATTCTCCAACGCACACAGGCCACAATGTTCAGGAGCGCCAACAAACCCCACACCATGTTAGCCAGAAAACTAAAAACACAGAGAGCGAATTCCTTTATCCCAAAAATAATTAACAAATCTAATAAACTAGTCTTTAAACCAAATGAGATAGCTGAAACATTTTGGCATTTCTATGAGGAGCTTTACTTAGCCCCCACACATTCAGGATCCAAAGCCCACAACTCACAAATAGATACTTTCTTAAACTCAACGGAGCTACCACAAATTGAGAGAACCCGAGCTGAAGATTTAACAAAACCCATAACGATAGAAGAAATTAAGGAAGCAATTAAAACAACTAAATCACATGGGGCGCCCGGCCCGGATGGGTTTACAAATTTTTACTACAAACAATGCTCAAATCAATTACTCCCACACCTACACGAGTTATTTAATGAGCTCTTAAAAGGACCCCCTATAAAACAAGAATTTTTACAGGCAAAAATGATTGTAATCCCTAAAGAAGGTAAAGATCCAGCCCAGTGTGGGAGCTACAGACCAATATCACTAATTAATAATGATATCAAAATATACTCAAAAATATTGGCGAATAGATTGGCCCCATTATTACCTAAGGTGGTCCATCCGGATCAGGTGGGCTTTATTGCCGGTAGAGAAGCTCCAGACAACACCAGGAGAGTGTGGAACCTAATAGAAATAGCCAAAAGAAACAATATCCATTCAATGCTTTTATCACTAGACGCAGAAAAAGCATTCAACAGAATAGATTGGACATTCATGTGGGAAGTGCTAGCCAGGATAGGTCTAGGAGAAGGTTTTATAAGAGGGATACAGACCCTATACATGAACCCAGAAGCGTCCATAACATATCAGGGATTCAGTTCTAAAAGATTCAAAATAACCAGAGGGACGATACAAGGCTGCCCACTCTCCCCTCTATTATTTGCTCTGTGCCTGGAACCATTAGCGATTGCAATCAGGAACTGCCCGGACATACAAGGCATAAAAGTAGGCCCTAAGGAATACAAAATCAATCTCTTCGCAGATGATATTCTGCTCTCACTGACAGAACCAAGAATTAGTTTACCCAACTTACTCCACTTACTCACGAAATTTGGCACCATCTCAGGATTTAAAATCAACACGGCCAAAAGTTTGGCACTCAATATTACACTCCCCAAAAAGGTGAAAGAAAATTTGGACAAACATTTTTCCATTAAATGGGCTCAAAAATACCTGACTTATCTAGGAATTAATATTCCAGGTTCTATAGACCAAGTATATGATGCAAACTTTCCCCAAATCATCAATAGAATAAAACAGGACATAGAGAAATGGTCATCCTACAAAATATCTTGGCTTGGCAAAATAAACGCAATCAAAATGAATGTTATCCCAAAAATTCTATACTTATTTAGGGCGATCCCGACGCCAATTAATTTAACAGCCATAAAATCACTACAAAAAAATCTCTTCAAATTTACCTGGAATCAAAAAAAAACAAGAGTTAATAAAAATACGATGCACGCACCCACACAAAAAGGGGGTCTAGCCTTCCCAAACTTGGTTAATTATTATAAAGCCACAAGATTGGCGCAATTGACTAACTGGTATAAGAAAGAAGCCATTCCAATATGGGTCGAGATAGAAAAACAAATCTTAGAGGAAAGTCATATAACTTTATCACATACATTATGGCTAAGCGCACACAAAGAATTGAAAATACAAACCCTTACAAACTGTATCCGCAATTCACTGAAAGTTTGGAAAGAAATCAATAAAAAATCCCCCCTGCTGCATGTAGGTTCAGGTTTAGCCCCTCTTTGGCAATCCCATAAGGAAAGCCACGTCACCAAAATCTCTCAGATGAAATGGTGGATACAGAAAGACCTGACTATACTCGCAGACACCTGGACTCTGTCACAAGGGGGCACACTAAACCAAATACCCAACAATGAATGGATTAATCTAATGATAATCAAACAAACGATATTTCAGAATACAAAATCAAATAGCCAGAATAAAAAATCAGTATATGAACAGTGCTGCATTAATAACCCTGGAGGCAAGGGCAACATATCAGTTATATATAAACACCTATCTGAGGTGTCTAGTACAAACAAGCCACACTATCAGGAGACGTGGGAATCAGACTTACAGATCACACTAGACGATAAACAATGGAGTCAAGTTATCAAACAAGCTAACATATCATCTTTAAACATCACCTTGAAAGAGAACGCACTAAAAACAGTAATGAGGTGGTACCTCACACCAGTGACACTTCACCACTCAAACAAAACACACTCTGACAAATGCTATAGAGGATGTGGACATGTAGGTTCGCTAACTCACATGCTTTGGGGATGTCCCAATATTAGACATATTTGGCAGGCAACATACAACACACTAGAAAAGTTATGGGGGAAAACATTAGAGCAAAGGCCAGAAGAAGCGCTATTAGGACTCCCAAACACGGAACTAACAAAAAGTGAGCAATTCCTAACCAATCAGATATACTTGGCATCTAGATGCATTATAGCCAAACATTGGAAACACACTGACCCTACATTTAAAGAAGTACTACAGAAAATTGATCACATTCAAACCATGAGCCACTTCTCAGCGGAATTCGATGTGAGATACAAACGATGGGCCTCCTGCTGGGACATCTGGAAGGTTAGAGGTCCAAACTGAGGTGAGTCTGTGAAAAACTGGATCAGCTAATAAGTTCTCTGCTGAAAATTGGTAAGGGAAGAGAAAGAAATACAATCTAAAACTTCAGAACTGGAAACATAGAGATGGTAACTGTTTTTGTAAATAAGTTTGTTCTTCGAGGATTAACTCTGAGACTCTACTGAAAAGACTATTTGGAGGAAAGGGAAAAGAAAATATTTTCATAAGATAGATGCTTTGGCCCTAATACCAACCATAGAGGTCAAGACCTTGGAGAGATATAAGTTATATATTCACATCTGTTAACATACTTGTTCGAATTGTTTATGATAAAACACAGAATTGTTTATTGACGTATAGACACGATTACACATGTTGTACTGTTGACTGATTCTGTACATTTTGATACACAATAAAAAAAAAAAAGAGTAGGTTTAGTGGGGGAATCTTGGGGATCCCTGGTTTCATATGGGGTAGGAGACAATGGCCAGAGGGGTCAACACCTTTTCTGTCATGGAAAGTGTTTATATAGATAGGGGATAGAGAAGGTGTTACGGCTGTGTAGTGTGTGCTGCATTGCTACAGAGACTACTGAGCTTCAGATTCAGTCACCTACGAGCAGACTGTGTGCACACTACTTTGGACTGAAAGCAACTACAAACACCCCTTGATGCAAGTCAGCTACATTGAGGGACTGTTTTGGAGAGCTGGATTGGAATTGGTCCGAAGTTAGTGAAAAATTAGCTCCTACAGTTACAAGGGGGTGACTCCTCTCAGCTACGTGTCCCACTGTAAAGGGGCTCTTAGTCCCCCCATCACCTTTTATTTAAAGTATCACCCTGTTTGGAAAAACATCACTTTTGTGAAGTATGCAATAAACTGACATTAGCAGCTGTGTAAGCCTTGATCATAGTAGCATTTGCAGAGAAAATCTGCATTGAAGTAGACTGCGTTAGTGCATGGAAGCTGCCATGAAAGTAATACTTTCTTTTCAAGGATTGAGGGGTGGTTACAGATAAAAGGCAATCAGTGCTTGAAAGTATACTTGCAAGCTACCTTCTACTGAGAGCATATGGGGGAGGGGTAAAATGTTAAAGGATCACTTTAGTGGTTGTATAATGGGATCTCTAACTACTAATTAGTAATAGCCCGTAAATTATTAAACTTTTAAACAATTATGCCCTAGGCTGTATAGGCACCAGATCTCTCTTACCTGCCCACGGAGAAGTACCAAATTGAAAACCATTTGGTAAAAAACACATTAGTAGCACAGCTACCACAAAGATAAGCAGCTGCTGCTGACCTGAGACCAGCTGATCCCTGAATATAACAGGAAGCAAACCCGGGACATGTCTTGGGGTGTTCAAGATTTATATGGGAAGCTGGTGTGGGAGCTCTGTCATGCTTGTGATGGGTGGTGGAAGGGCACAGGTTTAGACCATTGAGGAGGCTGCCTATGTTATTGTGCCTGAGCAATTTTTCCAGCTCTGCCGTCCAGCCTGAGAGCCTGGGTCCAACACTGATACCCATCCATGGCAGAAGAGACTAGTCACCTGGCACGACAGTACAGGGAGAATGGGGGAGAAGTGAGAGTGCCTCCCCCGTCCAGTGGTCTCCACCCTGCTGGGGCACCTAGACCCAATAGCCCCATAACCTAGCTGGGAACACAGCTCTGAACAGAGTTTCCCTTCCCCAAGCCACCCCTTCCAGAGCTAAAAATGGACAAATATTAGAATTTCCCTAATGGCAGAACGCTACCTGATCTGCGACTCCTCAGAAGCACTACCGTTTGTAGTGTGATGTCACCATTCAAGGCAATGTCTACACATTAATAGCCTGACATACGTTTCACTACAGCTTCTATGGAGGCCAAGAAGTTCACTAGGAGGCAGGCGGTTAAATAGGCAGGTAAGCATGAATCAGATGCAAATGATGTCATTGATTAATATGTTTACTTTTTTTAACCCTACAGGTATCGCTGGTAGAAGAGAGGACCTTGAAAACAAGAATATGATTAAAACCAAAAGTGATGAAAATGGATTAAATATAATAATATGACTATGGGTTAAAATCTGATATGTAAAACTAAATAATTTATTATTATTGACAAAAGAAAATGAAATATATAAATAGCAAACAAAACAGAGACACCCATATATATATATATATATATATATATATAATATATTTAAATAATATAGCGTAAATCTAATATCAATATACTTCTACTTTACCTTTTAAGCCATGTGAATCCTGTTTGACACACAATGTAAAGCGTTTTGTACTCTGAGGACCTTCGGCGCTCATTGTGAGCATCTCCTGTCGTGTACTTTTGGTCCTCTGAGCACCTTCATGAGTCATGATAAAGATAGATATATATTTTTATGTATATGTAGTTAAGTAATATTTAATTATTTATTGAATAAATTAATATACTTTAAGTATTTATAATTAATATATGCAGCCAGCAATAGCCTGAAGAGCTAACAATCTGTTTGTATTTTCCGGCAGTATACAATGTACATTTTGAGTGTTGGTGCCCTGATGATAAAGTGTAATGAATGTTTGAACTGTGCATTCTAAATAGGCTGAGTGCGCGAGGTAAAGCCGTTGGTTTATTGTGTAAAGTGGCATTGTATAGTCGTAATGTTATTAATGTGTTACGTGGCTCGTGAGCATTTTCCGGCTTTTGTAATTGTGTATTTTCTAGTTCGTGTAGCCTCGTTCTAATTTTTTTCGGCTGACATTTTTTTTTGTCTTAGGCGATTGTCGAGTGGCGAAAGTCATCTAAATCAGTTTAAATTTGCGTTCCACCTCACTCCCAGACGTCCTGGCTGTTGCCCTGTGCGGTCTGTGATGTTTTTGTATTTTTTATTTAGTGTGTTTTTATTGTTTTCGCAGTTCATCTGTTAATCTCGTGTTTTTTTGCGTCTCGTATTATTTTCTATGTCCTGCGTCTCGTAATTTTCTAAGTCCCACGTGTTTCATTGCCTCATTGTGTCTGTGGTTATAGTTGTAGTGCCTTAACGGCTCAACTCGCTACGCGTGGCACGCAGGCGATGAGCGCCAAGCCTAAGTGCTCCATGTTGTCGGCTCGCCATGCACGGCTGGCAGCGATGAGCGACTTCCGCACTCATCGCCTAAGTGCTAAGCGTTAACGGCTCGCAGGTGATGAGCGCCGCATTAATCGTACACACCCCGCATAGCGTGACGACGTCTCGCAGTTTGACAACTTTAGATTCCCAGCCCTGCCGGCTATCTCTACTCACAGCATCCTCAAAGGTCAAGACCTTGGAGAGATATAAGTTATATATTCACATCTGTTAACATACTTGTTCGAATTGTTTATGATAAAACAAAGAATTGTTTATTGACGTATAGACACGATTACACATGTTGTACTGTTGACTGATTCTGTACATTTTGATACACAATAAAAAAAAAAAAGAGTAGGTTTTAGTGGGGGAATCTTGGGGATCCCTGGTTTCATATGGGGTAGGAGACAATGGCCAGAGGGGTCAACACCTTTTCTGTCATGGAAAGTGTTTATATAGAAAGGGGATAGAGAAGGTGTTACGGCTGTGTAGTGTGTGCTGCATTGCTACAGAGACTACTGAGCTTCAGATTCAGTCACCTACGAGCAGACTGTGTGCACACTACTTTGGACTGAAAGCAACTACAAACACCCCTTGATGCAAGTCAGCTACATTGAGGGACAGTTTTGGAGAGCTGGATTGGAATTGGTCCGAAGTTAGTGAAAAATTAGCTCCTACAGTTACAAGGAGGTGACTCCTCTCAGCTACGTGTCCCACTGTAAAGGGGCTCTTAGTCCCCCCATCACCTTTTATTTAAAGTATCACCCTGTTTGGAAAAACATCACTTTTGTGAAGTATGCAATAAACTGACATTAGCAGCTGTGTAAGCCTTGATCATAGTAGCATTTGCAGAGAAAATCTGCATTGAAGTAGACTGCGTTAGTGCATGGAAGCTGCCATGAAAGTAATACTTTCTTTTCAAGGATTGAGGGGTGGTTACAGATAAAAGGCAATCAGTGCTTGAAAGTATACTTGCAAGCTACCTTCTACTGAGAGCATATGGGGGAGGGGTAAAATGTTAAAGGATCACTTTAGTGGTTGTATAATGGGATCTCTAACTACTAATTGGTAATAGCCCGTAAATTATTAAACTTTTAAACAATTATGCCCTAGGCTGTATAGGCACCAGATCTCTCTTACCTGCCCACGGAGAAGTACCAAATTGAAAACCATTTGGTAAAAAACACATTAGTAGCACAGCTACCACAAAGATAAGCAGCTGCTGCTGACCTGAGACCAGCTGATCCCTGAATATAACAGGAAGCAAACCCGGGACATGTCTTGGGGTGTTCAAGATTTATATGGGAAGCTGGTGTGGGAGCTCTGTCATGCTTGTGATGGGTGGTGGAAGGGCACAGGTTTAGACCATTGAGGAGGCTGCCTATGTTATTGTGCCTGAGCAATTTTTCCAGCTCTGCCGTCCAGCCTGAGAGCCTGGGTCCAACACTGATACCCATCCATGGCAGAAGAGACTAGTCACCTGGCACGACAGTACAGGGAGAATGGGGGAGAAGTGAGAGTGCCTCCCCCGTCCAGTGGTCTCCACCCTGCTGGGGCACCTAGACCCAATAGCCCCATAACCTAGCTGGGAACACAGCTCTGAACAGAGTTTCCCTTCCCCAAGCCACCCCTTCCAGAGCTAAAAATGGACAAATATTAGAATTTCCCTAATGGCAGAACGCTACCTGATCTGCGACTCCTCAGAAGCACTACCGTTTGTAGTGTGATGTCACCATTCAAGGCAATGTCTACACATTAATAGCCTGACATACGTTTCACTACAGCTTCTATGGAGGCCAAGAAGTTCACTAGGAGGCAGGCGGTTAAATAGGCAGGTAAGCATGAATCAGATGCAAATGATGTCATTGATTAATATGTTTACTTTTTTTAACCCTACAGGTATCGCTGGTTGAAGAGAGGACCTTGAAAACAAGAATATGATTAAAACCAAAAGTGATGAAAATGGATTAAATATAATAATATGACTATGGGTTAAAATCTGATATGTAAAACTAAATAATTTATTATTATTGACAAAAGAAAATGAAATATATAAATAACAAACAAAACAGAGACACCCATATATACATATATATATATATATATATATATATAATATATTTAAATAATATAGCGTAAATCTAATATCAATATACTTCTACTTTACCTTTTAAGCCATGTGAATCCTGTTTGACACACAATGTAAAGCGTTTTGTACTCTGAGGACCTTCGGCGCTCATTGTGAGCATCTCCTGTCGTGTACTTTTGGTCCTCTGAGCACCTTCATGAGTCATGATAAAGATAGATATATATTTTTATGTATATGTAGTTAAGTAATATTTAATTATTTATTGAATAAATTAATATACTTTAAGTATTTATAATTAATATATGCAGCCAGCAATAGCCTGAAGAGCTAACAATCTGTTTGTATTTTCCGGCAGTATACAATGTACATTTTGAGTGTTGGTGCCCTGATGATAAAGTGTAATGAATGTTTGAACTGTGCATTCTAAATAGGCTGAGTGCGCGAGGTAAAGCCGTTGGTTTATTGTGTAAAGTGGCATTGTATAGTCGTAATGTTATTAATGTGTTACGTGGCTCGTGAGCATTTTCCGGCTTTTGTAATTGTGTATTTTCTAGTTCGTGTAGCCTCGTTCTAATTTTTTTCGGCTGACATTTTTTTTTGTCTTAGGCGATTGTCGAGTGGCGAAAGTCATCTAAATCAGTTTAAATTTGCGTTCCACCTCACTCCCAGACGTCCTGGCTGTTGCCCTGTGCGGTCTGTGATGTTTTTGTATTTTTTATTTAGTGTGTTTTTATTGTTTTCGCAGTTCATCTGTTAATCTCGTGTTTTTTTGCGTCTCGTATTATTTTCTATGTCCTGCGTCTCGTAATTTTCTAAGTCCCACGTGTTTCATTGCCTCATTGTGTCTGTGGTTATAGTTGTAGTGCCTTAACGGCTCAACTCGCTACGCGTGGCACGCAGGCGATGAGCGCCAAGCCTAAGTGCTCCATGTTGTCGGCTCGCCATGCACGGCTGGCAGCGATGAGCGACTTCCGCACTCATCGCCTAAGTGCTAAGCGTTAACGGCTCGCAGGTGATGAGCGCCGCATTAATCGTACACACCCCGCATAGCGTGACGACGTCTCGCAGTTTGACAACTTTAGATTCCCAGCCCTGCCGGCTATCTCTACTCACAGCATCCTCAAAGGTCAAGACCTTGGAGAGATATAAGTTATATATTCACATCTGTTAACATACTTGTTCGAATTGTTTATGATAAAACACAGAATTGTTTATTGACGTATAGACACGATTACACATGTTGTACTGTTGACTGATTCTGTACATTTTGATACACAATAAAAAAAAAAAGAGTAGGTTTTAGTGGGGGAATCTTGGGGATCCCTGGTTCCATATGGGGTAGGAGACAATGGCCAGAGGGGTCAACACCTTTTCTGTCATGGAAAGTGTTTATATAGAAAGGGGATAGAGAAGGTGTTACGGCTGTGTAGTGTGTGCTGCATTGCTACAGAGACTACTGAGCTTCAGATTCAGTCACCTACGAGCAGACTGTGTGCACACTACTTTGGACTGAAAGCAACTACAAACACCCCTTGATGCAAGTCAGCTACATTGAGGGACAGTTTTGGAGAGCTGGATTGGAATTGGTCCGAAGTTAGTGAAAAATTAGCTCCTACAGTTACAAGGAGGTGACTCCTCTCAGCTACGTGTCCCACTGTAAAGGGGCTCTTAGTCCCCCCATCACCTTTTATTTAAAGTATCACCCTGTTTGGAAAAACATCACTTTTGTGAAGTATGCAATAAACTGACATTAGCAGCTGTGTAAGCCTTGATCATAGTAGCATTTGCAGAGAAAATCTGCATTGAAGTAGACTGCGTTAGTGCATGGAAGCTGCCATGAAAGTAATACTTTCTTTTCAAGGATTGAGGGGTGGTTACAGATAAAAGGCAATCAGTGCTTGAAAGTATACTTGCAAGCTACCTTCTACTGAGAGCATATGGGGGAGGGGTAAAATGTTAAAGGATCACTTTAGTGGTTGTATAATGGGATCTCTAACTACTAATTAGTAATAGCCCGTAAATTATTAAACTTTTAAACAATTATGCCCTAGGCTGTATAGGCACCAGATCTCTCTTACCTGCCCACGGAGAAGTACCAAATTGAAAACCATTTGGTAAAAAACACATTAGTAGCACAGCTACCACAAAGATAAGCAGCTGCTGCTGACCTGAGACCAGCTGATCCCTGAATATAACAGGAAGCAAACCCGGGACATGTCTTGGGGTGTTCAAGATTTATATGGGAAGCTGGTGTGGGAGCTCTGTCATGCTTGTGATGGGTGGTGGAAGGGCACAGGTTTAGACCATTGAGGAGGCTGCCTATGTTATTGTGCCTGAGCAATTTTTCCAGCTCTGCCGTCCAGCCTGAGAGCCTGGGTCCAACACTGATACCCATCCATGGCAGAAGAGACTAGTCACCTGGCACGACAGTACAGGGAGAATGGGGGAGAAGTGAGAGTGCCTCCCCCGTCCAGTGGTCTCCACCCTGCTGGGGCACCTAGACCCAATAGCCCCATAACCTAGCTGGGAACACAGCTCTGAACAGAGTTTCCCTTCCCCAAGCCACCCCTTCCAGAGCTAAAAATGGACAAATATTAGAATTTCCCTAATGGCAGAACGCTACCTGATCTGCGACTCCTCAGAAGCACTACCGTTTGTAGTGTGATGTCACCATTCAAGGCAATGTCTACACATTAATAGCCTGACATACGTTTCACTACAGCTTCTATGGAGGCCAAGAAGTTCACTAGGAGGCAGGCGGTTAAATAGGCAGGTAAGCATGAATCAGATGCAAATGATGTCATTGATTAATATGTTTACTTTTTTTAACCCTACAGGTATCGCTGGTAGAAGAGAGGACCTTGAAAACAAGAATATGATTAAAACCAAAAGTGATGAAAATGGATTAAATATAATAATATGACTATGGGTTAAAATCTGATATGTAAAACTAAATAATTTATTATTATTGACAAAAGAAAATGAAATATATAAATAACAAACAAAACAGAGACACCCATATATACATATATATATATATATATATATATATATAATATATTTAAATAATATAGCGTAAATCTAATATCAATATACTTCTACTTTACCTTTTAAGCCATGTGAATCCTGTTTGACACACAATGTAAAGCGTTTTGTACTCTGAGGACCTTCGGCGCTCATTGTGAGCATCTCCTGTCGTGTACTTTTGGTCCTCTGAGCACCTTCATGAGTCATGATAAAGATAGATATATATTTTTATGTATATGTAGTTAAGTAATATTTAATTATTTATTGAATAAATTAATATACTTTAAGTATTTATAATTAATATATGCAGCCAGCAATAGCCTGAAGAGCTAACAATCTGTTTGTATTTTCCGGCAGTATACAATGTACATTTTGAGTGTTGGTGCCCTGATGATAAAGTGTAATGAATGTTTGAACTGTGCATTCTAAATAGGCTGAGTGCGCGAGGTAAAGCCGTTGGTTTATTGTGTAAAGTGGCATTGTATAGTCGTAATGTTATTAATGTGTTACGTGGCTCGTGAGCATTTTCCGGCTTTTGTAATTGTGTATTTTCTAGTTCGTGTAGCCTCGTTCTAATTTTTTTCGGCTGACATTTTTTTTTGTCTTAGGCGATTGTCGAGTGGCGAAAGTCATCTAAATCAGTTTAAATTTGCGTTCCACCTCACTCCCAGACGTCCTGGCTGTTGCCCTGTGCGGTCTGTGATGTTTTTGTATTTTTTATTTAGTGTGTTTTTATTGTTTTCGCAGTTCATCTGTTAATCTCGTGTTTTTTTGCGTCTCGTATTATTTTCTATGTCCTGCGTCTCGTAATTTTCTAAGTCCCACGTGTTTCATTGCCTCATTGTGTCTGTGGTTATAGTTGTAGTGCCTTAACGGCTCAACTCGCTACGCGTGGCACGCAGGCGATGAGCGCCAAGCCTAAGTGCTCCATGTTGTCGGCTCGCCATGCACGGCTGGCAGCGATGAGCGACTTCCGCACTCATCGCCTAAGTGCTAAGCGTTAACGGCTCGCAGGTGATGAGCGCCGCATTAATCGTACACACCCCGCATAGCGTGACGACGTCTCGCAGTTTGACAACTTTAGATTCCCAGCCCTGCCGGCTATCTCTACTCACAGCATCCTCAAAGGTCAAGACCTTGGAGAGATATAAGTTATATATTCACATCTGTTAACATACTTGTTCGAATTGTTTATGATAAAACACAGAATTGTTTATTGACGTATAGACACGATTACACATGTTGTACTGTTGACTGATTCTGTACATTTTGATACACAATAAAAAAAAAAAGAGTAGGTTTTAGTGGGGGAATCTTGGGGATCCCTGGTTCCATATGGGGTAGGAGACAATGGCCAGAGGGGTCAACACCTTTTCTGTCATGGAAAGTGTTTATATAGAAAGGGGATAGAGAAGGTGTTACGGCTGTGTAGTGTGTGCTGCATTGCTACAGAGACTACTGAGCTTCAGATTCAGTCACCTACGAGCAGACTGTGTGCACACTACTTTGGACTGAAATCAACTACAAACACCCCTTGATGCAAGTCAGCTACATTGAGGGACAGTTTTGGAGAGCTGGATTGGAATTGGTCCGAAGTTAGTGAAAAATTAGCTCCTACAGTTACAAGGGGGTGACTCCTCTCAGCTACGTGTCCCACTGTAAAGGGGCTCTTAGTCCCCCCATCACCTTTTATTTAAAGTATCACCCTGTTTGGAAAAACATCACTTTTGTGAAGTATGCAATAAACTGACATTAGCAGCTGTGTAAGCCTTGATCATAGTAGCATTTGCAGAGAAAATCTGCATTGAAGTAGACTGCGTTAGTGCATGGAAGCTGCCATGAAAGTAATACTTTCTTTTCAAGGATTGAGGGGTGGTTACAGATAAAAGGCAATCAGTGCTTGAAAGTATACTTGCAAGCTACCTTCTACTGAGAGCATATGGGGGAGGGGTAAAATGTTAAAGGATCACTTTAGTGGTTGTATAATGGGATCTCTAACTACTAATTAGTAATAGCCCATAAATTATTAAACTTTTAAACAATTATGCCCTAGGCTGTATAGGCACCAGATCTCTCTTACCTGCCCACGGAGAAGTACCAAATTGAAAACCATTTGGTAAAAAACACATTAGTAGCACAGCTACCACAAAGATAAGCAGCTGCTGCTGACCTGAGACCAGCTGATCCCTGAATATAACAGGAAGCAAACCCGGGACATGTCTTGGGGTGTTCAAGATTTATATGGGAAGCTGGTGTGGGAGCTCTGTCATGCTTGTGATGGGTGGTGGAAGGGCACAGGTTTAGACCATTGAGGAGGCTGCCTATGTTATTGTGCCTGAGCAATTTTTCCAGCTCTGCCGTCCAGCCTGAGAGCCTGGGTCCAACACTGATACCCATCCATGGCAGAAGAGACTAGTCACCTGGCACGACAGTACAGGGAGAATGGGGGAGAAGTGAGAGTGCCTCCCCCGTCCAGTGGTCTCCACCCTGCTGGGGCACCTAGACCCAATAGCCCCATAACCTAGCTGGGAACACAGCTCTGAACAGAGTTTCCCTTCCCCAAGCCACCCCTTCCAGAGCTAAAATTGGACAAATATTAGAATTTCCCTAATGGCAGAACGCTACCTGATCTGCGACTCCTCAGAAGCACTACCGTTTGTAGTGTGATGTCACCATTCAAGGCAATGTCTACACATTAATAGCCTGACATACGTTTCACTACAGCTTCTATGGAGGCCAAGAAGTTCACTAGGAGGCAGGCGGTTAAATAGGCAGGTAAGCATGAATCAGATGCAAATGATGTCATTGATTAATATGTTTACTTTTTTTAACCCTACAGGTATCGCTGGTAGAAGAGAGGACCTTGAAAACAAGAATATGATTAAAACCAAAAGTGATGAAAATGGATTAAATATAATAATATGACTATGGGTTAAAATCTGATATGTAAAACTAAATAATTTATTATTATTGACAAAAGAAAATGAAATATATAAATAACAAACAAAACAGAGACACCCATATATATATATATATATATATATATATATATATAATATATTTAAATAATATAGCGTAAATCTAATATCAATATACTTCTACTTTACCTTTTAAGCCATGTGAATCCTGTTTGACACACAATGTAAAGCGTTTTGTACTCTGAGGACCTTCGGCGCTCATTGTGAGCATCTCCTGTCGTGTACTTTTGGTCCTCTGAGCACCTTCATGAGTCATGATAAAGATAGATATATATTTTTATGTATATGTAGTTAAGTAATATTTAATTATTTATTGAATAAATTAATATACTTTAAGTATTTATAATTAATATATGCAGCCAGCAATAGCCTGAAGAGCTAACAATCTGTTTGTATTTTCCGGCAGTATACAATGTACATTTTGAGTGTTGGTGCCCTGATGATAAAGTGTAATGAATGTTTGAACTGTGCATTCTAAATAGGCTGAGTGCGCGAGGTAAAGCCGTTGGTTTATTGTGTAAAGTGGCATTGTATAGTCGTAATGTTATTAATGTGTTACGTGGCTCGTGAGCATTTTCCGGCTTTTGTAATTGTGTATTTTCTAGTTCGTGTAGCCTCGTTCTAATTTTTTTCGGCGGACATTTTTTTTTGTCTTAGGCGATTGTCGAGTGGCGAAAGTCATCTAAATCGGTTTAAATTTGCGTTCCACCTCACTCCCAGACGTCCTGGCTGTTGCCCTGTGCGGTCTGTGATGTTTTTGTATTTTTTATTTAGTGTGTTTTTATTGTTTTCGCAGTTCATCCGTTAATCTCGTGTTTTTTTGTGTCTCGTATTATTTTCTATGTCCTGCGTCTCGTAATTTTCTAAGTCCCACGTGTTTCATTGCCTCATTGTGTCTGTGGTGATAGTTGTAGTGCCTTAACGGCTCAACTCGCTACGCGTGGCACGCAGGCGATGAGCGCCAAGCCTAAGTGCTCCATGTTGTCGGCTCGTCATGCACGGCTGGCAACGATGAGCGACTTCCGCACTCATCGCCTAAGTGCTAAGCGTTAACGGCTCGCAGGTGATGAGCGCCGCCTTAATCGTACACACCCCGCATAGCGTGACGACGTCTCGCAGTTTGACAACTATTATATGTGATTATAGTTCATTTATAACGCGCCAACATTTTCCGTAGCGCTGTACATAAATTAAGTTCAGACAAAGATAAATACAAATCAACATATAGCAAAGCAAGGGGGGCCCTGTCTTTGAGCTAGGAATCCAATGTCCATGGTAAATTCCCAAAGTACTTAGGACAGAAACTCGCAGACTTACAATCTAAGGTATAGTGAGTGGTAAAAGAGGGAGAGAGGTGATAAGTGTGCTAGGGTGGAAGGTCATACGCTTCTTTAAAGTGATGCGTTTTAAGTGAGGTTTTAAATGACAGAGTATACTCCTCCATACTCTGGATTTATTATACGTCCACACACATAAAATATACCCTCTAAATAAAATGTATCATTCTGAAATGTGACATTTATTTAATGGTGCATTAAATGTGTACATATATGTCACTTACCCACGTGCTGATAAATATACTGTTCTGTTATGATATAACACACAGACTTGACGCCCCTGGTAAGCCCTACCCTCAGTAACCATAGAAACGATTGAGTGGGCGGGGCAGCGTCCAAAACAGCCAATCAGTTCACATCTTCTCAGCCGGTTTAAAATGGACCAATCAGTACGCGGCGTAGATGTTGATCCCAGGTAGACGAAGCCCCGTAACAAGATGTCTGCTGCCATGGCCGTTAGAGCGAGAGGAGTTGGGACACCGGCACTGGTGGAGGGAGTCCGGGGCTGGACAAGAGAAGAGGATGAGGGGCAAGTTGGGGGCCTGGATGAGACGAGAGAGGAGGACGAGGAAGAATCACACGTGGAACTGCAGGAGATCAGGAACCGGGTGGAGAGAATGAGAAGGGAGGTGAGGAACAGGAGGAAGATCCTGATCAAGAACCTGCCATCGGACATCACTAACCAGGCGAGTACAGCGCCGAGTATCGAGTATGTGTCAATGCATGATCAGTAGAGCACTGTGTGTGCCAATACAGTGAGACGTGTGTACTGTGTGTGTGTGTGACCTGATCAGTAGTGCACTGTGTGTGACAATACAGTGAGACATGTGTGTACTGTGTGACCTGATCAGTAGTGCACTGTGTGTGACAATACAGTGAGACATGTGTGTGACCTGATCAGTAGTGCACTGTGTGTGTGACAATACAGGGAGACATGTGTGTCCTGATCAGTAGAGCACTGTGTGTGTGACAATACAGGGAGACATGTGTGTACTGTGTGACCTGATCAGTAGTGCACTGTGTGTGTGACAATACAGGGAGACATGTGTGTACTGTGTGTCCTGATCAGTAGTGCACTGTGTGTGTGACAATACAGGGAGACATGTGTGTACTGTGTGACCTGATCAGTAGTGCACTGTGTGTGTGACAATACAGGGAGACATGTGTGTACTGTGTGTCCTGATCAGTAGTGCACTGTGTGTGTGACAATACAGGGAGACATGTGTGTACTGTGTGTCCTGATCAGTAGTGCACTGTGTGTGTGACAATACAGGGAGACATGTGTGTACTGTGTGTCCTGATCAGTAGTGCACTGTGTGTGTGACAATACAGTGAGACGTGTGTGACCTGATCAGTAGTGCACTGTGTGTGTGACAATACAGTGAGACATGTGTGTGTGTGTGACCTGATCAGTAGAGCACTGTGTGTGACAATACAGTGAGACATGTGTGTGTGTGACCTGATCAGTAGAGCACTGTGTGTGACAATACAGGGAGACATGTGTGTACTGTGTGTCCTGATCAGTAGTGCACTGTGTGTGTGACAATACAGGGAGACATGTGTGTACTGTGTGTCCTGATCAGTAGTGCACTGTGTGTGTGACAATACAGGGAGACATGTGTGTACTGTGTGTCCTGATCAGTAGTGCACTGTGTGTGTGACAATACAGGGAGACATGTGTGTACTGTGTGTCCTGATCAGTAGTGCACTGTGTGTGTGACAATACAGGGAGACATGTGTGTACTGTGTGTCCTGATCAGTAGTGCACTGTGTGTGTGACAATACAGGGAGACATGTGTGTACTGTGTGTCCTGATCAGTAGTGCACTGTGTGTGTGACAACATAGGGAGACTTGTGTGACCTGATCATACAGCACAGGGAGACGTGTGTGTGATTAATACAAGGAGACGTGTGTGTGTGTTCAATACAGGGAGACATGTGTATGGTGCATGAATACAGATATACGTGTGTACTTGCATTCATATGTGATGTGGGTGCTCTCCCTGATCACACCAGTGGACCTGTGTCGATCACATCACCCTGCAGTCCTTATAGTTTATTGTCATGGTTCTTGTAACTGACCTGTAATACTGGGGCTCATATTAACCCCATCTTGCATTTAATCTTTATTCACCCTATGTGTTAGTGCAGTGTGGATAGGACATGGGGACTTGGGGTCCTGTGGACTTGCATAGTATTTAGGTGCCAGAAGTTTCCAAGGGTTTGTCCATATCAATTTATAGCAGGTATAGCTCATGCTAGAAAGAGGGACGTCTAGATTTGTGAGTGGCATGGTCTAGAGGGTTTAGGTTAGTGAGGTGTAATATGTTTGGCTTGCAATATAATAAAACTAGCGACTTGCCCGTCAAGTGACGGAGCAATAACATTTTAAGCCATGGGAATGCTGTTTCTCGTCTACTTTAGCTCCTCTGAGCACCTTCGTCACTCATTATAGATACATATTTGCCTTCATTAAGCAATAATGAGTTAATTAGTTCTTGAATAAATTAATATACTTTACCCATTTGTAATTAATATATCCAGCAATCAATAGCCTGAAGATCTAACAATCTGTTTGTATGCTGCCGGAAAATAATGTACAGTTTGAGTGTCGGTGCCCTGACGATAAAGCGTAATGAGTGTCCCAACTGTGCATTAGAAATAGTCTGCGTGCGCGAGGGAAAGCCGCTGGTTTAGTTGTGTAAAGCGCCATTGTAGATTTGTAATGTTAATGTGTTACGCAGCTTTTTCTGTCATTTGTGTTAGTGTATTTTGTAGTTAGTTCGTTCCTGTGTGAAAGTGCTACGCGTTTGGCAGTGTTTTGCACGGACCGGGGTCGTGTAGCCTCATTAATTTTCTCGCTTAGGCGCTTTTCGAGTGGTGTGTTTTTTTTGTGTGTTTTTTTTTTTTTTTTTTTTTTTTCCTTTGGGCCTTTTGTGTTTTGGGGGATTTTTGCGGTTCGGCCATTAACCTTGTAATTTTGCTAATTTCTTTTTTTCAAAGTTGCGCATTTGTCAAGTGCCTGGAGGTTAAGGCTAAGTCCCGCGTGTTTCATTGCCTTAGGCATGCAAGGCTAGCTGTTAACTCGTACGCACCACGCAAAGCATGACGACATCTCGTAGTTTGACAACTATTATGTGATACAATCAGAGATGTTCTACATCTTATATTGTGTTATGTCTCTCTACAAGATCTTGCTTTACTACTTATACAGTGTTATGTATCTGTTACTTTTTTCTTGTAATAAGCACTATTGCAGTGGTTGAAATAAAAACTGAAAAGTGGCAGTGACTTTAAAATCTCCTACCTATATAGCCCGCCCGCCCACTGGGTGTATGTCTTGCTCAAATATCTACCTTGCTGACATTTTAAGAGCACAGTACCATCCTCTCTGTATGCATGTACAAGCATAATCAGGGTTGTAGAAGGGCATACTGATCTACCTTGCTGACATATGGTGTGTGTGACCTGCCCATATATTACACATTTCTCTTCCGTTTAGAGTGACAATCACTGCAGCCTCTTTGTGTTTCTTTCAGTCCTATGATTAGCATGTGCCCCTTTCAGTGGCCTCTTGACAATAGGATGATGCGGGAATTCCATCCCCCTGACCATGCTTGGTATAATCACCTGATGCTACCAGCTTCACAACAACCCACCCAGTGCCCCCTAACAGATGGCAGATCTCTCTTAACCTTACATTGTATTAATGTGTTTAGTGAGCAAGTTGACTTGGGAAATCAATGCTTTGTTGCCCGTTCTTGCTAACCATTATCCTTTTTAAAGCTTGTTACATTGTTTACTAATTCTCACATGTGCTTTTTCTGTTCTGTTGATACAGGAGGTCCACGATCTTTTGAGTGATTATGAGCTGAAGTACTGTTTTGTTGATAAATACAAAGGAACTGGTAAGTGTTGTTTGTGTTCAAAATACTACTCACTCATTTTGAAAACGGACACTGTAACACATTTTTAATGTATAATTTTTATATTTGATCATTTTTGTAGAGTATTGGATTTTACTAGTTTACCTTTTTTAAACAAATACTCTAACCCTTACGTCTTCTAAGCAACTTGCAGCCAGTTTTATTGTAACCTATTCTACGTATTTGCCTTGACCCTTTGATTGTTTTCTCCAAGTAAATGTTCATAGTTATCAGGGCATGTTACAGCCCAACACAAACAGGACTACAAAATTGATGGAGCAACAACTAACCGCTATTATATGCAATTATGCCATTCAGGGAGCCACTATTGCAGTGTTTGCGTTCTGTAGCGAACCCATTATTCTTATAAGAAATCATACAATATGCGTTATGCAGAAAAGGGCGGAAGAGAAACAAATTTTCTAAGGTAGTATTTCACCAAATGTTGGGCAACATACATAAAGATATGACTTAATTTTCAATGTTAATAAAATACACCCCCTAGAAACCAGTCTGATGCTTCAGTATTTTGGGTTTGGCTTCTTTTGCGTGCTATGACATCACTTCCTAGACTATCTTAATTTTGGGGTTTGGCCAGAGACACCAAATCAAAAATACTGAAGCATCTGACAGGTATTTTAGGGGAGGATTTTATTAACATTGAAGTTGTAAGGCTGCTGCTACATGGTAAATCTTATACATTTAAATAGTCAATAGTGCACGCGCAGCACATCTCCTAAACTTTTTTTATGGTCCTAAAATCACTCTAATGAATATGTTGACACTTCCAGGCGTGTCTACACAGGTATCTGACATACCCCCCCCCCCCCTTAAATTAGCATGCAGCATTAGCATGCAGCATCAGCGGATCAATATTAACCCACTATATTGCAGCTTTCTTTCTCTGTCAGCAGCAATACAGGGCACATATCAGTGATACACTACATACCCCAGGCTGCTTTGTAGCACAAAAAGGAACCCCAGAGTTAATTCAAAAGTTTAAGCTAACCTAATTGGCCAAAACAATTATTTTAAACTGTGTTTGGAGGGTGTTCACCCTAAATTGCAGTTGTCAGAAATTACAAGAGGTTTTGCTGACTTCAATGTAAATGTTTGTTTATTTAAGGATTTTTTTCATGCAAAGAAATGTTTTCTACACTACTAAGTCTCCTCTATCAGATGCACTCATAATCCATTAAACTTAAGTATTCCTTTTTAAGGATAACATGTATATCCAAAAATGCAAGACAAAATCCTATCCTTTCCTATTGCTTTCAGTTTGGTTCTTATATCTCCATAGTGCAAGGCTTTTGGTAGCACTGAAATCTACCAGCATCCAAGGTGCCCTTTCACATCAGGTTAATAACGGAATGGACAATAATAACTTGGTTTCTAGAAAATCATCCCAGACAGGTTGTTTTCTAGGAGCCTGGAAGGAAACATTCATAGACATGCTATACTTGATAATATTTAGGAATTTATGTAGATTATTCTAAATTCAGGAGCCAGCAGTAAAATGATAGGAGCTCTGACACCCAGGATAAAGCAGTGATCTAGTGTCTGAGCTTTTTAATTTTTTTTTTTTTTTCTCCACCTCTCCTTAAAGACCATTGAAGGCATTTTTTTCTTTCTTGCATCTAGTGATGTTAAACAGCGTTTTTTGAATTGGACTCCTTGATCTTTGAATGTCTTTTGAAGTTTGTCACGGTCATCCTGCCCATGTGCTGTAATACACTTGATTTTTTTTTTTTTTTTTTTTAATAAACCAACTGTCTTTCTACAGCATTTGTAACACTCCTCAATGGTGAGCAGGCAGAAAACGCTATCCACCGCTTCCACCAAACGCGTCTACGTGATCGGGACATCTCTGTACAGCTACAACCAACAGATTCCCTCCTGTGCATTGCTAACTTGCCTCCGGGATACACCCAGCAACAATTTGAAGACCTGGTTCGTCCTTTTGGTAACCTGGAGCGCTGCTTCCTGGTGTACAATGAGGCCACTGGTCACCCCAAGGGCTATGGCTTTGTGGAGTACATGAAGAAGGATTCTGCATCGCGAGCCAAGTCAGACCTGCTGGGCCGCCATCTAGGTTCCCGCACTCTGTATGTTCACTGGTCAGATGTCAGCCAGCTCAGCTATGAGCTTCTACACTCTCATTGTCTGTGTGTAGAGCAGCTAATGGAGTGTGATCCTGGAGAGCTCAGAGAAGCCTTCTCTAAAGTCTGTACACCTTCGTTCTGCCAGGTAAGCAGGAGTGGGCTGGGCGACTACAGTTTGTTACTTAATTTCAAGGGTCAGTGTGCAAACTTCTCACTGGTATTCCTTTTTTTGTCCTTTCAGTTGGCATACGGCCAGGATGGGCACTTCAAAGGCTTTGCTGTGGTGGAGTATGACTCTAAGGAAGTGGCAGAAATAGTCCATCAGCAGTTAAATGGATCCATTTTGGGAGGAAGCACTGTGCGTGTATCATTCTGTGCTCCTGGCCCTCGTGGGAGGAGTATGCTGGCGGCCCTTATAGCTGCACAAGCAACAGTGAGTTAGAAACTGGGTATATCTAATGGGATTTTGTGACTTGTTCCCATTTCTCCAAGTTGACAGATTGTTGCTATGGGACATGTAACTTGCCATCCTCTTAATCTATAACTGAAAGAACACATTTTTGTTTTTCTCTCCTTATACTTTTTAAGGCATTAAATCGTGGGAAGGGGCTTCTCCCAGAACCCAATATTTTGCAGATCCTAAGCAGCCTTGGGTCTCCAGCCACACTACAGCTCCTGTTAAACCCCCTGCTTCATGGGGCAGCTGGAAACAAGCAAGGTAAACTTTTTAATTGCACAAGTTCATCTCCAAACTTAATCTTACAGGGTATTAAAATAATCTGTTGTTGCTAAATTGATACTGCCATTTGCACATCTACAAACTAAATCTGATTAATACCCATTATGTCATTTATTTTGAATCCCAGATTCCTTTTGCCTGCTTTTTCTCGCCCTTCCCTGTACAATGTAATGGTCCATGAACATATTGATTCACAAGGTTCTGGTTTATTGACACACCTTCCAATTTTCAAACCGTTAAGCAGACAGATTGTTTTGTAGGTCGATTATGTAACTGAACAGAAGAGTAGCTATAGCTGCATGTACGTAAAGCAGTGACATCTTCAAAGTGCCACTTAATTCAGTATGTGGGGCACACCAATGTAAAGATCCCTTAACAGCATGTTACATTTTTTTTTTTAATTTTTTTTTACGGAGATATTAATTTGTTTACCCGTGTCACTGGCAAGCTGCCAGACCGCTTTGCTTCCTGCGGAGAGCAAAGGAAAACTAGCGCTAACCCTTTTATAAATTAATCTGTGCATAAGAGTTAGAATCTCTTAAATTTCCTTGTGGGTTAACTGTTGGGCTGTAGGATTCCTGAATGCAAAGAAAGACTTATAAATCTTTCTTTGCACGTAGCTGTGTCGGCATGTGGAATAGTCAGTGTGTTTGTAAACAGAACTAAAACTTTAGTTTTTGTGACTTTATAAGTGTAATTAAAGGGAAAAAAAGATAATTTTAACCTAAAATCTTGTGCTTACACCATGAAGAGCACTTATGGTGAGGTAACTGGCCCTTTATTGAAAAGCTGTTTTTATCCTGTTCCAAATACTTGTGTTTTGTTGTAGAAAGATGAAAAACAATATTTTAGAACTAGAGTGGATCCTCTGTATGGTAAATGGAAATGAATAATAATTCAGTCACATTAAACCTTTGTTAATCAACTTTAAGTATTGTATGCTTATTTTTTTAAATTTAAAAACATTTTTTTGGAGCCTCCGCCTATCTTGTGCAGTTTTAAACTGCGATGCAGGCTATCCTAGTTCACACACTTAGTGGTGACAGTAAAATTCTGTAGTGTTGGCTTGTATAGTTGTGTCTTATGAATTGAGAAACTTTAGAACATTACCAAAAATAACAGTTTTTTATCGGGTTCTCAAATCACTGTGGCAATGGCTACATTGGAAGCCTTCAATAATATAGAAGTAATGTTTAAATAAACTTACAAAAAAATTTTTTTTTTTGGAACTAGAGACATTTCATACCGTAGGGATAGAGGATAATGTACAGTAAGTAAATGTGACCTCTAATAGAACAAAATCATGAATGGTGTCTGGACTAGAAATGTAAACACTTCATTGATAACATTGTTGCTCACATTTTCCTCTAGGGATCCTAGGAGCAGCCCCTCCAATGCCCCTTCTAACAAATCCTGCACTCTCTACTGCTCTCCTGCAGCTGGTACTGCAGGCACAGGCCACAAAGGTGGGTTACTTTGTCATCCCACTGTTCCAGTAGCGGTGTATAAAACTTCTGTCATTGTAAAGAAGTATACTCACTTTGCATCACTAATCTTGCAGAAACACAGTATTCTTGGAGACTCCCCACTTGCTGCTTTGTACGGAGCTTTGGGTTTATCACCTCAGCTTACCCCACCACCTGGGAAAACACTAATGCCTGATCTAGGAATCGGTAAGGGTTTTATTATCTGTTAATACTCACGAACTGACCGATTTTAAGCACCTCTTAGTATTAGTATTATTAGTAGCCTTCCATGTCCCTCTTAACTTTTCTGCTTCAAGAAGTTGTCTGTAGGTCTCATTGGCTGGCAGAGGACAAGCCCCCAATAGCAGTTAAACTTATGAATACTTTTGTTTTGCTCAGACTTTTTTTCATTATCCCATAACCTTTCTATTGCACTGAAGAAAAAGGAAAAATCATTGTTCGTGTTTGCTGCTTTTTTTAAATTTATTTTTTAAAGAAAACAAATATTCTCTATCTGAGTAGAAAGTCTTTACTTGGCATTGGTGTCAAGGTGATGGAGATTTAAAACCCACTGACTGCAGAGCTCATATTCTGACTCTGCAAAACACATAAGGAGTTGTGCCTGCTGATAGCACAAAGTAAACCCAGTAGTGCAGACTAATTGTTAAATTTTCTATAGATATAGATGGCTATATACTCACACACACTAAAACTGCCCCTGTAGAAGTGTAGTGGTTGAAAAAGCAACTCGTGTGTGCGTTTTAATCTCCGGTTTCACTTACTGTCACAAAGATGAATATCTAAAAACGTGTTGCCAACCTGAAAAGTTTGGGAAGCGCTTCTTTAACAGATAAGTGAGCTGCTAAATTGGTCTGGGTGAATGTATTGGCTGGATTACCTAAAGGAATGTTCATAGATTTCAGTGGACACTTTCTGACTGTATTCAAACCACCAAAAGCTAGGTCTGTGTCTTACATCTGCGACATATACTCGAGTCTCTAGTATACGCTAGATAATTCAATTGGTTGTTGCAGTTTCTCATTTTGTGTTTTTCAAATGAATGTTGCAAAAAAGTTTAATTTCTTGTTGATTTTACATACTTACTGTTAAAGTAAGTCAAGATCTGTATTCTTCATGGCATGCATTTATTTCCGTTTCCCTGGTGTGATTTATTCAGGGGGTTCCCTTCCGCCTGTGGGTGGATCTTCTGACATTGGAGGTCCACCACTGCAACCCTATGGACAGTTGGGATCGGAGTGGGACAGTCCCCCACAAACACCCATTTTGGGTTCCACGCTTGGAGGGCTACTGAAGCCAGGAGATTTGGGGGTAGGTTAACTTCTAATGGTACTCTTCAACATAATATGCTGAATACTTTTTTGATTGCCTAAGTGGATTGTGCCAACACATTCTGCATGAATGCTTAAGTGTTTTACAGGCTTAAAATTCATATAAGTGTCTGTTTGAGAAGATGTGTTTTGAAAAACAAACTGAAATGTATACGTTTTTCCATTTAATGCTCTCAGGTTTTAGCTCTGTTTGTTCATATTATGTGGTAATGCCTGTTGCAGGTGTCCTTACTGGGTGAGCCTCCAAGAGACATGAATTCCCATGCACCCTTCATGGGCTTCCCTGGCCGCATGCCAAGCACGGGACAAACTGGTAAGATTAGCAAAAAAAAAATGGATACTCCAAAATATTGCTTGCTATGTGTGAATTTACTTTCATAACTAAATTTAGTGTCAGACTACTACGGTGTCTATGGAACACTAGGATTCTGACAAGACTCCATTATTTCATTTCAGACTGACTAACAAACATTCAGACCTGCTTTGTAATCCTGGTAACATATCTTACCCCTTTGTTCCTTCCCCCTGCAGGAGCATCCATTAAGCAAGTTCCTTACAAACCGAAATCGTTGAGCAGCCGGAACAATCATCACTCTGTGCAGGACTCTATGCTGACGCCTTCTGATAACTACCAGTTTGACTTCCCACAAGTGAGACCAATATTATGGGTCTTTATTGCTTACACATCATCTTGGTGATGCTGGACACGCTCCTCTTTCCTTCAGTTTATAATTCTCACTTTAGAGCAGATTGTATGGAGCAATACATTTTTATTTTTAGAGTGCTAACTTTTTTTTCTTTTTCTCCCACCTCCCCTGTTCTAGGAGTTGCTGCCTCCAAGGTATTCTCATAACCGGGACCACACAGTTCCCACTATGGGACATTATGAATCCAGACAGAAGGTAATTGTCCTGCATGGGATAAACTTAGACCTGTACTGTAACTTGAGTATTCTCCCAATTTAAATAAATTGGGGGGGGGGGGGGGGGGGGGGGGAGAGATATGCGTAGAGTAGGCATGTCAAAATATGTGGACTGCTACTGAACTAAATTTACCCACCCAATCTTACATTCCAGAATCCATGTGACAAGGGGAAAGCAGGGACATGGGGACCATAGTATCCTATTTATGGAGGTAGAAAGGTGAACCCTGAGTGTTCTCTTCTGATACTACTCGGTATCTCAGTCGGCAAAATTCAGAAGGAAGAAAGGGTTGGGGAGGCCCTAATGATTGCTCTTCATGGTGGAGTGCATTTAAGGAGGATCTTCAAGCATAGCTTGTTTATATAGAACTGGACATGCTGTTAAATGTCGGTGTACAAAAAACATGGCCACTGTATAGTTTAGGAACTATTGAAATACACTTAAAGGGCCACTGTAGTGGTCAAACAATACATTTTAACTTTATTTAGAAGCTTTTTTTTTTGTTGCCGTATATGGTGCTTTTTAAAACTTACATTGTGGTGTCGCTGCAGATAAAATGTTCAGGGCTCCAAACCCTCCTCAGTGGAGTAAAATATACCTTGAGTGCAAAACCCTAAACGTCAAATGTTTTAGAAGATACTGATTTTATTACTAAATACTTCTTTAAATTAACAAATTAAGTTGTATTATCTGAGCACTAGATAGGTAATTTGAGCTGTTGCATGCTCAAATTATTTTTATTTTTATTTTTTTGCAGGTGTCTCCTTCCAGATTTCGGGAACGCAGTAGTATGCCAGCCCCTCTGCCCCCATTTTCTGGAGGGTCTCCCACATCATACTTCACTAATGGCCTCAATGCTGGTTTTCAGCAGACAAATCTAAAAGTAAGAACTATTCTTCTGATGAGCAGATGCAGAACCGTTTATTACACAATTAATGCTTTTGGAGGAATTGGGAGTAAAGCCACAATCAAATATTAATCCCTTACGTATTACGTTTTATCTGCACAGAGGGAGGAAGAAAATAAAATGCACATGTATGTCAGCCTGTCTGCCAATGATGTCAATCAAAGATCATCTTGCTCTGCTGTTTGTGCTTTTTGTTTGTGCCCTTTTAATACATTGACAGTCACATCATTTTCTCAGTCAGAAGTGTTTGTTTATTAAGAAAATAAACCTTTTAAAAGACTTCTGTGGACATGAGATTCACTTCTTGCAACATGTAAGCAAGCCATCAGCATAAACATATATTAATGGATTGTTCACCCTACTGAGTGTTGCTGTTTGGATTATGTGGGCAAGAAAGTGTCCAATATTTTCTTCTAAGATGGCAAACAAGATATACTGGTGTCAGACTAGGGTTTGAAGGCTATAACTGACAGTGCTGCTCTTATATAGCAAAAAAGATTTATTTATGTATGGTGTGTTGTTTTTTTTGTTTTTTTTTTTTAACCTACTACTGTATGAAGAGCAACTGGATGAAGATTTTGTGTCTCTTTAGTTCCTCCAAAGATCATGCTGAAACAGGATCTTTTTTTTTTTTCCTTCTCCCTATTTATGCAAATCCCACCCCATGGTTAAGCCACCTCAATTATAAACCTTGATTTCTATGTAGAACCTAGTTAAAGAGAGAGATTCATTTTATGGCAGTGTGATGAGGTGTGTGTGTGTATGTATGTATGTATGTATGTATATATAAATTGTAAAGGGAGGGGGGTAAATTTGGAACATTTAGGTTATCTATTGATGTGTTCAATATATATATTTTTTTTTGTGTGTGTTTACAGACTATTGGTATGCCCCCAACCAGTCCTGGAGGTGTTATGCTAGGATTCGAGGATCGGAGCCCTACGAATGGCAATGCATATAAAGTAAGTATATTATCTCTTAATTCGGTTCCACGATTACAGCAGAATCTGAAAACTGTATTGTATAACACCTCATCTGAGGTGTATTTTGGTTATTTACTAGAGATGTACATAACTTTATTACCTATGTAAAAGTGAGACTGTAAGATGTTTACATTCTGGGTGCATGACTTCTTACAAATGCACGCATTAAGGCCAGTAGTTGTCAGTCTGTACAACAGCGTGCGAGAAGGTCGGTGTTTAAGTAGCACATGGAGTCAGTTCTGTTGTAGGGGTATAGGGGCTGGCAGGTCATCTTTGTATAGGCTGAATATGTTAAATCTAGATTAATTTTTATTGGAGTTTTTTTTATATAAAAACTTTTTCTGTACATTTGCATCAACTTTTTTTTTTTTTTTTTTTTTTCCAGACTCCAATTGGAGCCCAAAAACGAGGATTTTCACACCTTATTCCTTCTCCAGAGCCAAGTCCTGAAGGTGGATATGTGGGCCAACATTCACAAGGTCTTGGTGGTCACTACGCAGACTCTTATCTTAAACGCAAGAGGATATTTTAGTGCAAGCCTCAAAATGTCCAACATTACTAGATGCCTTCAAGACTAAAAGTTCTGCGACCTATGTTTGTTTTATCTTTAAGGGATATGGAAGGTTCCCTGTTTTTAATATTAAAATACATTACTTAGAAGAAAGGTCTTAGGTAGCAAAAACTGAGCTTTTTAATCACTTGTTAATAACAAGACATTTAGATATGCAAACAAACACTTCAGTAGCTTATTTTAATATTAAAAACAGGGAACCTTCCATATCTCTTTTTTTAATGCTCTTATCTTTTAACAGAGTTTACCTTCTAAGCTGCCATGCCCTGCCAGCTTGGGGGGGGGGGGGGGGTTGCAGACTAAGGGAAATATCTATCACCAGGGAGAGAGTCAATCTGCTTCTTAATCCCTAGTACCTTATGTATATATTTCATTTTTTCTTTTTTTTTTCTTTTAAGTTTGCGTTTGTTTTAACTTAATATTTTATTTTTTTAAGTGTCCTGTATGGTTTTGAATCTTCTGCACTCAGCAGGCCAAGGGTTAATAGGATATGGAATCTTTAACTTCATCTTTTTTTTAATTGAATTTTCTTTGAAACTTTCCTGAAAACTCATTTACTTTTTTGTGTTCATTTATTCCAGTGCATGTAAACACTGCCTTTATATATTTTCCCATCACTGCTTGGCAAATTCTACCTTGTTCTTGTCCTGTGTTTTTCATTTGTTCTATTGTGAGATGTGATGCTTTTCTGAGCCAAACTGAGTGCCTGCTTTTTTTTTTTTTTTTCTGCAAAACTTATTATAAGCTCTTACCAAATAAACAGCGTGCAGAAATCGCTACATTTGCAGTTTGAAACCTCCTTTTTTATTTTTTTATAGCTGTATGATTTGTGACCTTACCCTTCAGATTGCTCAGAAATAATCTACTATAGGCTTCATTAAACAAGACCATATTTGAAGAACCTCTCTCACTGTTAAAGTTTTTTTTTTTTTTTTTTTTTTTTTTTTTTAGGGTGCCACTAAAAAATTGGTCTGATAATAATCAGCAGATACTACACATATATATATATATATATATATATATATATATATATATATATATATATATATATATATATATATATATATATATATATCTCAGGCTTACAAATAAGCATAACCAATCAATAGATAACTTTCACTTTCTTTCCCCCTATTGTTATTGCTCTGCATTTAAGACTCCAGTTCTGCATAGATACATTTTTTTTTTTTTTTTTGTATGGAAACCTCACAAGCACCTCCTATTTTAAAAGGTTAAACCGTTCAAAGGGATAAACCCATCACTAGGATTAGTTTTATAGAATTGCTAACAAATGCATTCTAGGACTCACTGATATTGTTTGTTTGTTTTTTTTTCTACAGCTTGCAATGTTTGTTTTGAAAGTGTACATTTTAATTATATTTATATTGAAACAGAAAAGTTTATTCTCTGTACAGCAACTCTTGGGGTGGTCCAGGCATTGTCTTGCAGGATCAAGTTACACTGCCTTTAATCTTGGACAAACTTATGTCCACACATGTGGTGACCTCAAAACTGTGAAGTTCACTTTTTTTCTCTAGTAATCATTAATTATTATTTTTATTTTTTTTTAACATAAATATAAAACCACATTGTCATTCTATTATCGTTGCCAATAGTGGCAGTTTTGCATAAAATACATTTTGAAAGGAACTTTCATACCAGAAACAATTTCTCAAATTCTATTTTTCTATTTTTTTTTTATTTTTTTTTATGGTCTGACATTCACCAAGGTTTAGGGTTTGGTTTTCTGTTTTTAAGGAAATATATCTGCAAATAAAATCTGCTTGATGTCCATATATCAGTGCTGTGAAACTTTTGGACCAATTTGATTTTCTCAGATATCTCACTGTTACCTGCTGGAATTCTGAATGGACTTTCAAGTAAAACTATTTAATGAAACATCTGCATTCATGTCTATTGGTCTTTATTTGGTGTAATGTACAAAGCTTTCTGAAGAATGACCATGTTAATGTGTGGAAGGCAACTGATGACTTAGCAGTGTATTTTGGATAGAATGATGAAGGGTGGCTGAGGACAAATAGAAAGGCCCTAGTCTTTGTAAAGTGAGATTGTTGGATTACAGGAGAGGGCTCATTTGGGTAAACTTCTTTTTGGAGATTTTGCAGAAGTTCCAGAGGGAAAGAAACAAATAGGATACATTTTTTTCAGAATATAATTGGAGAGACATGAACTGATTGCTATGAGGGTGACCTACAGCTTTAATGTAACCAGGATAGAGTAGCTTTTTTTTTTTTTTTTTTTACAGAAGTTTTTATTTGAACTTCTATCCAAAAGCAAGATCGCCACAAACTGAAAACTTCTGTAAAAAATAAAAAATGCTATGTGCTTATATACAGCCCTATTCAACTGGCCGAATCGCAATTTAATAAGGCTGTTGGGCTGCAAGCAGTTGACGAACGCAGCACAGTGAGTGATCACAAAAAAATGGTATGTGAATCCTGCCAGTTGATACAGTGCCACATGGAAGACTATTGTACAAACTAAGAGATAAGGGAATTGCAGAAAATATCTGCTCATGGATTGAGAGCTGGCTAAAAGACAGGAAGCAAAGGTTTTTTGTAAATGGAACATACTCCGATTGGACTAATGTGGTAAGTGGGGTTCCTCAGTATTAGGTCCCCTCCTTTTTAACATATTTACCCACCTGAAGATAACCCTCCAGTGATGATCCGTGTTGCCCTGATTGATCCTCACTCCTCAGCCCTCGATAAAGTGGGCACTTCAATCAAGCAAGAAAAAGATGGATTTTTTAAATCAAGATAGAAGACCTTAGTCCTCAGCTTGAACGTGTGGAAATGGCCTCCACCTAAAAAAACTGGGACACTACAAAAAACCCTGAACTTTAACTGCTGTCGATTAACGACTTTCTGACTGTGCCCTCTCCATACATACAATTTTTATGGCTTCCGATAGGTTTGCAACCTCTTTTAGCCAATCAGAATCCAGTATTTGAATGGCTCTCCCCATTTCTGATTAGCTAAGAGGCTACCAAATCAGAATGTATGGAGCAAGGGCTGAAGAGTTAGGGCCAAAAAGGACATCACAGAGTATCGCTGGATGCCCCCACCCACAGGCTTAACTTTTTATTTTTGGTAGTTTTAGTTTTCTTGTATGTCTTTTTTATTTTGTTGTAAGATTAATTAATTTATGGTAAGTCTTTTTATTTTTAAGTATTTATTTTATTTAATAAGGGGTTAAGTTAGAGACTCTTATGGAGGGATAGTATAGGGTATGATATAGGGGTTTATGTTGGCATATGAACCCTCATGGTAATTGTATAGTATACAATGGGGCTCTGTAGGAACCCCCATGGCATAGGGGTTAATATTAGGGACAATTTTGTCCATAGAGACTTTTGTGTTATAGGGGTTAATGTTGAATACCATGGGGACTCCTCTGGTAATAATATACCATGGGGGTCTGTAGTATAACATGTGTAGCCTTCCTTCATAATGCTCTTCTAAATTCTTTTTAGAGCTGGGGAGCAAAATTGGGGAGCTAGCGATTTTGAAGCCACAGTATAGAGGCTGGGGAGGCAGTTCAGGGTTGTAAATGAATGAATGTAAATAGAAGAGGTTAGAGCCAGTAGAAATGTGTAGAATGAGCAGTGTCACAAAGCCAGAGGTCAAGCATTTAGAATAAAGGAAGTACTAATCAGCAAGCAAAAACAAAGTCAAAGAACATGAGGCCATGCATGGGACATTTATTAAAATTGCACTGAGAGCAGGGTTTAACAGACAAAGATTATCCTAGTAAGAAGGTGATTTAGGCCATTTCTACACAACCAAAGTAGCTGCACAGACATTCAATGTGCAGCACAGGATCTTATTACATACTGAGATACTCATGTGGGGAATATGAACATTAATGTGATTTGGGATTTTTTTTAATTTACCTTAATAGAAATTCTTAATAGGAAATCTACAGCCCTCTAAAAAACAGAAGGATTGTTGAAATTAATTATGATATAGTTCTTTACCAGCCTGTCAAGTTTGTAACCTCAAGCTTGTATCTCTTGCCTTCGTCTCATTACAGGGCCACTGTGGTTAAATTATTGTTAGTTTAAATTATACAAACAAGAGGGGACAGGGACTGCTTACAGGAGTACAAGGAAATCAACAAGGCTTGCAAAAGGGCTATTAGACTGGCTAAATTAGAAAATGAAAAATGAATTGCAAAAGAGAGTAAGATGAGCTAATAGGTTCTTTTCTTTGGTATACAAAATGGAAGTACCATAATGGGGCTACACTACCTTCACCAAATAACTGGTTAACACAGGAGGAAATCCAAAAGAGGTTAAAAAAAATAAATGTTAATAAAGACCCGGGTCTTGATGGAATACATCCACGGGTACTGAGGGAACTGGGTTCTGTAATAGCCAAACAATTATACTTAATTTTTCAAGATTCACTCAACACAAGGTCTCTACCAGATGACTGGAGTAAAGTAGTTGTGATACCTATATTTAAAAAGGGAGCAAGACCAAATCCAGGGAATTATAGACCAGTGAGCCTCACTTCTGTAGTGGGGAAGCTTTTAGAAGGGTTAATAAGGGATAATATACAAGGATATGTCTATTGGAAGAGGATTCTAAGTAGGAGTCAACATGGATTTATGAGGGATATGTCATGTCAAACAAATCTAATTAGTTTCTATGAGGAGGTTAGTAGGAACCTGGATCAAGGCAACTCAGTGGATGTAGTCTTTTTGGATTTTGCAAAGGCTTTTGATACAGTGCCACATGGGAGACTATTGTGCAAACTAAGAGATACAGGAGTTGCAGTAAATATCTGCTCATGGATTGAGAGTTGGCTAAAAGATAGGAAACAAAGGTTTTTTGTAAATGGAACATACTCCAATTGGACTAGTGGGGTTGCTCAGGGTTCAGTATTAGGTCCTCTCCTTTTTAACATATTTATGAATGACTTAGAGGTCAGGACTGGAAAGTAGTGTCTCCATATTTGCTGATGATACGAAGTTGTGCAAGGTAATTAAATCAGATAATGATGTGCTTTCCCTCCAAAGGGATTTACATAAAATTGAGGAATCGGCATCTAAATGGCAGATGAGATTTAATACGAATAAATGTAAAGTTATGCATCTGGAAAGGAAAAATAGTCATGCAATGTATAATCTTAATGGAGCAAATCTAGGGGTATCAGATATTGAAAGGGATTTGGGAGTACTTGTGGACAACCACCTAGGGAACAGTGCTCAAAGCCAAGCAGCAGCTGCAAAGGCAAATAAAATATTAGCATTTATTAAGAATGGTATAGAAGCCAGGGAAGCAAATATAATTCTGCCACTATACAAATCTCTAGTACGCCCTCATTTGGAATATAGAGTACAATTTTGGTCACCACTTCCTAAAAATGACATTTTAGAGCTGGAAAAGGTACAGAAGAGGGCAACAAAACTAATAAGGGGAATGGATGGATAAGTTATGAAGAAAAACTAAGCAAATTTAACGTATTTTCTCTCGAAAAAAGGTGTCTAAGAGGAGATATGATTACATTATATAAATACATCCAGGGTCAGTATAAAGATTTGTCAAGAGAGCTTTTTGTGCCAACTGACAAGAGGACATCCCTTGAGGTTAGAAGTAAAAAAATTCCACCTATAAGAAAGAAAAGGGTTCTTCACAGTAAGGGTGGTTAATCTGTGGAATTCTCTACCAGAGGAGGTGGTGAGAGCGGATTCGATAGATAACTTTAAAAGGGGACTGGATTTATTTCTAATTAAAAAGGGAATTCAGGGTTATCCTGGATAATTAGAGAGAGAGTATTAATCCAGGGAGAAATCTGATCGCCAGTATCTGGGGTCAGGAAGGAATTCATTTGTTTTCCCTTTGAGACGATTGTTTTACTTGGTTTTTTTTCTCTATTTGTCTTCCTCTGGATTAATTAATAATTTAAAAAAAATTAAATAAAAATTAAATAATTGATTAACAATTAATTACACAAATGAATGAATAACTTATCCGCATATTGCAGATCAGAGGAGATCTTAAAAGGTTGAACTTGATGGACTGAAAGTCTTTTTTCAACCTTAATTACTATGGGCCTCATTCAATTGCGATTTGGCCAATTGAATAAGGCTCTATATAAGCACATAGCATATTTTTTTACACAACTTTTTAGTTAGTGAACTTCTAAACAAAAGCAAGGTCTACACTAACTAAAAATGTATGTAAAAAAAATATGCTCTGTTCTTATCTAGAGCCCTATTCAATTGGCAAAATCGCAATTGAATGAGGCCCTATGTAACTATGTAACTATGTTATATTTTATACAGTGCCTTGCAAAAGTATTCACCCCCCTTGACTTTTTACCTTAAATTCCATGTTTTGTTAATCTGAATTGTATGTGATGGATCAGAACACAATAGTCTAAGTTGGTGAAGTGCAATGAAAAAAATATATACATAAAACTATTTTTTAGAAATAGAAAACAGAAAATTGGCATGTGAGTATGTATTCACCCCCTCTGATGCCACCAATTACCTTTAGAAGTCAGATAATTAGTGAAATCATGTCCAACTGTGTGTAATCTAAGTGTCACATGATCTGTCACGTTTTGAGTTTGCGAAAAGGCATGTGGGAGACTCCCAAAATGTATGGAGGAAGGTGCTCTGGTCCGATGAGACTAAAATTTTACTTTTTGTCCGTCAAAGAAAATGCTATGTCTAGCGCAAACCCAACACATCACATCACGCAAAGAACACCATCCCCATCTGTGGGGATGTTTTTCAGCAGCCGGGACTAGGAAATTGGTCAGAGTTGAGGGAAAGATGGATGGTGCTAAATACAGTGATATTCTTGAGCCAAACCTGTACCACTGTGCATGATTTGAGGTTCACCTTCCAGCTGGACAATGACCCCAAACACACTGCTAAAGCAACACTTGAGTGGGTTAAGGGGAAACATGTAAATGTGTTGGAATGGCCTAGTCAAAACCCAGACCTCAATCCAACAGAAAATCTGTGGTCAGACTTAAAGATTGCTGTTCACAAGCGCAAACCATCCAACTTGAAGGAGCTGGAGAAGTTTTGCAAGGAGGAATGGGCAAAAATCCCAGTGATAAGATCTAGCAAGCTCATAGACACTTATCCAAACTGACTTGGAGCTGTGATTGCCGCAAAAGGAGGCTCTACAAAGTATTGACTTTAGGGGGGTAATTAGTTATGCACAATGACTTTTTCTGTAAATTAAATGATGCAAATCCTCAAACAATCCATGTTAATTCCAGGTTGTAAGGCAACGAAACACAAAAAAATGCCAAGGGGATGAATACTTTTGCAAGGCATTGTATATTACCATATGTTATAAGCGACCACTTCAATTCAAGAGAAATTACAGTTGTTTGTCAAATATGTACCTAGTTAACAATATTAGCAACCGCATTAACCAAGGACGTAAAACATTTTTTTGAGAAACAGAACCCATTACAATCATAGGTCACATTCTGGGAAGAACTTTCCATGAATCCATGTGGCTGGCTGAGAAGTGCAACCATGGCATTCAAAATGAGAAGTGGAACTATCAGTCACATTATTGCATAGTTATGTTTCGAGTGTGAATCAGATGCTATAACTACAGTGTCTCCTGCTGGATCTATTAATATTTCAAAGATTATTAGGATTATAAAACAGCAAATTAAAGAGGAACAAAGTAATACAGCTGTTTTTTAATTAGAAAAAAACACAAGGCCTTCAGGGCCAGTGAAAAGAAAGGGATGTGGTGTCAATTTCAGTTTTTTCCAGTGATCAAACAGTGGCTCTGAATTTCTGCCTGTTTTCTTTCCCACTAGCCCTCCTTCCACTGATAACTGTAAACACACCCATCAGCCAGCTCATAGGATGTAATGTAACAAACACTAAATTAATTCCTGTACTCATAAACACAGTCTTCAAACATTCATGTATGGTAACAATATTAGCAGCTCTATATGCCAATGATGTCCATGGCATATAGAGCTGCTAATATTGTTACCATACATACTTGACACATGCCTTTTTCTTGAACTGCAATAGTCCTTAAAGGTATATGTAAGTGAGCTGGGTTATCAATGCATCCGATAAAGGAGAATGTATAGTGTCTGAAAAAATGTGTTTGCATGAAAAAATTCCAAAGTAAACAGTGAAACCGTTAGCCTGAAGTTTGCTGAATTTCTTGCTTTTGCAAAGAGTTTTCTCTCAATGTTGACACCACCTGAAATTCCCAGGGATAATTAGCATAGCTTATACATTGTATCTTTTTGGCCTGGGGATTGTGCAGACATGCTCAGTTATCACCTGAAGTCTGAAGTCACATTACCTGAAGTCACATGATGTCAGACACTTTCCTTTCCTTTAGCCAATCAGCATGTGCATGTGCTGCATATTGGATATCTCATTAACAATGAGATATCCAATATGCAAATAGGCAAATCTCAGTTGCTGGGGGTGTCTACATCACCCCAGCACATTTTTTTATTTTCTACAGAAAATGTTTCCATTTTTTCATGCACACATTTTTGGCTAGGTGGGTTATGCATTCATAACCCACCTCACTTTCATATACCAGGTGAGGTGAATGATATATATGGGGCTATAATCTTTCCATTACCTACTCTAGTAGAAAAACTTTGCTCACTTGTTTCAGCACTTTGATGGACTTAACCCCTATATTTTGTTATATCCCCATTTGTATACCAGAGCTCCTTCAATATGCATAAATCTCACCCTTACTTTAACACTGCAATTTTACATTGTTTTCACATTATCTAATATGATTTAATGCTAGATTAGTAAAATGTAGTGAGGAAAGCTGGCAGTTGTAAATAACAGATATGAAATGATACATAAGGGTCCATGGTAGTTCATTTATTTTATATATGGTGTTTTAAAGAATGAAGCTTAACGGCAAAACATTTTTAGAAAGCAAACAAACATCAAAAGCACCTTTATATTTAAAATTTTATATGCAAACAATAATTTTCTCTCAGCTGATTCTCTTACTTTCTCAGTAGGATGTGTCCTTGTAATCTAATTTTAATCTGTTACAATTCAACTTCAGCCTTTTATCATTTTATCCAGGAGGAGTATGGACAGTTCTTTTTATATGAGACTGTTACATAAAATCAATATTTTTACGTTGTTGCATACTGCTCCTTTAGGATCTGGACAGTATTGAGTGACCATGGCAACCCACAGTTAAGCCCTGGCTCCATATTCATCACTGGGGGCAACCTAAAGGGACAACCACTAAAGTGAGATTCAGAGCTATATGGCTCCTTGGGTGAGAAACTAGGTAATTGATCCAAGGAACCAATTCATTTTGTTGTTATTTGCAACAATACATCAAAGTGACATTACAACAGAGCTTCAAAGATAACACAATTGATACTGCGGGTAACCACAACATTATTGTAAAGGTACCCTGGATTCCACCCCCCCCCCTAGTTCCCATTGTAATAGAGAGCAGGGATTCCCCAATGCCGCCTTTGCTGGGGTGTATTAAGAATGTTGTGCAACTAGGGTGGTGTGAATTCAGGAAAAATCTAGAAATAAGGATTACTGGGCCAGCCACCATAAGTCAGGTGAAAACTGGGTCACTGCCTCTCATAATAAAGGTTTAAAGGCAAAAGGGGCTTAGGCAGATGACCCTCAGCCCCTTTTGCCCAAGTATACTCTTAATTCCCTGGTGGTCCAGTAGTTAGGACGTGGTGCTTCTACTGCTGTCAACCTTGGTTTGATTATAAGTCAGGGAATCAAGAGGCCAAACCACCCTGAAGCTGAACAGGGTTGGGCCTGGTCAGTACTGTGATGGGAGACCACCTAGGAATACCAAGAGCTGTATGCTTTGGCCCACTGGAGAAGGAAGTGGCAACCCATTCCATACCAAGTGGATCAGCATCACCATGGATATAAAGATGTTATGGTCCATGAGGTCACAGGTAGTTGGAAACAACTCAACAACACACAAAAATACTCTTAATGGATAAAGTGTGGTTGGCTGGCACGTCCACAAACTGTAAGATGGGGTTTCTCAGACTCCATGTGGAGCTATGCCATCTGGATGGTCACACCCAAAGGGTTTGCCCCCCAATTGGTACAATTCCATATGTTGTCAATGCCAGCCCATGCAGTTTCAGATAGAACATTAGTTGGTTTAGAATTCCAGGGGGTGTCAGTACTCTTTTCATTGGAAGAGCCCTCATGTAACCTAACCAATGATTAAAGCGCAAACCTTTAACCACCAGCTACTGGATATTGTCCAGGGCGAGGTAAATTGGTTAATGTTTATATGATTTCCAGTTATGTTTTACACTATAAATTGTGCTGGTTGAAAAATAAATGTATGCCTTAATTTGGAAACAATTGTCTGGCCTGTTGTCCATTTATTTCAATCCATAACATCAGACTAGCCAGAGTTCACTCTATTACTGATATCACCAGCAACCAATATCCTCTCTCTCCCTGTAGCTCCACTCCTGAATGGACAGCAATAATGAGGTGTCACAGTCATGCATTCCTATATTCATAATGAAACATATAGGATACATTGTTGATGGTTTTGTAAGAACTTATCTGCTGTTCCACAGCAAGAACAATAATCATACAAACTCAGCTGAGTCCAAAGGAACATGCGAATAGGATAAAGAAGGGACCCAAGCATTGAGGTGATTTACCACAATGCTCCTGTGAGACCTTACATTTAATTACTGGTTGTTTGTGGATACATTTTTATCAATGCAAGTCTATTAAGTGAGCTTCTACATAAGAAAAATTACAAAGCTTCACAAAGCATTTTTAGGACAATTTACCAGCCACATCTTCACATTATTTCTACAGTGTGTCTTTTCTCACACACAGGAGGCCCATTGGCCAGTATTTGTGGGGGGAAAAGGAAAGAAGAAAAAAGGCAATTTATAATCTGGTGCTACCTAACAAAATATATCACAATGAAAGGTCCTATCCTGTTATTGTTATGGCAACAGTCCCCCGCTGCAGTGCAGTGGCCAACCGCAAGATGGTGCTGCCAATATTCCAGTGCCATATCATAGTCAAGGCTTAGGTAAACTCTTAGGGTTAGGATTGGGGTTAGGCTACGATTCTAAGGTTAGAACATATCTAACATATCGTCAGCGCTGCAAAATATCGGCAGCACCATCTAGCGGCTGGTCGCCACACTGCAGCGGCAGACTGGTGCCATAACTATAACAGGATAGGTCCCAATGGGATAGACACTGTTCAAATCTTAATTTTTTAGGGTCACTAAGGACTTCGCTGTGATCAAGTTAAAATTCCATTTACTTTAAAATGTTTTTAAAAATAAAACAAAAAAATAAGAGAAATGCAGCCTAGTCAATATATAGCTGTTTGCAGCACAAGTTTAAATGATTTACCATTCAGTTCTTCATCTAGAGTCCACTCCGGGGTTGCTTCTTTTATTATTTTCCCTGAAACCTTTATAAAGGATTTTCATTTCACTATTTCCCTGACACTTTATAACTTTATTATCTACACAAATCAATGTTACCCCAGATTCTGAGACGCATGTCTTGTATAGATTAGTTAAGTCTGTATTTGTTAACATTCAAAAAACATTTTCTGTTGTTGAACTCAATTAGAACACAAATTTATATCCGCTTTCCCTCAAGAGTTCTTTAAACTTTAATTCATTTCAAGTATGCCCCAAAGAAGCTTAAATACCAATAGACATCAAAACCTAATTTCCAACCTTAGTATATATTCACCAGGCTTGGAAAGAGAAGATACTTTATTGCATTTATTATCAGCATGAATCAATATTGACTTAAATGCAAAAACATATACTTTATTTCACTTAGTTACCATAGTTGTGGCAGTTTGTTCCAGAGAGGTTTTAACCTAGAAACAAATTCAGATGGCTTTTGTTAACAATATGAATCTATAATAGTTCAAGGTATGAGCATTTTTTCCATTTGTTGCGTTAGACTTTGTGTGTATGTACACGTAAAGAAGTAATTACGTTTTCTGTGTATCACACTGTATCCCCCCCCAGAATTATTTTGGTTCCTACACGCATGTGCGTGCACACACACTTTTATTCAGTGCACCGACTGTTTAAAGGCATCTGAATATCCTTATGGTATTATGTACAGATTATCCCTGTTTTATAAGCCCCAACTTTCTAAAATGCCACCACAGGGAGCAGTGCGTTTAGCTATTTCTTCCACACTTATATTGGTGCAATGATTGACAACTTTATACGGTTATGCTTCCAACTTTCAGAAACCACCGCAGGGAACAAGGATTTAACTTTATATTTTTATCCCACACTTATCTTTTTTGCATTAATTGCTGCTTATATTTCATCCAGCTGTGTGTGTACATTGGAGCTATAGCATGGATATTATTATTATTGTTTATGTGTAACAATACAACATATTTTGTAGCACTAAACATTAATTAAGTTCAAAGCAAAAAAAAAAAAAAAAACACTAGAAATATTAAACATATTGCAAAGAAAGGAGGGCTATGTCGGAGTTTAGAATCCAGTGTCCATAGCGCTGTCCCCAAAGCACCATGCAAATTGAAAACTCACAAACTTACAATCTAAAGAGCATGATAAGTAGCACATTGGGCACTTTAAGCATTGTCAGGGCATGGTGTGGGATATATTGTACTGAACAAGAACAGTTCTCATGGAGCCCCAAACCTCACATAATTCTGGGGTAACACCAATTGCAGGAAAAGTAATCTAGCTTTTGGTATTTAAGTATCTTACCTGTAGCCAGTGTGATATTCCTACATCCTAACATTTTTGGGGTATGCATGTTATGTTTTCTTACTACAGCACTAGATCAATTACTGCCAATATATCTGTATAATAGTTCTATATAGACATTCTATATAATATTTTATATATTCTAATAATTTAAAGAAACAGTTTATGTAAGCTTGACCCTACATTTTACCAAGGAGGGGTAAAATAGTAAATGCTGACCTATTTTCAGAAAATTAAATGCCTGCTTTTTAGCACCCATGCAAGTAATCAATTACACAGACATTACTAGTTTAAGTAAAAGCATGAAGAATAAGTGCCTACTTACTAATACATGTGTATACATAGTGAGTTATAGTTTCAGCATGGAATGAAGATGTAAAAAATCCTAAACTGCTAGACATAGACTATCTATAACAAGTATGGATCTGGATACACAGAGCATGCTACATTGTACAAGATACAATGCTGGTACAGTGTCTAATTAATATAATATGTCCTACCTTATTACTTTTTTTTTATATAAACACATTATACCATATACCCCTTCTCCACACTGCTTCCTAAAGATAAAAAGAGCCCCACCCTACTCAATGTAATCCTTATATAGATTCACTCCATTAGACCCATGGAGATGGCCAGGTAGTCTCTATCAGCTGATTTAGTTTTACCAATCCACCTGAGACCTCCCATCTCATTAACCCACTCTTAGCTGAAGAATCTGCTAAGAAATCCCCAGATAATATGGGCAACAATATACTGTCATCAACCAAAGGGTTAATCCCACTTTTTTCTAGGCCGAATCCCTCATAACATGGACTTTACATTTTATATGTCCTCATCGTCTAGAACAGATCTCTTTGCAAATGGGATCACATGAAACGAGAAACCTGGCTATTGTGAACTTTATAGGAATATACATCTGGGGGTCATAGGCCCCTGAACGCTGAAGACGTGTAATATATACGTTGTCCAAGCTGAGATCTAGAACAAAAACCTGGAGATCAGAATAATACATGGAGAGAGTTATATTTGTAGAAGGTGTCTTTCCAGATTTCTCCCTGCTTAAGCATTTGCTGTTACCCCCTTGTTTGGAAGAAGATCCTTCTACAGAGTCCCATGTGGAAGAGCAATGGAGGACAGCAGCAGTGACCAAATCATTAGGAGATCCACTAGATGTAGCTGTTGGACCAGGATCAAGGTGCAGTACATTGGTCAACCTAAGGAATGATGCACATGTTGAAGAGGCAATGGACTCCGTGCTGCAGTACTGCGGAGTCGCCGAAAGAGGGAGTCTCAGAGCCAAAAATAACAGGTGTGTATTGCATGGCAAACGCATTCTAGGTATAATCAGGGACAATAGGTAAAAGGGAAGGCATTTGTGGTTGTTGTAGGAATAACATTAGAAGAACAATAAATATACATGGAAAAACATCCTTGCAAGGGATAATTTAAGGCAGCAAATTGAAAATGCTAAATTATATGCCTGATCCTGGGATAGGAGAAAAAGGAGAAAGAGTTTGTGATGGTGCTGTATAGGACAACAAAGCAAATTGTGAAGAAATGGGGTGACCGTGAATTGATGATGACTAGACTGGGGTAGATCTGAAATCTAAGAAAAGGCAGCAAAGTTATGACAGGATTCCATTATACCAAAGGGATAATGCGTTCAACTCTAATATATAATATGGGTAATATATAATATGTAACTATGCACTATTATAAAAGAGCTAATTTATTACTTGGTTACAAATAGTAATACAACACACACACGGGGATTTTGTTTTAGTAAAGTATAAATAACAGCAAAGTTTATTAGATGTGTCAAGAATGTCACACAATATCACTACATAGGATCACTAGATAATGAAGAGAAGAAACTGAGAACAAATGCTATTGTTTAATGAGACACCAGATATATTTGGGGTAAATGTAGGCTGCATGTATATGACAATACATACACCAAAGATGAATATGATATTATTATTACATTATTAATAATTATAATGTAGTTTATTATTTTGCATGCTTGATTACTTCATTCAGTTAAATATATTTGTATATTTTGATCTGTTTACATAATATTCTTAAAATATATATTTGTAACTCTTGTAATTGATGTGTGACTGTATTTTTTATTGCTATGGTACAACAAAGCTAGTCAGCTACTTCTCAGTAGCCATTTATCATTGCAGCAGAACATATTGTATCACTGGATGACTTTCTGCTACAATGTATCTCTTTATCACATGGATTCTATTACAAAATGTGCCGTGTTGGGCTGAAATAATAATTATCTAACAGCAAAATCACAGAGGGAAAGTGACCAGAGCTGTGTGTGCAGGTTATACTCATGGGTCACTGTGCAACTCTCACTTTCCCGCTCTTTTTGTCCCGCCCAAACTGGCCTCTCAGAACTCCTTGGACAATTCAGTACACATTCATACAAAATGTTTTATATATGCAAAGAAAGAATACTGATATATATATATATATATATATATATATATATATATATATATATATATATATATATATAGTGTTTGTGTGCCTAAATATACACATTTAATGTCAATTTATTGCAATACATGCATTACTTATATTTTGTGTATACTTAATATTTTCCTCCATAACCATTTCTTTGGCACTCTTTCGATATATGAAAGTACTAGTAGTAGTAGTAGTAGTAGTAGTAGTAGTATAAGAGGAGTATATTACTCCTGCACAGTAAAAACATTACATTTTTTTTAAACAATTCTTTCTGCTACGTTTGTCTGGTTTAGCACTTGATAGCTAGTGTGTCCCTTGACACATGGATGATTTTAGAAAAGTGAGAAATACACACTTGTTTTAATATTATGATAATAAAGCATATTTATTGCATTTTTCTTCCATGTCTTGGAAAACATTTTTTTATTAATTAATTCGGATCTATCCCTCTTTGCCTGCGCATTATTTCTGCAGCACTGAGAGCTGCAGTTACATCCGCCAGAGGGCGTTGTGAGTTTTCGGGTGCCTTCAAGTTCCAGGGAAGGCAAATAACTATTCTCCCCTCCGAGGCAGCGCAACTCAACGGCAGTAAGGCCATCGCTGTGTTCGGTACGGACACTTGGCCCCCCCAGGGCCTCGGGTGCGCCTCTCCTAGCTCAAGGCCTCTTTTGTCGGCACGCCTTATATGCTGAAATCAGCAGCACCATCTGTCGGCCGGACGCTGTCAGATTTTGCAATGGTGAAGAGGGAAAGAACCATTCATTCATAATTTAATTCATTAAAAATGGCGGGGAGATAGTACTAGATAGACATATTTAGGAGGCATATGCATAAAATATTAGTTATTTTTATTTGTGATGAATAGCTAATGATTTTCTGAAAGGGACTACAATATCTTTGTTTTGGCTGTGATGTCTAACTGCCTAGTGTATATTTGACAGTGACATCCACATGAAAAACACAACTGTACTGGTATATATACTCATGTTCAGAAACACACACTTCACCACATACATTTTACATTATATATGTATCCCCATATTTGCCCATTGTTAAAATGATGGGTTTTAAATCTTTACAAAGTCTTATGTCTAATAGACCACTGTAGTATTGTAAAAGGACATTACACCATTGTGAAGTATAGAACAAAATAACAACAGTAGCTGCTATGCAAGAGAGGAACATAAAAGCATTTTATAGAAAATCTTATTTTTAGATGTCTCATTGAATCATCTGGAACTCCATGTTGGGCTGATGGTCTGCATGTATTTTTATTTATTTTTTTGGCGGGGGGGGCACTTTGTTGCCTTATTCCGCCACTTAAGCTTTTTGTCAAGGGGCTATTTGAAGAGGACTTTTTATATTAAAGTGAATACATATCTCATCTGCATCTCCTGTTCCTTCCACTCTTCCACTTTCCTAATCCTTTTCCAAAGACAAAATGTCCATCATCATTAAAGCAGCATTGAATACAATAGTTAAAAATGATCAAGTGAATCTTTTCAATACTATATACTATATTATAATATGACACGTTAGAGGTACTTTAACTCTTTCCACCATCCCATACCCTTTCTTCATGTTATAAGTGAAGTACAGAGATTATATATAACTGTATTTCAATTCCAGTTTTATTGTTTAACATTTGACACAGCAAAAGATCAAAGAATAAATGAAAAGTGCATATACATACTGTATAATTGCAGTAGGTTGTTTTGAGGGGAAGTGTTAAATAACTGAGTTTGAAAGCTGGGTAGTTCTTAAGCATACATTATCTACTATGCTACTTAGACAATTGTATGTAATTTGACATTTTATATTTTATTTTGAAGGTCTCTAGTTGGAGATGCCCAGATCTGCCTCCCAGTAGGGGGACACTTTCATAATTCACCTAAATCTGGAGCTAAAATGGCATTTCTAAAGGAAATGACAGAGCAGAGCATGATATATTTCTTGGAAGAAACTGCAAAACTGCTTCCAAAAGTGGAAACCCAAGAACTGGATATTGCTCCAATCTGGACCACAGATACTTCCTCTTTACAGAATTCCAGGACCTTGTTTGCAGAGCCCAGCTACACTTCCAATCCGTGGGACTATCCCAGAAGTCCAAACTCTTCCGCTGTTCGTGCTAGTTTGTTACAAAGTAACAATGCAATGGACCTCTTAAATCTCATTAGTATCAAGTGTTCCAGTTTGAGTAAAGTAGGAGGATGCAATGAGAATAAACTTAGTTGTGATACAAGTACTTGTCACAAGGAGAACACTTTTAAAGGGGATTCTGGGGGGGAAAAAGTTTCACATCCTACTTCAAAAGAAGTAGTTTTGTCTTCCAATGTCACTCAAAATAGGGAGCGCAGAAAGGATCCAAACTGGGAGAACCCAGTTTACACATTTTGTCAAAATAACTTGGTTATCAGTCAACCTACATTCATAGGAGGTCACACATCTATTTCATCTTATGAACCAACTGTCTTTGAAGACAATGCTAAGAAGGTGGAGGATGACAAGACTCTGGAGGAGGGGAATACTAATAACAAATTATTGACTGATCGAACTGTTTGTGGCACAAAAACTCCTAGGAAGCAGAAATCCCCAACTAAAAGTTTGGAAAAAATGGACCCCTCATTTCGGGGAATTGAGTTTCAGATGCATTTAGGCTTTGAGCAGAAGCCTTCTGAAGATTGTCAGCTTAGAATGACATCATTTTACAGGTATGGAAGTGAATATCATAATATATACTGTAGATGTATGCGCCACACAAGATGTATGGTAGTTTAATTTAGTTCCTCTGTGAGATCAATTATTTATACAACCAAATATTTAACTTTAACTATAGTACAGCTGACAGAGGCAACACGTTTGGCTTCTGTGTACTTTAAAAGACACACCATAGTCATTCCCCACACCTTCACACCTTTTGGAGAGGCTCAGTATGTGCCCAAACTGTATGGGGAAAGTGATTGCAACAAGTTCCTGTCTGAACCGATCTTGCATGATAAAAATAAATATTAAGGGAAGGACCCAGAGAAGAGTAATGGTAGCAAACTGATATAAACTTATCAGGTGCATTTGTCTAAATGACCTCCCCTCATGGGGGAAGATATTGGCATGTGTACTAAATTATTTAGACTTGAAGCCCTATAACCCATGAAACAAGAGGTAGTCTGGAATCAAATATGTGAGAGGAACTGGAGTTTTTTTTTAAAATCCCCCTTCTCCATAGTTCAGTACACAGTCGCACCCATTGTCTGAATCCAACCCACCTTTCCTTGTCTTTTTCAATTTACTACCAAGGTTTGGCCAATTAGTCAGGCCTGCCTATGTATCATATTTTGTGCACAGCTCCGGCCTTATCTCATTCTTCCAGTCTCACTAATTAGCCCTCTCTTTGCTCAGCTATAAGCCACTACCTCAAACAGCATTATACTTTTATCGGTTTAGTTTTGGTACTTTGACACTGAAATATTTGTTTATGCATTATGCTCAGCAGGGGGAAGAGTCGAAGACCGAGTATAAGGTCCAAACGCAGATTTAAGTCAACATCACTGTCCAGTGGCTCAGAAGAAGATCAGAACTCTACATCAAGTATGTTAAATTATATGATGTACTGTAGTTGTCACAGGACCACTCGAGTCCCATATTTAAATGTATGCAATTTTGAATAATTCGAATTTAGCAAAGGGATCTTAGAAAATTAAACTTAATTTTATTAATCGTTACACAACTATATGCAGAGTTGGAAAGCTTTATTATGATGTTCATTGTTTGCTTCCTTCCTACATATTAAGATAAATATATACAGTCATATATATGCAATGCTATGATACTTGTAGCAGAAGTATAGATCAGATTTGGACTGTCAAACTAATCCACTGAAAAACTTCTAAACATATTAACATTGGTTGACAACTGGGATTAATTACCCAGTTAGAAGCTACAGTAACTGATATGAAGCTAGCAGCATTTAATTTAGTTGAATTCCAATAAGCAAATCTAACAGCCCTATTAAATTCCCTCAGCGTGTAAAACCGTAGCCGGTAACATAGCCCACAAGACTTATGGCTATTAAATTGTCCACTCAAAGCTACCAGCAAATGACCTGCGGGTTAATGGCCGAAAAACCCTACCAGATGTCAAAATTTGAACTCCGTTGCCCCAAATCCTTTGATCTGTCAAGCCTGTAACTGTTTCATTCCAATCATGCTATAAAAATTGCAACAAGTTCACAAAGACGGCTGGCGTTCAACAGCCTTGTTAAATTGGAGGACAGTAACTCCAACGTGAGGGCCGCAACAGCTACGTGCTTGAAATTCACCAGTGTTACAGGGCTATTAAATTGGAAGGGGCTGTGAGCTACGGGCTGGAGACGATAAACCGCAGTCTGTCTCACGTTGGTAGTGCGGCCGTGAATAGGATCAATTAGTCTAACCCTTAGAAATGGGTTAGATGTAGCCAATGGCAAGAGAGATTGCCATCATGGCTTCTGAAAGCCTGCGGGAACCCTCACAGACTCCCGACATCAGCCTTTGCTGCGGGGGTCCCGATTAGGACCCCACGGCAGTTAAACTCTTAACCCCCTGCAGCGGGGGGTACTTCAAGTCATTGGCAAATGTGTGAGCCAATCAAAATGGGATACAACCCTATATCCCATTCTGATTGACTCCATGCATCTGCGCCTTCTGATTGGCTGATGTAACTGTCAATCAGATTGCAACCAATTGGAATGGGATATAGGCGTGTATCCCATTTTGATTGGCTCACACATTTGAACCTTCTGATTGGCTGAAATATTATTGACAGTGATTTCAGTCAATCAGAAGGCTCCATTTGTTTTTTTAAGATTTTTTTTTAGATCATCAGGATATTTTTTGGAGGGGCCCAGCCTGCGATGACAATGCTGGAGGGGAATTTTGGACAGGTAAATGGAATACTTATAATTTATTATATTACATGTTGTATGTGTTTTTGCATTAACTATAATGTTTCTTTTTTTTTTGTAGGTTTGACCGGACTTGTGGACATTTATGGAAGGCCCTGTCTGGGATGAAGGACTGAAGACCAGCATCGCGGGAGGAGCATTTTGGCAAAGTAAGTGGTCTAATTCATCCTATTCTATTTTTAGTAAGGATGTTTTTATTTTTAGTTGTAATGTAGGTTTGTTTATTTGCTGTAATGTAGTGTTTTTTTATTTTCAGTAATATGTTCTTACTAGCGACTTGCCCGTCAAGAATGACGGGCCAATAACAACATTTGAAGCCATGGGAAAGCTGTTTGACACACAATGTAAAGCTTTTTGTACTCTGAGGACCTTCGGCGCTCATTGCGAGCCTCTCCTCTCATGTACTTTTGCTCCTCTGAGCACCTTTGTCCCTCATCAGAAAGAGATATATATATTTAGTTAACTAATAATGAATGAATTAGTTCTTCAATAAATTAATATACTTTACCTATTTTTAATTAATATATCCAGCAATCAATAGCCTGAAGAGCTAAAAATCTGTTTGTATTTTCCGGCAGCATACAATGTACAGTTTGAGTGTTGGTGCCCTGATGATAAAGTGTAATGAATGTCCCAACTGTGCATTAGAAATAGGCTGTGTGCTTGAGGGAAAACCGTTGGTTTAGTTGTGTAAAGCTCCATTGTAGGTTTGTAATATTAGTAATGTGTTACGTGGCTCGTGAGAATTTTCCATCATTTGTAATAGTGTATTTTGTAGTTCGTACGTTCCTGTGTGAAAGTGCTATGCGTTTGGCAGTGTTTTGCGTGGTCCGGGGTCGTGTAGCCACGTTTTCATTTTTTTTGGGCAGCCATTTTTTCTTTTTGCTTGGGCGATTTTCAAGTGCCTAAACTTGTCAAAATCGACTTAAATTCGCGTTCCACCTCACTCACAGACGTCCTGGCTGCTCCTCTTTGCGGTGTGTGATATTTTTGTAGTATTTTTTGTGTGCATTTAGTGTGTTTTTATTGTTTTTGTTTTCGCGGTTCAACTGTTAACCTCGTATTTTTCCTATCTCGTATTTTTTTTTTCAAAGTCCCTCGTCTCGTAATTTTTTTTTTCTAAGTCTTGTATTTGTCCCGCATTTACTAAGTGTTTGGCTTTACTAAGTCCCGCGTGTTTCATTGACTTCACTGCTCGACAACGTCTCATAGTTTGACAACTATTATATGTAATTTTATGTAATGTTTTTATTTTCTGTGACATATTTTTTTATTTTCAGTAACTTTTTTTTATTCTCTGTAATGTAGTTTTTTTTATTTTGTGTAATTAGTAAGGTGCTGGAGATTTTATTAGGGTGTTAGGTAGTGTAGGAGTTAATAGGGTAGGGTAGAGAGGGGGTTAATAGGGTAAGGTAGAGGGGGTTAATAGTATAGGGTAGAGGGGGGTTAATAGAAGGAGACAGGGTAGGAAAGGGTTAATATTTTATTGATTTGACTTTGTGTCATGAGGGTCCATGAGGATAGTGTTAATGGCGAGGGTTAAGAATTGTCCCATAAGGGTCTGTATAGACCCTTATGGGACTAATGGTGTTAAATAGAGGCTCATGAGGGTCTATAAAGACCTCCATGAGTGATGGGGTTAATTTTAGTTGCTGGGGGGGTACTTTTAGTACCCCACAGCAAGGGTTAATTGTTTGCTTAGCGCTGGTCCTTTAAGGATCTTTAAGGTCCTTTAAAGACCCACGAGGCGGGAATTTAGAATTTTAAATGCTGCAAGGGGTAATATGGGGACAATGCGGTGGTACCGATGGGGACCCCCCCGCATAGGGGGGGTTAATTTTAGGTGCTGCGGCTGTACTTGAAGTACCCCGCGGCAGGGTTAACAGTTTAACTGCTGCGGGGGTCCCAATCGGGACACCCGCAGCAAGGGTTAATATTGGGTGCCTCCGTCGGTCCTGATCGAGACCCCTGCAGCATGGGGATTAGTTTGGGGAGCAGGGGGAAGCTTTAGGGGCCAGAGGGAAGTTTGGGGGCCGGAGCAGGGGTCTCTTTTGCTGCTCCTGCAGCCAACGTAAGAGCTTTTAGAGCCTTTGCGAGTCCTCCCCAGCATTCGTTGGGCTTTGGCCACCATTTGCATGTTACGGGCTAGTTTGCGGGGGACTTTGTTGCAATTTAATAGCAGGATTGGAACGTAGCGGGTACAGGCTTGACCGATCAAAGGGTTGCAGGCTGTGATGTTCCACATTCCAAGTCCCGTAGGCATTTTTCGTCTGTCCTGCATTTTGACCCACAAGTCATCTGGATGATTCTCATAATTGAAACTTATATTAGCTATCATGTGCTTGCCTTTCACCTCTTGCCCTTCCGACTATGGATGGATGGGGATCCTCATCTCCCTGACCTGTCACTGAGTAAGGGCCTGTCCCTCCCCCGAACAACCCCCCCCCCCCCCTCTGTCCCTCTTCTACGTATGCCTGGTGTACGGGCCACCCTGCCACCACCCACATCCTCCACCACTCCTCTCCTTCTCCCCACCACTACTCCCCATGGCCGCCTCTCTCTCCTCTCTTTCCTCTCTCTCCTCCTTACCTCTCCTCTTTTCCTGGAGAGTGTAGTGTAACTTCTAATATATGAAGAAAAAAAATGTGTGTATTATGTTTAATTAATAACTGCTGATGGGTGGGGTGTGGAGGATGGGATGTTGGTGGGGGATGTATGGAGTGACCGAGTGACCTAGATCTATATGTCTCTATGTGTGTTCTTTAAATTATGTGTATTGCAAATATGGATTAAGCGTAAAATAAATAGTAGAACATAAAAGAACAAAACCGCAAATTACTGCTCTGAAATAACTCCTGCTCTCTCTCTCTCTCTCTCTCTGACTCTCCAAAACCACCAACTGCGGGACCTGCATGCTACTTCAAAAGAAAATACAACACAGTCAACGTATGGGCGTGTGGAATGCAAATTTATAATCTGCCTCTGTCAATCATCTTCGGCTAGAACGCTTTCTATTGGCTGAGGCCTGTGTCGCTCGGCCAGCCCCTTAACAGCTGGCATGCTCGGAAAGGGTTTACGGGCTTGCGTTTACGGCTTGTAACTCGCGGCATGGTTCAATATAATAGCTCTGTAACACAGCCATATTTCAAACCCGCAGCCTTTGCGGGTGTGCCGTTGCCGCTAGGGGCTTCAAATTTAATGGGGCTGTAAGTGTAGTGTACCTGATAAGTACTCAATGCCAACCTTCCACTTAAGACATAAAATCACAGATAGAGAAGATTTTCTTAAACTACAATGGAGTCTTGGTATTATTACTGGATAATGACATAAAATCATATTTATTCTTTTAACTTACTGAAAATATTTTTCCTGTTATCAACTTTAACCCCCCCCCCAGTAAAAAAACAATAGAGCATATTGTAAACATAGGAACTCCTGTATCCATTAAGAAGATTGTCTGGTATGCAGGATGCCTGAATCCATACCATGATCAAATAACTGCAGGTAACATTTGTGACTGTATATGTGCAAACAAGATAATTCACTTTATTGCTATTTAGCTTCCTTCCTTTTACAATGATATACTTAAAGCTGTATCCTGCTGTGATTTGAGTAGCTCTTCCTCTTCTAAATATTTCATTAATGTGGAACTTCCTTACCCAAACAATGAGCATGATGTGCAGCTGATATGTCAGTGTAAGATGGTAAAGGATCCTTGCAATACCTTTTTTGCAATATACTCTTTTGAAGAACTAGAATTGCTAATGAACATAAAATAAAAAAATCAAAAACAGTCTTTAATATATTTACTATTTGTATGCCATTATATTAAATAATGGCAATACATATAGCTAATTTTTAATGTGTTTTCATAATGGTTCAGAATTTAAACATGAGAATTCCACTTCAAATAAAGATACATTATAAGTTAGAATAATATCTACTTATACTCGCGCCCATCGGGTTGCATCTAGTGCTCTTAAAGCTCTTTATCACAATGCAGAGGAGAGTCCCGTGTAAAATAATCTGTCTGCCTGTCTACAGCAACCCATTCTCTGTAGTGGGTTTTAGTAGTGTAGGGGCCCCTGGCCTCCCCAACCCATGCCAGCACACCCCCTGGGACCTCCCAGATTCACCAGGCCCCTTCCTCTAGTAGCTTTTAAGGATGATCCGTTGTCCATATTTTGCCATGGCAAGTCAATCCTGAATGACGTTGCACAACGTCATTCGGGATTCCCCTGCTGAGACAAAAAGACATGCAGGCAGGGGAAAGAGGAACTGTCCGCTGAATCCCCTGGATCGTCCTTAGAAGCCCAGAGGAGGAAAGGGCCTGGTGAATCTGAGGGGGCTTGGGCGGCCCGTCTGTGCATGGGCCATGTGGCATGGGTTGGGGGTGCCGGGTGGTCCTACACTATGAAAAGAAATGGCAATACAGTCGGGGGCAGTGCTGGGCCTCCATAGAAGTGTGGGCCCTGGTGCAAAGTACCACTTGCACTACTGCTATCTCCGCCCCTGCTTGCAAATATAATTTCACTTATTTACATATGATGACAGTTCTGTCTCCACACAGTTTGTGACAAGTCTCAGATTACAGTGCTGCTGAGGTTCACTATTTCACTGCTCTTTCACTCTACATATATGAAATAGATTTCCTAGCAACTGAATTAACATGTATGGCTTTAAGCTGGTGATAATATTTGTAGCACTTTTTCTTATAAAAAAGTTTGTTTTATAGGCCAGTAAATCAGTGGGAGTGGAAGAAGCATTCATTTCACTCTATTCTTTTCAGGGCTTAAGAGATGTGCCTCGTGTAAAACCCAGAAGACACCTTTGTGGAGAGATGCAGAAGATGGAACACCACTTTGTAATGCTTGTGGGATTAGGTGTGTGATTTACAATTTCCAGAAAGTATAGATTTATTGATGTCACCTTTTTATAAATCTTATTACTGCTCCATGCAGCTTCTTCTTATAACAAATCATTACATCTCCTGCCCCAAATAACTATCTCCCTTTCCTTCTATTGCACCACTCCATATCCTCTATCTCTATTTACCTTTCCTATAACTCCTCATTATTTTACACTCCCTATAACCCCTCCTTCGTATCCATATTACTTCACCTTATTATATTTACACATTGCTCCACATAACTGCTTCTTATAACTCATCCTATTGCTACATATATTTCCTTAAAATTCAACCTCTTGTTTCATATACCTCTCCTTTTTAATGCCTTCTGTAGCTCTTTATAACTGCTCTATAACACTTTCCTTTGCATCTATAACCTCTTATACACAGCTAATATCCCAAATAACCAGCCGTGTCCATCACGGACAGCGGCTAGATGGCGTGGTTGTGAGTCAGTAAGATGATGGAAGATTGGGAAGGGTATCTGGAGGCATGCAGACTGCAACCCTCTGTCTGAAAGCCAATGACCATCACCTTTTTTCAATGTTGGCTAAATTGCATCTTTTTCCCATGACAGCGATGTTTGATATGTTTGCAGAATGTCACCTTTTATACCCAGCAAGCCAGCTCGTGACACATTTCTGATGTCAAACGTTGTAATAATGTGACTTGACCCTATAATTCATCTTACAACCTCTATATGTCCTTCACATTTAGTTCATCCTATTGCTTTATATACTACCTCCCTATACTTCATTGTATTCCTTCTTAATTAATTCTTGTGTTATTATTTTTGAAGGTATAAAAAATATAGAGTGAGATGTTGCTATTGCTGGAATATCCCCAAGAGAGATGGAAAATCACACTCTAAATACTGCGATTGTGGAGGGATGTTCAGTATTCAAACGTGATATGGTAAAATAAATCCACACATGGCAACATACTACCTTTTGTGTTCTCTCATATCCTCCTTCATGCTTCCCTCTTTACTATATCTTTCTGTCTATTTCCACTGTTCTTTCACAGTTTGTCTTTCTTTCTCATTATTGCTTTTGCATTTTTATTGTGGTGCTAAATCCTTTTCTCTGTTTATTTTTCAGGAAAACCGACTTTATACATTACTTCAAGGGCACGTGTAATAAACTTTTGGCCAAACTGTCATTTGTTAAAAAAAAGTTCTGATTACAAACTATTTCATTGTCAAGTTATATTAGTCAGTGGATTATTATGTTTCATAATATATACATATATTGCTTTCATTTGAAAAAACATTGATGTGTCTTCCTTTGGAGATTACCCATTTGCTTGTGATTTAGATGTGCTTGGAGACTGCGTTGTATGTGTCAGGAGGTCTGTAACATGGGGTGAATTGGAAGACTTAGAATGGTGGAATGGGAGAGCAGTGGATCTAAGGAATGGAGGTCCCCTGTTCAAAATTATTTGGGTGTCTGTTTGCAACTTCTCTATACAAAGTAGTTGCCTGTAAGGGTGAATAAAACACAAAAAATATAAGTAGGTGGTCACATAATCTTTTTATAATAGCAGATGGCTCCTACCCTGTTTGTGGGCCCCCATGTTTTGCACCTGCTGTACCAGCATTAGCTTTGCCAGTGGAATTTAAGAAATGTACCTCTCAGGGGCAAATAAAGGGATTTAGGAGAGTAGGTGAACAGTATAGAAAGGGTGCAGCAACCGAATCTATGGGATGATAGGTAACATAACAGCTGGCAAGTTAATAGTGGGATCCTGGAAGATGGGAGAGGAGTAACATTTAGGTATACAATATTAAAGCAGGATCAAGAAGTTGGATAACATGATGTGGTCTCTCAAGGCATGATTATTCTATAGGATTATATCACTATTATTATGTGTTATATATCACTACAACTATGGGTTATATATGCTTTGTCAACCTTGTGAAGCAACAGTCGCAATATTTGTTTTATACAATGTAGGTCTTTTTTATTAGTTACACATGTATTACCTAATAAATATATGAAGAACAAAGCATTTGTGGGCACATTTGCATGTCCCTGCCCAGGTTCCCAGAATGCAGTGCAATAACTGTATTTCTCAGAATTCTGAGCAGGAAAAAAAGTTTTTTAACTGATTTTAGAAATTCAAATGTGAACACAAATGTACTATTTATATACTGTAATACTGTACGGTGGAGGCTTCTATTGCTCTTTTGCCCACCATATACTAAAATATTTATATATATATATATATATATATATATATATATATATATACATACATAGGCGGAGCTACTGTCGGTGCAGACGGTGGAAGGCACCAAAGCCTCTGACCTCTGAGCGCCCCCCTCGGACCTCCGGCGTATCCCCTGTGGAACTCATGGCCCCTCTGTGGCCCCCACTGGTCCTCTGTGGCCCCCACTGGTCCTCTGTGGCCCCCACTGGTCCTCTGTGGCCCCTCTGATCCTCTGTGGCCACAGCGGATCCTCTGTGGTCCCCATGGGTCCACTATGGTCCCCCGTAAATCCCTTGCGGACCCCTTGTGGCCCCTTATAGGTCCCCTGGGGTCCCTGTGGGCCCCTTACAACTCACTGTGGCCCCACAGATTATTTGGGCACAAGGGCCCCCTATTCTATACACTAGCACCGCCACTGTATATATGTGTATATACAGTGCCTTGCAAAAGTATTCACCCCCTTGGCATTTTTCTTGTTTTGTTGCCTCACAACCTGAAATTATCATGGATTGTTTGAGGATTGGCATCATTTAATTAACAGAACATGCCCACAACTTTGAAGATGTTTTCACAACATTAAGCCTGCTATGGAGTTTCTAACACATAGAGATTAGCAGGATACAGATTTGACTACATTCTTAGTTATAGTCCTTTGATCATACATCAGCTGGATATACCAGAATATTGCCATACTGCAATATTGGTCTATATGCTTAAGATATTTTGATATAAGGAAACATAGGGCCCCATTCAATTGGCCAAATTTGAGATCCAGAGGGCCGTAAGTAAGCTTGCAGGCAAATTTGCTATTCAATTGGCTTCTTTTTGTGGGCTCGGATCGGGTTAAGAGTTACGAGCTTGAAAAGTTGGCGTCCGTCAAACTCGTAACTTATAGCCTCCAGAAGCCTTTGATCTGTCAATTTTGCAGGGCTATAATCACAAATCGCTATTCAATTGCTCCAATTCCCCAAGCTCGTAAACGTACCCACACTTGTAAACTGCAAATGGAAGAGAAAATCCTGTGCTCGAGAGGACCCGCAAAGGGGTTAAAAACCAATTCGTAGCACAGTAAATGCAAATAGGAAAGTAATCCTGCACTGTAAATTACTGGGAGAGCGATGAAAGACATTAGAATTAATTGCACAACAGTATCAAGCCCGCAAAACTGCAGGAATTAACAGACTTATTAAATTGCGATTCAGCCAATTGAAAAGGGCTCTATATAAGCACACAGTATATTTTTTTACAGAAGTTTTTAGTTAGTGAAGACATTTCTTTTTGATAGAAGTTCACTAACTAAAACCTTCTGTAAAAAATATATGCTATGTGTTTATATAGAGCACTTTTTATTTGTCCGAATGGCAATTTAATAAGGCTGTTAATTTATATTTATGTGTCATTTCGGGGTTAAATTGATAACACCGAAATGACACATATAAGGCCACCCATATGGACTAAAACATTATTGGCATTCATTTTCATCAATCTTTATTTTCCAAGTTGTGCGAGTCTGATCGCATATCGGACCTCCGAACCTGATTGATTGACACGTAACCTCCATGTTTTACTGCCGTAATTATGACAGTCTCATTTTCTATTGGCAAATTCAAAATGGGCAGTCACGGGCTTGCTGAATTGAAACGGTTCCTGCCCACAACTGCTCCGAAACAGTGCATGGTTTACGAAACTGGCTTCAAGATTGCAACTCGCTACCTGAACGCTACTCAATCGCAGACATTTGGCTGCCTGCGATCGAGTTGCAGTCTCCAAATTGAATATGGCCCATAGTAAGTTCAAGCATATACAATACACATAGTTCAATACCTGTGATTTGAGATCTCTCAAAGCCAGGGTCAAAACTGATTTTGCTGCAATAGTTTCTTTTGAGTAAATAAAGTTTTTCAGATTTATGATATGTATTTCTACTTGCATACATTGCTGTAAAGCACCACACTGGATAATTACCCTTTAAAAAATACATTTTGAGTTTAATAACAGACAGCACTTTCTTTAGGTTTTATTTTGGTTGATAACAGACACAAGCAGGGTGGTAGAGTGCCAGCACCTACCTGAAGCACTTTTCTCCACTATTATGGCAGATTTTCAATGGAAAGGATCCAGTCATTTTTTAAAAGGATAAGCCTGCCCACTTATGCCATGGACTGGGCCCAACAGGATGGTGGTGATGTAGAGCAGGATAGGGAGGAGAGAAGTTATTGCTTGGAACTTTGGTTCTTATAGGCACAAACTACATTTTGGTTAGATTGACAATGCCACAATCTGCTTCTTCAATGGGGCTTGATAAGAACCTAGTACAATCCTACCCTAGCAGGACCGTGTGGCACAAAAGATAACTTCAGGATAGAGACAACGCCCAAGAATATGAGCACTTGATAATGCAGCCAAGATATCAGTGGTCCCAGACCAGGACCACTCCTCCGCAAGATACAGGCACACAGTAAATAGTTCCACACTTTGTTTATGTGGAAAAATCAGAAACTCTATTCATAGGATTCCAACATTTACACTGTCCTTAGTGATGCATCAACCAATGGCAACAATGTGCATCCTAGTTACACCAATCATTACAGCCCATGTCCTACAGTCCATCCCCTGTGTACTTGTGTGACGTGTAATCTGCTCACACGAAAATCCCACTACAGTGCATTCACGGTTGTCATGGTAACTTGGAGGTATGTGATGTAGCTGTCCAGCCTCCACATCTATATGGACCTTCAGCCATGTTTGTACGGGTATTTCTATCTTGTACATACTGTGTACTAATGAGTCTCTCAGACTGTGTCTCTTGTGATATGTTATTGATATATTTTTTGGGAGCATAGCTTGTAAATCTACATCAGAGGTAAGGAGATGCCAATGTTTTTCATAAATGGCTTTTAATTCCTTCCAGTTCTTACCCAAAGTGACAATATGACGGATTTTATTGTCTTCTGCCAGTGTCTCTTTTTTTGGATTGTTTACGAAGGAGGTCAGTTCTGTTACTATTGCGTGCACGTTTATATGCCATTTTAAGACATCTATTTGGATATCCACGCCTTTTAAATCTCTGTCGTAATTTTTTAGCCTCTATTTGAAACTCATCTGGACTACTGCAGTTCCGTCTGAGGCATAGGGACTGTTTATTCTGCCTCGTGATATGTATTAACCCCTTGCGTACTTGTTTGTGTGTTACTCTTGATGTTGAAACACATGACTTAATAATAAAATACCATATTTTTAATTACACATATGTTCATATTGGACTGTTAAGTGTCAAATAATAATGAACATTTATCAATTTCTATTGTTTTTTTGGAGCTGAACTGTCTCTAACTGCTGATTCAAGACTCAGCAATGGTTTTAAAACCATTTGCAAGTGGCACCCGTAATATTTTCTTCAGATTTTTGTAGTTTACGGCAGTGCCCTGATTTGATCTGAGTGATACGTAAAATCTTGCTAAATTTGACTGTTTTTAGCTGAAATTAGACAAAATTTAGGTTTTTACTTTCTACATTTATAAAGAGGTATCTAAGCAATATCATTCCAAAGGAAAACATATAAGCATTTTTCAGTTAAAGGGATACGTAGGTGTCTCTTTTATTAACTTAATTAAACTGATTAGCATGTAAAAATTGCATTTTTTATATAAAGTTTACATAAAAAAATGATTTTAATGAAATATACTCTTCATAAAGTACCTGTTGCTATCTATAGCTTTAGATTATACAATATTTGGATCATCCATGATTTCAATATGAGCCTCAATAACACACACAACAGCCAGATTCTGAAAAATAATTGCAGAAGGTTTATTAAAAACTATAATTAAAGCTCAAGTACATTATTCAGTGAACATGACCAAGCAGCATTGTCAATGACAGTCATAAGGATAGAAGAAAGAAGGCAACTGTCCAAGGAAGCAAATACTGTGAGAACGGTTCTGTGAGTCTGGGAAAGGAATCTGTGCTATTAATGGCAGATCTCTGGGTAATGTCACAGACTCTCACTCAAGGGATTCTGGGACTTGTGTTCTTATTGCATTTAAATGAATATGTGAATGAATAACATCTCTGTATGTTTATCTAAAATAATTGTTAGTTCAACTAAGCCTTGGAGATTAACTTGTAACATTAGCACCTTCTACCAAATCCTTAATGTCTATGATGAAATGTAAAATAAAATGTTTGAAGTAAAACTATCTTTGGCAAGGAAATTGGTTATGACAGAAGATCTCTCTATAAAGTAATATTTAGAATTTAACTTCTGACTCCTGTATGCTAATGTGCAGCTCAGCGAACTTGATAAGCGTGGGAGAGGGGTCTAACTGCCAGATAACATTGTAGGTCTATATTTTGAATATCTTTATTTAATACAGAAACAGAAGAGTAGACCGCAGGTCTAATAGGCATGTCAAAGCAGCTAAATAGTATCCATGAGCTGCTCATTTGCATATAAATGCAGCAACAACAACATGGAATTTCCCAGGATTGATTAATACTAGAAAAAAATTTACAACACAACAAAAAGACAGTTTTTCATGCTCTTTAAGACAAATCGGAAAAAAATAAAACAATTTGAGTTTGGAGTGGCATGGACTCTTTAATGATGCTTCCATGATGCACTTAGGCTTCTGGGGCTGTTGCCTCACTTGGATGATCTAAATCTGGAGTAGGCAATGTCAGTCCTGAAGTGCCAAACACACACCGGGATCTCAGGATTTTGCCGTTTTACACCAGTGAGCCAATGACTAATTATTCACATAACTAACCTGTGAACAGCAGGGAAATCCTGGTCTGTGGCTTGCTGTCCATGACTGAAACTGCCTAATCCCCAATCTTTCATCAGCTAGTTTATTATGATTAATATCTCATCCTCATCTTGAGAACTTTTTAAAAATGTGCTTATTCTTATTACATTTGTCTCCCTCCTTGGCCCAGACCAAAAAAAAGTAATTTACTAGCAGGACACTATTGTCTCCAGAATTGGAGTTAGTGAACACTAACAATTGCAATTTGGCCAATTGAATAGGGGTCTATATAAGCACATAATATATTTTTTTAAAATACGTTTTTAGTTAGTAAGCATCTATCCAAAAGCAAGGTTTCCACTAACTATAAACTTCTTTAAAAAATATATGCTGTGTGCTTATTTAGAGCCCTATTCAATTGGCCAAATTGCAAGTGAATGAGGGCCTTATAGTCTACATTGTAACCCATTATACAGAAACAGTGGTTGATTCAGAGAAAAGTTAACTTACAGCAGCTGGGATGGTATAAATTAATATATTAGAATTAAGCATTGTTAAAACAGACATAATATATTCCATTTAAACACGGATAAGCAATGTCGGCCCAGGACTGATGAGTACTGTCCTGGATTTCCCTGATTGCTTCACCTGTACATAGCAGTGCAATAATAAAATTCAGGACCTATTTAGCACTCCAGGACAGATATTGATTATCTCTGCTTTTAAAGCAAGTCAATTGGTCGAACAATGAGCAGACTAGATGGGTCAGTCACTTCTTATTTTCTGTGAGACTGCTATGCTCGTATGCTTGATACTTTTAATTTAAATCAGGTGATTGCATAGTTTTGCCTAGAACATATATCCACGTCTCTTATAACTTCATGTTTTTTGAATACCTGCTTACACTGGCTGCCAAAACCACAGTTAGCACTAATCATGTGATAGGATTAATGTTCATATAAATAAAATATATTCATTTTGTGGTGAATGACAAATAAAAAATAAACTATTGACAAATAACTACCACTAAAAGAACACAACTACCAGAGTTTAATTATGATTAGATCTGCTTACATTGTATAGGCCTAGTGCACCCCTCTTTAAAGATGGCAGATTTACTTGAAATAGGTTATTGATTGTCAGTGTGTCCAGCTGAACAGGAATCAATATAAGGTCTAATAAGAAAATGTCATATCATCTAATACACTTCCAAGTAACCTCAAAACTCCATAAAGCAAGCTAGGGTGAAACAACAATAATGTCCTAAACCTTATTCCTTCTCGTTTCATCAAGTACCCTTTTTCCACAAAACCTCACAACTAACCTATAAGAAAATCTGGCACTGAAATGGCTTTGGAGAACATAGATTTTAAAATGATGATATTCATTGTGTATCAAAATCACAAGTGAATAATATTTTGGTTTAATCACCCCATATGCCAGTTTGGTTATGCAATCTCCCCTCTAAATCTCTTTTGGGGAATTTTCATCTCTCTCTTTCTCTCACTTTCTTATTCTCTTCCTCTCCCTCTCTCTTCCATCTCTCTGCATCGCCCCCCACTTTCTTCCTGGGTTCTCTTCATGCTCTCCTTCTCTATCACTGTCATGATCTTTAGTATTTTTTTTTTACATGACTCAATTATTATATTCCTGCTAACCTCACTTCTCCTTCCTCTTCCATGCTCCTATTTCTTTAATCTCTGCTGTTCTCTGATTTTCTTGTGCATCAGACAGGAAGCGACTTCTGCTGTCTCCATATCACTGGTGGCGCAGCTCCACATAAAGAGATGTGTTAACTGTCAGAGCTAAACATTATTTGACTAGCGGTTTACTTGTCTGCAATCTGACATGGCCATGACAGACAAAAGGGCTATATTTTTCTGATAGACTAAACAAACTGAGACATGGATGATAACTAGCTTTGTCAAAGGTTTTTTGATAGACCTGGGCCTTGTTGCCTTATGCAAAAACAGATAAATGAAATGATAAACTGCAAACACAGCAAACCATTAAATATTTTTTTCCCCCAAATCAAATATGTAAAAAAAAAAAGGTAACAAGATCTCACAACTAACATTAAAAGCAGTATAAACAAACACTCTATTGGTTGTAAGTTTAGAAGTAATAGTGTCCCTTCAAGAAAACATTTGATCAAAAGTATTAGATGGAAAGTGACATTATTTTAAGGCTAACCTCAACAAAAAGTAGTATTAATATTGTAACAGTGCAAGTTCCTCTTCTTCATCCTCATCTTCCTTTTAATGCAAGCAGAAAATCAAACTTGAGGATATCAATGTGAAAATGATGGTCACAAATGCTGGTTCTATCGCTTTTCCTCTGTTGTAGTCTAAAAAGAATAAAAGAGTATGGTTTAGATGATATGCATAACATTTTTTCATGATATCATTCACTCACTTTTTGAAATACCTTCAAGTGAATAGCAAACATACTACCAGAGCTTACAATGTAGAGATGGTGAAATTACATTTTTAAAACAAAAATGAATGGAAGATTGAATGCACTAGAGAAAAGAACCACCAAAATGTAATTTTTACGTGGGTGAGATGAGACATAGTATGTTCTAGAGTTCCAGGCAAAAATTAAGTTTCATCTATCAGGGGTGTTGGACGATATTTTCTGAAGGACTCTTTGAACATATAATAAATAAGATCCTCTTATGAGTGTAAAGTGTTTCAGTGTCACTATCACATTAAACCTTTTGAAATACATATTAACCTTAATAAACAAGTGTGAAACTAAAGATCTACCCAATGCAGATATCTAATATCAGATCACCCACTAAGCAGACACTAGATAAAAACTTTGCGGGTGTTTCTTCTTACTAATAGATAAGACTCTGCTGCGGCAGGTGAAATTATAAAAAGTAAGTAGAATATATATAACAAATATATATATATATATATATATATATATATATATATATATATATATATATATAAAACAAATTAAATATATTCACATTTTTAAATTGCAAGTGAATTTTCCCTCATCTCTTATATCATGTCCCTATACATTTATATTTATGCTTTTAAACACTTCTCTTTAATAGATTTTTTTTAATAATCAAGCTACAAAAACAATTCATCTATATACCTGGTCTGCAAAATTGTGAAATATTACAAATATGGATAGCAGCCTGACGGAATTACAGATGATTCATGGAAAAAGTGAGACTGTGGTGCCTGTTGTATATGGTCACTTTTTTTTACACAGAAATACAGCCAATACAGGTCTGTATATCATTGAAATAGCACATAATGTCAATGTTTTTGTCTGAATGTCCTCCATGTACGATGCTTGGTTTGAAAGTAATGATTTAATTTGGCTTTGGTAGAAACAAGATACATCAGAAAGTTTGTGGGATAAATTGTGGAAAAATACAGCGTTTTAGGGGACCAACTGAGAAAGCAGCCAACTGAACTTTGTGTATGTGACACAATAAACAAAAAAACAAAAAAGTACAAGTAGTCACTCAAAGTAGTAAAAGCTCTACTCTGTGGCAAGACACTTATCTGCCTAGATGCCAGTAAATTCCAAGTAATCTTTTCAATCTTCAGGTATGGATTTTGGATCTGGATGCTTTAATCGACCAGACAGGACTTCTTCTGGGATAATGCAGGTCACACAGGAGGATAATAATAATCTATAAGCCCGATTCAATTAGAAGGCTTGAACTCTTCTCCAATTCTGGTGTTATTCAATTGAAGGAGCCTGCAAGTTACAGGCAGAATGCCGAAGCCATAAACCATGCACTAGTGCGTAGCAGTCTAGGGCAGGAACGTGATCAAATAAGCAAGGCCGTAACCACCCATTTCGATACAGCCAATAGAAAATGAGACCCCCATCATTACAGCAGTAAAACATGGAGGTTACATGTCAATCAATAAGGTCTGGGGGGCTGATATGCGATGGGATTTGCAAAACTGCAAAATAATAAAATTAATGTCAATACTGTTCTAGTCCATGTGGGTGGCCTGATGTGTATTAACTAATTGATTCCCGGGATCAATATAACCCCGAATTGACACATTGAAAAAAAAAAATATTGCCTGTTTGTGAGCTTGAGACTGTTGTGCAATTAATTTTAATGTCTTTCATTGCTTTCCCCGTCATTTACAGTGCAGTATTGATATTTTATTTGCATTTACAGTGCTACAGACAGGGGCTAGTACTCGCATGATTTTCTCCTACATTTGCCGTTTACGGGTGTGAAAACATTTGCGGCCTTGGGGAGTTGTAGCAATTGAATATCGATTTGCGATTTTAGCCATCATAACTCTTGCGGCCCTGAAAGATGAAAGCCATCAGTTCCGGGTTTAAAAACCCGCAAGGTTTTCAAGGCCGTAACCTGTATACTGTTTGGAGCCCTCAAAAAGACGCCAATTGAATTGCAAATTAGCTTACGGCCTCATTTACGGGATCCAGTAACTTACAATTGCTCAGCTGCAATATTCCTGAAGAAGTCCTGACTGGACAAAACGTGTACGATTTTTTTGCTGATTCCATTGTTTTATCACTGTTTGTGAATATATTTTTCTTAATAGCATAATAAACAGTGTTTTCATACTACAATAGTTGGTCATTTTAATCCTCTCCCCCTTCCTTCTATACTTTCTATACGTGGTTACCAATTTTAACCTTCCGAAATAGAATAGCTAGTATACAGTTGTGGGTTTTTACAATGTTATTACTGATATTCTGTACAAGTAGAAATGGAAACTAAGTCAAAAATATATTTGTGCTTAATTGAATCTGCTCTAATCCTAAGGGCAGTGTTTAGAGTATAAATGATAAGTAGGTACATTTTAAAAACATATAATGCTCTTGAAGCTGGTGGGAAATTATAAAATGTTGTACATTAATAGCAGAGACCCCCCAAAAGCCCCACATGATCTTCAGCCCTCTTATAGATCTAGATTTTCTGTCATACTTTTCTATTCTGTACTAATGCTGTATTTCCTTAACATTAGCTTTCCTTTGTTACAGCTTTACTTCTAAAAACCTTCATACAGTGGGTCAACTTCAACTTTATCACTTTAACCAAAGAATTGTTTTGAGAGATTCGTTCCTGTCTTCACTCACCATTCTACTCTTCCATCCCTAATCATAATGAGTCAAAATATTACCTGTCTTCTAAACTAGTTCTTACAGAACCAATGTAAGCAGTAGACTACTTTGACAACACAGTCAATGATGGTTAACCTCTTCTGTCACAGTGTTGCCTTGTGTAAAACCTATCTTTCTATCCACAACATTTCTTTGGCACTTTTTCATCTTAGTTTTCGCCTAAAGCCAGTACACCACTCTAGCTCACCAGTCAGGGCATTTCCATTTACTACAAAGAGAAAATTATACAAGAATTTTCCCTAAAACAATGGTGATCTGGATCAAAGAGCACTTGTTTTGGGACCAGGTTGCCATAAGTTGCTATAACCCTGTTTTTTCCTGCCAGACAACTTTTAACGCTCTGATTCTTTATAGCATTGCCTCGCTATAACACTGTTTTTGCCTTCCCTACCCCTTCTGATGCTCTAATTCACTATAACATTGTATTTTTCTCCAAATAAAACAGAATCTAGGATGACCCAAAAGCTTCAACATTAATAATTTAAAGTATATATTTATGCTAATGTTCAGTTTGTATTGGTGTTATGTTTGCTGTTTCTTTGAAGTTCATATAAAACCAAAAAAGTTTAAATTTCAATTGAATTTTTTTTTTTCATGAGTCTCCCTATCTTCCCCATGTTAAACTGCCCCATTTAGAGCTTTTTCGCTTAACACTCCCATTGCCTGAATACCTTGCGTTAAACAAGGCATTCCTACATATGTATATTCCTGTATATGTATATGTGTATATATATATATATATATATATATATATATATATATATATATACATGTTATTATTTTCTAAATATATATTCAGCCAGTGCTCCCTAAAATTATATACATTACATATATTCACCCATGGTCAACTATAATTATAATACAAACACATTTATATTTAACCAGCTTCACCTATTAGAATACAAATACATACATATTCAGCTAGAGCCACCAATAATTATAATACAAATATATTATAATATTTAACAAGGAACAACTATAATTAAACAAATGTACACATATTCAGCAATAATCACTTATATTAGCATAGCAATATACAAATGTACAATCAGGCTCTCCTATTATTGTAATATAAATATATAAATAAATATTAAGCTAGGAATACCTACAATCATATAAACAGTCATTCAGACAGATTACCTATAATTAAGTAAATAACCTGCCTCTAAGAATAAATACTACTGAGGAGTATTTTGTTTTTAAGCCCCAAAAGTTTTTTTTAGGGGGTTTTAATCTAAAAAATGGGCACCCCTCACAGGGAAGCATACCTAGTGTCATCCTTTTCCCCTTTTTGATGATTCCTGCTCCTAGGAATCTTTGTCCTAATTACCAGTATCTATATCCTTCTATAGATGTGAGATCTGTTCAAGTATACACTGATTGCCAGTGGACACTTTTTTTTTCACTTTCAAGTTTTATTAGAAGAGAATAAGTTTATGGTGTACAACATATTTTGCAATTATGACTCACAAGAGAGAAAAAGCATGTGTATAAAAGTAGATTTTGGTAAAAAAAGAAACATAAGCATTTTCAGTTTAAAAAAAAATGTCAATTAATAATATTACTACTTTTATAATAATATGTAATACAGTATGTCTTTACTATTTTTCTTTTTTTTCCTATTAACGTTTATTAAGTGGCAGTGCACAAATTAACTTCAACCAATGTGAATAATAGTTAGATGTAAGGTGTATAAAGATAAAGTACTGAAAAAGATAACAATAAAAGGAAGAATATAAAAAGTAAGAAACAAAGTAAATACATTAAGAAAAGAGAAAACATCAAGTAACACATTTAATAATAGAAAATACTTTTTCCTCTTCACCAATGTATTTATTCTTCTCACTCATACAGATTTACCTGTGAAAAATTTAATTTATTGATAAAGCCTCTTTGTCATCCCAGAGACCATAGCCAATGGTGTGACCATGGGATTTCCCCTTCCATTTAAGAGTTGAATTAAGGATAGAAATATCATCCTCCCAAAACCTATGTTTTAGTTTATGGAAGATTAGGACAGTGGGTAGTGGCTAGCCACAGTTCCCAGATCTTATAAAAAGTTGCCATGGAGTCTTCTAAGATACTGTATGTGTGATTCTGCAATTGATTAATATATCATTTAATGTGTTTTTATCCACTGTTCTATTTAGTGTCTTCAATTTGTTTTGCTGCATGGCTCTTTGTAGCTAGCATAATAATTTAATTAGTTTGTTTTGAGCATTAGTAAGGTCTGGCACTAATGTACCCAAGAGATATATTCCTATTTCTGGAGAAAGATCTAAATTCAAGGTCTCATTAATTGATTGTATCACAGATCTAAAAAAAATTACGAATGTTTGGACAAGACCACCATGTATGAATAAAAGTTCCCTTTTCCTTGCATCCCCTGAAACAAAGTGGTCTTACAGAGGTCTTCCGGGAATGTAGTTTAGATGGGGTAATATATACTCGTTGGAGAACCTTAAGGGAAGTTTCTAATATGCTATAATTGAGTTCTTGGATAAATAACTCCTAGACATTAGGCACATATCTTGATCCCAGGATTGATTTAGGTCATGTTCCCATTAAATCTTATATTTATATCTGTGACACTCAGGGGATGTTTTAAAAGAATCATGAATCATCCCCAAGATCCCTTGTGCCAGGGGGTTTCTCTGACAGATAGAGGAGAACCAGGTATCTTGAGGATATCCCAAGGCACGTATCAAATTACTTGTGCTGCAGTTGTGATTCAGCAAATTTAAAAGGGCTCTATTTAAGCACATAGCATATCTTTTTTTTACAGAAGTTTTTAGTTAGTGAAGACCTTGCTTTTGGATAGAAGTTCACTAACTAAAAACTTCTGTAAAAAAAAATATGCTATGTGCTTATATAGAGCCTTTTTCAATTTGCCTAATCGCAATTTAATAAGGTTGTAAGTTACTGGACTCTGCTCTGTATTGCCACTAGTCTGGGCCTAAATTGCAGTTCCTGTAGTCATATTCTGGAACATCTATTGTCCTGATTTTCCGAGTTTGGTTTCAGACTCCAGGAGAAAGACCAATCATGTCATCTTTGTTTCTGCCCTGAAGATCTGCTAGCCTTCCACTGCCTTACAACCAACCAACTGAAACCCCATCAGAATAAGAGCTTAAAAAAGGACAGAAATGGAGAACAGGGGGGCGGAGCTAGCGTCTGGCGCATGCAGACGTGTTTTGGTGAGCTACGTGCAAAGCTCCAAATTGGGCTTGCTAAACTACCCTAAAAAGGACTCTGGATCCCTTTGGAACATCAGGGGTTCCACCGGAGGCTGTCCCTATCCCCCGGGGACTAATTTCAGGCTGCTCCGGCGGCACAGCAGCACAGGAGGCCTTCGTTTTGGGGGCAATCCCTGAGGCCATAGGAGACCTCCGGGACACCTTTACCAGCACCTGGGAAAGAGCTGGCGCAGACCCTGGTGGCCGCAGGACCCGACTGGGGTCCCAGGGAGATCCCTCTGGCCAGCGGTGAGGAGGAATGGAGACAGGGCAGAAAGCCAGCTAAAAAGCGGCCGCCATCTTGAAAGGCGCCCAACGGGGGGGGGGGGGGGGGGGACCCAGGAGAGCCACAGATACCCCTAATTGTGGAAGCAGAGCGCCCAGAACCCCTGGATAAGGGTATAGAGAGCAAGAGGGGAACAAAGAGCAAAGCACATTCCACTAATAAAAGGCTATGACAGCCATAGTGAAAAAATAAAGAAAAAACTGTGTGTTGTAAGAGGGAAGCTGTGAACACACTCCCCAGCTCACCCAGCACATAACACCCAGCTTATTGTTACTCCCTCACAAAACCTTGAGACCTGAGGAAAGTTGGAGTGAATCACTCCCTAAGCACACTGCTAAGAACTGGGCCTTTGATACTGAGACCTTGCCTCACAGAATTGCCTGAGGCTGAATTGCACTATACCTGGGGGACCTGTAGGTGTTCTTAAACTCAGGAACTAACATCATTAGAGGCACTTCTGTGCAATATATATACACCAGAACAAAAATTTTGTGTCCACCTATACTAGAAATCTGCACCTCCACAGGCAGATATATGGACTGTGTTAATTTGTTACAACATTGGCACGTATGCTGCCACCCTCTGGACTTTTGCAATACTGCAGATCATTACTAGCTTCACACGAATAACATAAGATTGGAAGCTTCCCTGCCATTCATTACTGCTCACTACTCCTACTGACCTATTCTATAGCTGCGCTCTACCTAACAAGCCCCTATCAGCAAAAATAGATAGGCTACCCGAAGAGGGTACAACTCTCTGATTCACTCCTCTACCAATGAACTACTCACCGCTTGAACTGATTTCCAAAGGTTCCCTCAGAGCCCAGTTGGGGTCTACACTTATATCATGGAATAAAGAGCCGAATGGGGATCTAACCTGGCAACACAGCCATCAGCTGCCTTAACTAAACTCTATGAACTTGACAAACTCTACTAACTGTATCAGCGGACTACCACACAGAACACTTGGTGCACAATCCTTCCCTATATTATATCTAACTGATCCCACAACGGATTCTCTGCTGACTTCTTCAGCCCGTCCTCTAAAATGCAGAAACCCAAAAGAACAACTTCTTTGAAGGGCATACGGGAGCACTTCACGTCTAAAACTGCCCGGCGCTCCCCCCTGCGGAATCTGCCTCAGAACACTCGGATTACTCAGACAGGGAAGAGAACCCTAACATCCCTAGCCAATACTTGGACCTATCAGCCAGGTCAGTGGTTACAATTGAGCTGCTTCTGGCAAAAGCTATTGAACCTCTGAGACAAGACCTGAAGGAACTGGGGCAACGTACCCAACTATTGGAGGAAACAACGGATCAGATAGCCGACGCACAAGAAAGAGATAGATCCTCTATTGCTCAAAACACTATCCACATCTCTGACCTCACAGATAAGATAGAGGACCTGGAAAATCGGTCCCGCCGACACAACGTCCGCAACCGAGGCATCCCAAGAGCTATACAAGACCTGTTCGGCTACCTTAGGGATACAATCCCGACAATTCTGCCTAATCAGCCTGAAAATGTATGGGAGATTGAGCGTGCCCATAGAGCCTTGGGAGGCACGAGAAGCCCGGATGCACCCAAGGATGTTATTGTCAAATTTTTAAGGCAGCATGCCAGGGACCTACTACTATCAGCAACCAGGAAGCTGCACACCATCAAGGGACCGGACGATTCCACACTGCAGTTCTACTCGGACCTGTGTCCGGACACCCTACATAAGCGAAGACTTATGAAACCGGCTATTGCTATCCTCCTTCAGCACAGGATCCAGTACCGCTGGAACTTTCCGTTTGCTCTCTCTTTCACCTTCCAAGGCAAGACTTATACCACCCGCTTCCTGGAGGACTGCTTAACTGTGTTACAGCGACTGCACCTATGCCCGGAGTCCATGATAGAAGCAAACCAAGAGCAACCTGCTCCGCCTACCCCTAAGAGGCAGCAGACCCCAAAGCCAGCACAAATCCATGGTAAACAAGTTCCTATCATGGAGGGGCCCAGTGACTTTCGGGACAATGCAGGCGACCTACAAGACAAACACTTGGTATACACTGCAGATTCTGGCCCCTCTGTCACTTCAAAGCCGGGCCCACGACCCGATAGGCCCCCTACCTAGCTGGACTTTGACAACATTTTGCTGATTGCCTGATGTTCACTTCTTGTTATTTAAAGTTCTGAAATAATGTTACTAGAATACTTTTAACTATTACCATTTAGAATAACTATAGTTTGCCAGATTATTTCCCCACATTATGTGGATTTGATTTCTCTTTTTTCTCTAGAGAAAGAGACAGAAGTTTTATGTGTAAACGACTGTTTTATGCTTCTTCTACTTGATTTTTGCAATTACAGTACGAGGATTAGACTAACTGTTAACATGCGGCTTTACTACCCCTTTTTTTTTGTTTCTTTTTTTTCTCTCTCTTTTTCTTTTTTCTTTTTATTCTTTTTATTTCTTCTTTCCCTCTCTTTTGGTCTCAAATCTACCTACCTCTCTGATATTAAACTACCTTTCTCCCTTCTCATTAATCTCAGCCCTCTTGATAAAAGGAAGACTCTTTTGCCGCCAACAGCATATTTTCCGGGACTTCTGTTCGCTCTCCGGGCTCCTCCACTCCTTGCTCCTCACAAGCTCAACTACCAGGTAAGGTTGCATACATCTAGGACTTCACACCCAACTTCCAATGGCTACCTCTAAATACACCCTAATAACCCACAATGTGAAGGGCTTTAACTCCCCCTTTAAAAGGAGGAAAGCCTTTGCATTCTACAAAAAACACACTCCCTCATTTTTCTGCAGGAGACCCACTTCTCCCTCGACAACAAACCTAAATTTTTACATAAGGATTATCCCACCTACTATCTGGCCTCTCTCCCCACCAAGAGAGCTGGCTGTGCATTTTTATTGCATAAAACCTTCCCTTTTCAGGTAGAGACCACTCGGGTAGATGAGGACGGTAATTACCGTATTTTTCGCCGTATAAGACGCACTTTTTCTTCCCCAAAACTGGGGGAGGAAAGTTGGTGCGTCTTATACGGCGAATATACCTTTTCAGACTGCCTCTGTCCTCTTGATTTCACCCCAGCGCTTCCTACCAGCATCGCGGCGGCCGGTGCGTCCTAGTGACGTCACACACGCAACGCTGCAGTAGGAAGCTGGTAGGAAGCGCTGGGGTGAGATCAAGATGGCAGAGATCAGAAGGAAGGTGAGGATCAGGGGGATCAGGGGGGTCAGGGGGGTCAGGGAGGATCAGGAGGGTCAGGGAGGGTCAAGGGCTCCCAAATGCTGCAGTATATGGATGTGTGTGTGTATGTATGTGTGTATGTATGTATGTATGTATGTGTGTGTGTGTGTGTGTGTGTGTGTGTGTGTGTGTGTATGTGTGTGTATATATGTATGTATGTGTATGTATATTTATGTGTGTATGTATATGTATGTATGTGTCTCTATAAAGGTGAGGATCAGGGGGGTCAGGGAGGATCAGGACGGTCAGGGAGGATCAGGAGGGTCAGGGAGGATCAGGAGGGTCAGGGAGGGTCAATGGCTCCCAAATGCTGCAGTATATGGATATGTATGTGTATGTGTGTGTGTGTGTATGTATGTGTGTGTGTATGTGTGTGTGTATGTATGTGTGTGTGTATGTGTGTGTATATATGTATGTATGTGTATGTATATTTATGTGTGTATGTATATGTATGTATGTGTATCTATATATATATATATATATATATATATATATATATATATATATATATATATATATATATTTGTTAGTAATGTAGGTGTGTATCTGTGTGTAAAGTGTATTTGTGTTTGATTCAGATTTTTTTTTTTCTTGTTTTCCTCCTCTAAAAACTAGGTGCGTCTTATCTGCCGGTGCGTCTTATAGGGCGAAAAATACGGTATGTTATGGTAATCGGGACTATAAGAAGGGAAAGAATAACGCTAGTCTCCCTATACTCTCCTACAAACTCTCCCTACACTGTCCTCATAAACCTGCTGAAAAAACTAGAGACTCAGGACTTGGGGAAACTGATAATTGGGGGGGACCTAAACCTGACCTTAGACCAGACCCTAGATAGATCTGAAAAACCGACTAACAGACTACCCAACAAAACCAAGCTAGTCGATGCCTGGAGGGGAAAGCACCCAGACAGGAGAGAATATACATTCTACTCCTCGACTCACCTGACATACTCTAGGATTGACACTCTTCTTCTCACTTCCTCACTGTACGACTCCACCATAAACTCTGAGATTGTCCCCTGCCCCATGTCAGACCATGCCCTGGTACTTCTTGAGCTAGATCTGGACCCTAACCCACGGCTCCCCTATACTTGGGCACTGAACAAATTTCTCCTGACTAACACGAGCAGCATGGAATCTATATCCAAAGACATACAGTTGTTTTTCGAGACTAATGTCCCCCCCGAAACTGGGGCTGGCTGGCTCTGGGCTGCCCATAAGGCTTTTATTAGAGGAACTTTCATTAAACTGTCCTCTACACACAAGAAACTCCTTAGGCAAAAGGATACAGATCTTACAAGCTCATTAAAGAGGTTAGAAGAGATAAACCAATAGCGCCCCTCTCTTAAGGGACGCAAGCTAATCGACCAAACTAGGCTAGAGCTGGACGCCATATTGTCCCACCGCACTGAACGAGCAATGAGAAAAATGAAGCACCTATATTACTGGAAGGCAAACAAACCTGACTCCCTTTTAGCTAAAAGGCTAAATAATAAATTCTCCCAACCCAGAACCACCCAAATTAGGCTACCTGGCGGCCAAATCTCCTATAGCCCAAATGACATTCAAAAAACGTTTCAAAATTATTACCAAGAAATATACTCCTCACAATCCTACTGTAGCGGATCAGACATAGACTCCTTTCTAAATTTATGCAACCTTCCAAAATACCGGACTATCAATTGGACAATTTGAACTTAGAAATAACCCAGGAGGAAGTTAAATTTACCATCCAGAACCTTAAGCTGGGCAAATCCCCAGGGCCGGACGGTTTCACTAATTTGTATTATAAAAAATTTGAACCCGTTCTTATCCCCCACCTGTCATCTCTCTTTAACGCTATATTAAATGGAGAGTCTATGCCCCCTGAGCTAAACCGGGCTGATCTAGTAGTTTTCCCAAAAGACGGCAGGGACCCTCTAGAGGTTAAAAATTATCGCCCCATTTCCCTAATCAATGGGGATGTCAAAATCTTGGCTAAAATTATGGCCACCCGCATTTCTAAATTCCTACCAGACTTAATCCACAAGGACCAAACTGGGTTTGTCCCCTTTAGAGAAGCCGGGGATAATGTCAGGAGGGTCCTGAACGCCCAGTTCTTAGCTCAGAAGTCTAATATACCAGCCTGCCTTTTAGCTCTAGACATAGAGAAAGCTTTCGACACGGTAGAATGGCCATACTTATATAAGATACTAGACAAATTTGGATTCAAGGGACGCTTTCTCAATCTACTTAGGAGATACTATGACTCCCCAGCAGCCAACCTAAAACTCCCAGGGGACCACAAAGCCAACATCCAAATCCGAAGAGGAACTAGGCAAGGGTGCCCACTCTCCCCATTGCTATTTGCTCTTGCCATAGAACCTCTTGCGCAAGCGATCAGAACCAACCCTGTCATCCAGGGGGTACAAGTAGGCCTCCAGCATTTCAAATGCTCTCTCTTTGCGGATGACATGCTTTGTACCCTGACCAATCCCCTCTCATCTATATCAGCACTCATGTCCACTATAAAGGACTTTAGCAAAATCTCGGTTCTTAAGCTGAACGTAGAGAAGACTGAGGCATTTGGGATGGGATTGCCGCAAAGTGAGATTGACACCCTTAAAGCTAATAATAAGTTCCTTTGGATCGCACAGTCTATAAAATACTTAGGCGTAAGACCTACTTCCAAGTTCAAGGATCTGTACAGGGTAAACTCCCCCCCCTTGTACAAATCTCTAACATTGGATATGCAGAAATGGATGAGCTTTTTTTTATAGCATTGCGGCTATAAAAATGAATATCTTACCTAAACTATTTTACTTATTTAGATCCCTTCCCATCCCACCTTCCCTTAAAGACCTTGATAAATTCCAGAATAGTATTTCCCGGTTCATATGGGACAATAAACGCCCCCGTATTCCCAGGCAGGTGATGTTTCGTTCCAAGAATAGAGGTGGCCTCGCGACTCCAAACTTGAGACTTTATCTTAAGGCCGCTCAATTAGCCCCCCTACCTAGAACCCACTCTACAACACACCATCCATCCTGGGTCTTCATGGAAAATTACCAAATGTTCCCACATAGTTGGGATAGGCTGATTTGGATCCCCATAAAATCTGCCCCCTTCACAACTCATCAAAACCCCATGATCTCCTTAACGCTTCAGTCCTGGAGATGGGCAAACTCTAGGCATCGACTTAGCTCGGAATTATCATCCCTTCTGTCAGTTATGTCCTTTCCACAAATTTCAGCAGACTCAAGCTCCATGTCTAAATTCTGGTGGACTTCCAGACACCTTGACCGCATAGGAAACTGGTTCGCCAATGAGTAACTACTGACCTACGACCAATTTTGCACGACCCATGACTTGCCAGCTACGGAACTCTACAATTACTTAAAAATTAGAAGTTGGGTTACCAAGATGGTTAAGGATCCAGGGCCCCCTAGAGCCTCCTGGCTAACCGTTATCTGTAAAAATCTCCCGCTTACCAAAGGCACTCTGAGCTCTCTGTACAACACCTTCCTTAGCTCTACTAGTAACCAGAAACCCAAGTTCCTGTTACATTGGGAAAAGGACCTGGGGGCAGAATGGGACTGGGACAAATGGACTGAATGTTGCTCCAATCTTTCAAAAGGATCACTCAATTCGGCCTTATTAGAAACATCAATCAAAGTTTTCCACAGGGCCTATTGCACCTCTGATAAAATGCAGAAGTTTAAGCCACAAGAGAGCAACAAATGTTTTAGGGGATGCCAGCTTGTGGGAGATCATATTCATGTATGGTGGTCCTGCCCACGTGCCCAGAATCTCTCGACACAATTGACCCGATTAGCCTCCACAATTTTTCAAAAAGAAGTCTCACCTTCGATAGAATCCTGCTTACTGGGGGTTCATATTAAAAACTTGTCTCAATCCCAGAACAGGCTATTCCAATTAATGGCGTTAGCTTCAAAGACACACATAGCCAGTAGATGGAAAGTCATGACTCTAAACTTCCAGGAGGTGACTAGGAAGATCAACTACCTACTTCTTAACGAGAGATTAACCCATATTGTTTTGGATAGGATGCCCCAATTCCAGATAGTCTGGGACCCTTGGATAACATCCTCCTTGAGTGTGCCCCTAATATAACGCCTGCAATTAACTGAAGCGATATTGAGGAAAAGACTGGAGTGGGGGAGCCCTGGAGACCTTTCAGAAGCAGACATATATGACTGTTAAAAATGTTTTATTTTCGTGTGGAATTTGTAAACCTTCTAATAAAAGAATATAAATTCAAAAAAGGACAGAAATACACTATGTTCTGGTGTTGTGATATTGGCCTGGTGTGAACATATGAGTGATATGTTGCAAATATGCCACATTGCTACAGGTATCAAGCAAGTCTGTCTCTTTAAGATGAAAAACAGCAATAATGAATCATGTATAATATATTCATGGAGGCATAATATTAGTAAAATGAAAAGAGATGAGTCGCAATTAGTGAGGTCGCGAACCTAAAATTTTCGGTTCGCGAACCGCGAATGCGAACCTCCGCAAATGTTCGCGAACCGGCGAACATCGGCGAACCGCCATAGACTTCAATAGGCAGGCGAATTTTAAAACCCACAGGGACTCTTTCTGGCCACAATAGTGATGGGAAAGTTGTTTCAAGGGGTCTAACAACTGGACTGTGGCATGCCGGAGGGGGATCCATGGCAAAACTCCCACGGAAAATTACATAGTTGATACAGAGTCTGGTTTTAAGCCATAAAGGGCATAAATTACCTAACATTCCTAAATTTTTTGGAATAACGTGCTTTAAAACATCAGGTATGATGTTGTATCAATCAGGTAGTGTAAGGGTTACACCTTACATGACTGGGGGTCTATAGGTGACATTAGTACTGACCTTTATCTGACTGGGTGTCTATAGAGTGACATTAGTACTGACCTTTATATGACTGGGGGTCTATAGGTGACATTAGTACTGACCTTTATCTGACTGGGTGTCTATAGAGGGACATTAGTAATGACCTTTATATGACTGGGGGTCTATAGAGGGACATTAGTACTGACCTTTATCTGACTGGGTGTCTATAGAGTGACATTAGTACTGACCTTTATATGACTGGGGGTCTATAGGTGACATTAGTACTGACCTTTATCTGACTGGGTGTCTATAGAGGGTCATTAGTAATGACCTTTATCTGACTGGGGGTCTATAGAGGGACATTAGTACTGACCTTTATCTGACTGGGTGTCTATAGAGGGACATTAGTAATGACCTTTATCTGACTGGGTGTCTATAGAGGGACATTAGTACTGACCTTTAGCTGACTGGGTGTCTATAGAGGGACATTAGTACTGACCTTTATCTGACTGGGTGTCTATAGAGTGACAGTACTGACCTTTATATGACTGGGGGTCTATAGGTGACATTAGTACTGACCTTTATCTGACTGGGTGTCTATAGAGGGACATTAGTAATGACCTTTAGATGACTGGGGGTCTATAGAGGGACATTAGTACTGACCTTTATCTGACTGGGTGTCTATAGAGTGACATTAGTACTGACCTTTATATGACTGGGGGTCTATAGGTGACATTAGTACTGACCTTTATCTGACTGGGTGTCTATAGAGGGACATTAGTAATGACCTTTATCTGACTGGGGGTCTATAGAGGGACATTAGTACTGACCTTTATCTGACTGGGGGTCTATAGAGGGACATTAGTACTGACCTTTATCTGTCTGGGGGTCTATAGGTGACATTAGTCCTGACCTCCTGCTGCAGTATTATTACTCCCAGTACTCCCAGGCTTGCTACTATTAGATATAATAACCTCAGTTTTGTTTCCTTATCTGTTGGTAACATCAAAATATGATTATTAAATATTTCATATTTGTTTGTTTTTTTCTCCCAAAGTGAACCCCTTTGTGTGTGTCCCACAGATGTGGCGTTTCCACTCTGCGTATGTTGGATTTGCACCGCTCAAAAAGTATGAAAAGAGATCTCCCCCCCTTGAAGCCCATTAATGACATCATCAGTAAATTGTATGTAACAGATTCCAGTGTTTAGGGTTTATGACCCAATACTGCGATCATATCACTTATGACAAAAATCCGTATTTGTCGTATTATTCAGACGCGCGTGCATCTTTGTGTTACATTTCCTGATACTTTTATTATCTTGATCTTTATATATTTACTAGCGACTTGCCCATCAAAAAATGGCGGCAATAAGATTGTAAGGCAGGTAATGGTTTGGACGAGACATTCATTTTGTTGGCGGTCGGAGATCCTTCGGCGCTCATTGCGAGGCTGTTGGTTGTATTTTTTTTCTCATAGGCGCTTTTGCTGTTATTCTTTGGTCGGCGGTGATGTGTTTTTTGCGCTTATTGCAAGGCTTTGTATGCTATGAGCAGTGTTGGCGCTCGTTGTGAGGCGCGCAGTGAATGGCTTTTATGTTTAATGTGATAATGTTTTTTTTGTGTATATGTATTTTTGTATGCTAATGAAATAATTACTAAATGAATATACTTTACCTATTTGTAAGTAATATATGCAGGAAGCATTGTGCTGAAGAGCTGACAATCTGTTTTCATGTTCCTGCAGCATACAATGTAGGTTTTCAGTGCTGTGGAGCTGCTGTGTAAGTGTCAGCAATGTGTGCAGTGTGTAGTGTAAATAGGCTGTGTGCGCGAGGGGAAGCCGTTAGGGTAGCTGGGTACTTCCGCATTGTGTAAGTTAGTGTTGTAAAATGGCGGGGAATGTGTATGTGGTACGCGGGTGTGGATGATTTAGCGTCCTTGTTAATAGTGTATCTTTACCTCGTACGGCTTTTTAGAAAAATCCGTATGTGTTTTGCGTGTTTAGGGTCCTGTAGCCTCGTTTTCTTTTTTTCAAGGGCCATTTTTTCTCTCACTTAGGTGATTTTCGGGTTTCTAAACTCATGAATTTGGACTTAAATGGAGGTGTAACTTCACTTGCAGAGGTCCTCGTGCCCACCTTGCTGTGGGTAAGCTTTGTATGTGTTTGTTGTGTGTATTTATTGTGTTTTTAATGTTTTTAAGTGCCCGCGGTTCGGGCGTTAAGGTCGTATTTTTGTGAGCTTGTAATGTTTTTTTTTCTAAGTCCCGTATTTTTGGATGGTAAGTACGTAAATTTGATGGTGTAAGTCCCGCCTGCGGCTCATTGCAGCCGACGTGGGAGCCTTCGGCGCTCCTTGCCAGCAACTCTGGCCCTCGCTTCGCAAGCCCGCATCGTTAGCAACAACCCGCCTGCTCACAACTATATATGTAATATCTGTAACGTCTTCCCCAGTTGGCACTTGTAAATCGGCTAAGCGACAAACAAAATGGCGTCCGGAAAAAATAAAAATGAGGCTACAAGATCCCAAACCGCGCAAAACATCGCCAGCCATGTACGACTTTTACCTAGGAACAGACGAGGTACAAAATACACTATTATAAATAATGGAAACTGCTGGCGAGCCGCGTAACACATACACAATCGCCGCCATTTTACAACACTAACTAGCAACTAATAACATTACAAATCTAAAATGGCGCGTTACACGACTGTACAAGCGGTTTCCCCTCGTGCACTGCACACATTGCTGACACTTACACCTCGGGTCACCAACAGTCCAAATGTACACTGTAAGCTGCAGGAAAATCAAAACTGATTGTTAGCTCTTCAGGTTATTGATCACTGGATATATTAATTACAAATAGGTAAAGTATTTTAGTAATTAATTAATTCATTATTATTAAAAAATATATATATAAAAAAAATACGCTTAATAGCATATTTTACACTGCGGTTACTTTACATACATTAACGCTTCACACTTCCTAATACATTTGTTCATTCACAATAGTTATTATCGTGCATTCATTTAATAAGTATTAATTAGTAATGGAAAATAAAAATGTAGACTTTACACTACACTAAAATGTTTTACTTTTTACTCTGCAGTTATATATCTGGATTACTGCTCATTGGCTGCCAGCGATAGCACTCTCAAAGCAGTTACAAATCTAAATCACTTTACACTGCACAAAAAAAATTATATATTTAACACTGTACTTATATATCTGTCTTTGCGATGAGCGCCAAAGATTGATTGTTGCAAAGCACGAAACATGAAGGACACGAGAGAAGAGACTCACAATGAGCGCAGAAGGTCCTCAGAGTACAAAAAGCATCACATTGTGTGGCAAACAGCATTGCCATGGCTTCAAACTTTATTGCCCCATCATTTGTGCCAGGCAAGTCGCTAGTGATATAATATAACATAATGCAATACAATATTATACAGTACACATGGGTGTTGGAACTGGGGGGGGGGAGGGGTAAGGGGTAACCCCCCCCCCCCCCCCCCAGATTTCTTATCGTATGTATGTATGCGTATAGAAGCTAACAGGGGAGGAGAGAGGGGGAGGAAACACAGGGGAGAGGGAGAGGAAGACACAGGAGAGGGGAGAGGGGGAGGAAGACACAGTGGAGAGATGAAGGTAGACACAGGGCAGAGGGGGGAAGAGAAACAGGGTAAGGGAGAGGTGAGGGGAAGAGACACATGGGAGGGGGGAGAGACACAGGAGAGAGTGGGGGATAGAGACACAGGGGAGAGGGGGGAAGAGACTAATGGGAGGGAGTGGTGAGGAGACACCGGGGAGAGAAAAGGGGGTAAAGACACAGAGGGGGGGGGGGAAGAAACACAGGGGAAGGGAGAGGGGGTAGAGACACAGGGGAGAGGGGGTAGAGACACAGGGGAGAAGGGGGAAGAGACACAGATGAGGGGGGAGAGACACCGTTAATACGGACCACTTTGGCAATGAGCGCCGCAGGCGCTCATTGCAGGCGAGCCTCGCATAGCGAGGCGAGCCGTTAATACGGACCACTTTGGCAATAGGCCAAATGACAGTTTATTTTGTTTTCTTTATTTTTTTGCAGTTCCAAGATCTTGTTGCCTACAAGTATTATTGCAGGTTTTTCCATAAAAGCTTTTTCGATTAGACGTGATGGGACAAGCTTTGTGATTCTCAGCACGCGAATGAGTTGTGCATCTCAACATTGCGTATGCAACATGGAGAGCCCTGATACTAGGATATGTGACTTTGAACTATGCTTTGCCTGTTAAATCATGCATTAGAACTGCAACTATAAAAAAAAGTTATATCCCTCACAAATGAGCAATAAAAATCAACTTACACCATACAAATTTTAAAATGATGGTAGGTTTAATTATTATATTTTTTTAATTACAGCTTTTACAATCATGTGGTTTAAAAGTACAAGCGTGTTATATATTACAGTAAAATTATGCAGTCATCCATGAAAGCTTTTACAATTATGCAGCGATGAGTGGTGATTTTGTGATTCTCAACATGCAAATGAATTGCACATGCTGGCCTTCCCAAGAAAACTCAGTCATTAGAACACATGAACTGATGAGACACAATTCTTCAGAATTGGAATTTAGTCCATCTCTGCCATTGATCCAAAATTAGTAAGTGATTGGTAAACATACCAGAAAACGTGCATGGAAAAAGTTGGCATTCAGTATACAACAGCAACAGTCATTATAAAAGAGCAGGTTTGACTTGATTCACAAAATTGTCAGCAAAACAAACCACTTCCCGAATCTGAGGAAAATAAAGACCAATATCTGGGGGGAACAATTGAAAATATGGAGAATATCTTGAAATACTAATGCTGATTTCAGATCAATGGCATTGTACATTTTAGAGACAGATGATACTTACCTGTAATTGTGTGTGTCATAGTGTCCACCCCATATGGATTCTTAGCTTTACAGGTGTAATTTCCCACATGTCTACTCTCCATGCTCAGGATCACTATAGTGCGGTTGTCTTTAGAGAACTGAAAGAAGTGGGCCTCAGATATTGGAGTCTCCCAGCTGTAGGTTGGAGTTGGAATACCTTCTGCCTCACAGATCAGAATGACAGGTTTCCCCTTTTCCAGTGGCGTCTTATATGTGGCCTCAATATTAATGATCTTTGGCTGTTCTACAATAAATTAAATGGAGAATTTAACATAACAGAAGAAGCTCTGATTCCGGATTTTTTTTTTTATTGAGATAAAATCTGTTCTATGAAAGATAGTAATATGGTTCTCAAATTATTGAATCAAATAAGAGATTAGTTCTAATAAAAAAAAAATACAGGTAATTTAATAAAAAAAACTGATTGCAGAATAAAAAATTATTGAAAAAAAGAGACTAAGCCAGCGTTAGCAAGTCTGTCTGGAAATCCTATAAGCTTACACACTGATGAAGAGACTGGCATCCAGACTCTAAGGTGGTGAGATTGTCTGGAAAATACAGAAATTGGCTTAATCCAGAATGTTAGCACTGTTTCTATAACAATGAGACTGACTCTATGAAAGTTTGATTGATTGTAAAGCGGACTGCACAAAATTCATGTAGAAAACTGAGGTTGTCCTTCCCAAGTAATGGCTGGATCTAGAACAGTATGATTGTCTATAGTGCTGTGCATCTTATTCTAGAACTGTCAAAGCATATAATCTGATTACTGATCCAGCAAGTGGAATTGTCTAGAAAAAGAATGCTAAGAAGTGCTGGACATCATGGAAATAATGACTAAACATATCTGAGATTGATTCCACTCCTCTTACAAAACTTTACCTGTTATAGTAATATTCTGTGTCTTGATGTCCACACCATATTCATTGTGAGCTTTGCAGGTGTAATTTCCCATGTGTTCCTGGTTCGCCCACTGTATCGTCATGATGTGCTTGTCTGAAGAAAACTGCACCTCAGGCGTTGGCGTCACCCAGCTGTAGGTGGGAGAAGGGATACCCTCGGCCTCACAGGTCAGAGTAATAGTATCCCCTCTTTTCAGTACCCTTGTGGGCAGAACTTCAAATTTTAATATTTTAGGCTTGTCTGAAAGACACATGAATACAAAACATAAAATACTTGTTTAAGGTTGTTTAAGGACTTTTTATAAGAAGACTTTTAAATTTGGTTAAATTATCGATTGAATCAGTATAATTTTTTTTGTAACATGGGGTATAATAAAGTAGTACTGGAAGAACCGAAACACATTATTTGAAATATTGCTACGGTAATTATTATTTAGTTAATTAAGGAGCTTTTGGGTAATGGTAGGTGGTATTATTAATGTAGCATGAAAAAAGTAATTGAATATACATACCTGAGGTGAGAAACATGCATATGTCAATCCTTTTGGCTATGATACATGCATGTGATAGGATAGCAAAGACATGCAAAACAGATGGATGTCAGCAGTCACGAAATTGAAAACCACGAACAGAGCGACTGTAATTAAACACCAAAACACTGATAAAATGATGTGTATATATATATATATATATTTATTTGTGGGCACATTTGCATGTCCCAGCTCAACTTCCCAGAATGCAATAACGTTTTTTCTCGGAACTTAGTGTTTATTTTATTTATTTATTAGTTTTAATTCTTTATGAAATTTTAATGAAACTTTATATTAATTGTATTAATTGAAAATAGGCCTTGAGAGAAAAAGCCAGCATTTTTACCCCCATGCAAAAATTTCAATTATATATTATAATAATTTTTTATTAACTTTTTTTTTACATTCCAATGCACTTGAGAAATGTAAAACAAAGTAAAAATCTTAAAAAAAAAAAATCAGTGTGCAGTTCTCTTCTTCCCAGTTCTTAGCTGATTCTAGGTTAGTGCTTTGCAAACAAAATGTGAACGAAATCAGAATGAAGGTAAAAGAAAAAAACGGAGTGAATGACATTGCAACCGAGTGTGGCATGTGAATGGTACTGTGAATTCATATGATCAAATGAACAATGGAATAAATGATGATGGTAAAGACAGTCTTCCTCCAATTCTCTTTTTGCAAACGATACAGGCAACTGTTCGGTGGGGAATGCAATAATGAAGAACCGATCTGGACCGATCAAGCAGAAGAGCTGTTTATTGCATCATGTACAGGGAGACCTTTCACAGCTACCATTGACATTAGAAATGTCTGCCCTATTCTACATTAGAGAGAATAATGTAGCCAAAATAATTTATTGCCTTCACATTTTGTGAACATAGCTACACTTGTCTCAGAACTAGAAGCAGTAAAAACTTCAAGATTATGTTAGTCTTGTCTACAAAGAAAGTATTTTGGCTATTAGATAATATTTAATTATATTATTATGTAGTAGTACATGTTGTGTGTTTGTGTATGTGTGTATATATATATATATATATATATATATATATATATATATATATTTTATATATATATATATATATATATATATATATATATATATAAATAATTATTAACCTTTATTTATAATGCGCCAACATATTCCGTAGCATTAAACAGGGTAGATACAATCAGAAACAAATTTAACAAATTATGAAAGACTGGAGGGCCCTGTTATTGAGTTTAAAGTCAAGCATACAAAGCACCCAACAAGACTAAAAACTCCTGAACTTACAGTCTAAAGGATATATATAAGGATTTTTTTAAAATGTTTGAAATGGTTTATGGATATAAGAGCGAGGCATTTGTGGGCACATTTTCATGTGCCTGTTCAGCTTTCCAGAATGCAGTGTAATAACTGTTTTTCTCTGTACTATTTATTTACTATATATATATATATATATATATATATATATATATATATATATATATATATATATATTATATATATATATATTATATTATATAATATATATATATATATATATATATATATATAGTAAATATAATAGCACATTTTTGTTCCCATTTGAACATCTAAAACAAATAAAAAACATGTCCCTTGCGCAGAATTTTAAGAAATACAGTTATTACACTGCATTCTTGGAACCTGAGTGGGAACATGCAAGTATAATATATATGTGAACACAGATGTACTTTTTATTTACTGTACTACTGTACGGTGGAGGGCTTCTATCGCTCTTTTGCCCACCATATTATAAATGATTGTTGTGGTGAACTACCTACTCATTATTTCCACAACACAGGCTGAGATCCCGCTCCATGCTGAAGATAGCCAGTAAGCTTGAAACAGCTGTACATGGATTGGATACTCGGCCTGTGTTTATTCCAACCTTGGCTTTGTATTAAATGCAGCATGCATATGCTTAAAGGAAGCCATGATTGATAATGACTACGGAATGAAGAGTTAGGCATTTGTGGCCATATTTGTGTGTCCCAGCTCAACTTCCCAGAATGCAGTGTAATAACTGTTTTTCTCGGAACTCTGAGCTGGAAGCAGGTTTTTTAACTTGCTTTAGACATTCAAATGTGAACACCGATGTACTTTTTATTTTATATATATATATATATATATATATATATCAAACAAAATCATTTAGTATATGGTGAGCACTAGCGTGAGAAAATCTCTCCACCGTACAGAGTACAGAAGACGAAAACTGTAATACATTTGTAAGCTCATTTGCATGTCTAAAAGTTGGAATATGCAAATGAGAATACAATCTACTTCAATTTTTCAATCCAAAAATAGCAATTTTATACATTGCTCTCTTAAAGCATATGCTCACTGTGGTAAACAGCTTTTAAGCAAAGCACCGGGTTGGATTTTGCAGAAACCAAGCATCTTGGTTTTAGCCATGCAAATGAGCTTACTAATGTATTTGTTTTCTGTATTGCCCTCTCCAGCCGGGCTCGACCCGCGCGGCCCTCTCCAGCCGTGCTCGACCCGCGCGGCGCTCTTCAGCCGGGCTCGACCCGCGCGGCCCTCTCCAGCCGGGCTCGACCCGCCCGGCCCTCTCCAGCCGGGCTCGACCCGCGCGGCCCTCTCCAGCCGGGCTCGACCCGCGCGGCCCTCTCCAGCCGGGCTCGACCCGCGCGGCCCTCTCCAGCCAGGCTCGACCCGCGCGGCCCTCTCCAGCCGGGCACGGCTATGTACTTATATAGAGCCCTTTTTAATTGTCCGAATCTCAATTTAATAAGGTTAATAATGTGGAACCCTTAGCGAATGCTTGCAATCTCTACCTTTCTCAATCTTTATCACTGTTGTAAATGTGGTTTTGACTAAGGTGCTTTTACATTAACTCAGCTAAAATTCCCTATGTCAAAAAATAAAAATATAAATATAACTAACCCCCTAATACTGTAAAAAATGCATAGCACTTACATTGGTTTTATATCTGATCAATACTCCAGTATAAATATCACATAATAAATTGATTCCTAAAATGGAACTAAAAGAAATAGTGCTTAGCACGTACAAATTATGTTCATCTGGTCAGTACATCACATAGGAGTAGGGAAGGAAGAAACATTCAGTCCTACAACAATAAGATGAATAAGTATAGTTTACTCAGGATCGCATATAGTTTATTCAGGCTTACCATTTCTTATAAGCATTCTCCAAGCAGTGCCACCAATGCTGTATTATCATTCAAACCATAAAGTAATTTAATACAGTACATTTTGTTCATTATTGATCTGTGATTTAACAATGATGCATTTGGATGACACAATTTTTAAGAAGAGCACTTGTTCTAAACAATTACAGAAAACTCCCCATTATCCGGCACCCACGGGGACGCCCTATTGCCGGATAAGTGTAGTTGCCCGTTAGTCGGGAGTCCCCAAATTTAAGCATCTAAACGACCCTTAACCCCCCCCTCAAAAAACCCTCAAATTGCCTTTAAAAAGGCATTAGCACCCAAACTGGGCCATTTAGGCCCAGAAAAAGATAATTAGAAAAAAAAAAGTTAGTATTTTTTTTTGCAGTCTTGGACTGCCGAATAGTCCCGGTTATGCCGACTACTGGGAGTTTTTTTTAAATGGTAAATTGATGCAGGTGCTGGTTGCTTGAGAGTCCTGGTTAGTTGGATGCCAGATAACCGGGATTCTATTGAATCATTAATGCAACTACTGTCTTCTGATTGTTAGCCACTATCTCAATTGTGTTGCTGTGAATTAGATTCTATATACTGTACCTTAAAAAGATATGTACATTAGAGGTCTTCTAAGTTAAACTCTTAGAAAAATGCATGAAACAATTTGGAAAGATCAGTAGGTACGATATAGCAATGATTATTTATTATGATTAGATTTCAAGTTTTACTGATGTTCTTTAAGTTCGCTGGTGTTGCTATGGGAGATTACTGTGCTTATGGGATCTGAGTCGCTAATTTCAATTGTGTACATGTTAGACACATTACCAATACACCGTAGGCCAAAACCTTAATGTACAATACACCCTGTCTACTTGAACATACTTTTACATGGATGTCCTTACGTGGGCCTTGTTAATAGCTACAGTAATTTGACTGTAAAAAAATCCCACTAAGCTTCAGCACATTAATGGCAGTTTATACATGACTAAAAAGTATCACTAAGAGAAAATAGCATAACTTGATCCAGGATGCTAACCAAAATGGGTAATTAGATTGTAGACCAATAAGAGAGGAAATGTGTTTTGAGGGGCAGAACTTCCAGTGTATTATTTTGGGTGTATTATACTGGACCTTGAGCTTGGAGGAGTAACATAACAAAAGAAAGGACTACAGTTCAAAGTGAATTCACGACACATTGCTGTTTATGAAAAGTGGCTTCACCCCATTGTGGGTATGTGTCCTAACTTTTACATAATGCATGTATTTATTATTTAAGTTTCACTCTCTCTTACACATGCGGCAGTCTGCCTGCCTCCATCAAAAAGTGCTAGTGTATCAGTCCCAAAGATGTAGTTTCTACATCTCGAGGACTTACAATGCTGCCTATGAACAAGAAAACTAACTACTAAGCACAGACACTAATTAAAAAAGATAGTAGAAAGCAGATTTGAAACAATTTAGCTACATACCTTTAACAGTAATATTGTGCCTCTTGGAATCCTCCCCATACATATTCTTAGCTTTGCAGGTATAAATTCCATTGTGTTTCGGCTCCATGCCATGGATTGTTATGGTACGGTTATCAGTAGAGAGCGCTAGATCAGGTGTTGGTCCCTCCCACATATAGGTTGGAGGTGGCATGCTCTCAGCCTCACATGCTAGTGTGAAATTATCCCCTTTGTTCACAATGAAGGCAGGCATGACTTCAGAACTTAGAATTTTAGGCTTGTCTGAAAGACAAGAGTTAATAAACAAAAATATTACCAAAAATTATTGATCAAAAAAGCAGTATTAAATTAGTTTATGCTTTTATTTTAACAACATTGGTCAATATTAACAACACTGGTCATATTATAGAAGTCACATGATACTCTGTGAATGGACACTATAAGAGGTAGAGTTAGGTTTGAGTGAACAGTAGTGTGGCTAGTTATAATGTAGGTGGAAGGACATAACAAGTGAGAAGTGTATTTGGTGTGTCTTGGTGTTCGTAAAGTTTTTTTGGTGGGTTTGGATGAAGGAGAGTGTCATGGAGTTAACTTTCCTCTCCATGTGCAGGGTCCCTTTCCACAGTTTACCAGCTGGAGCAGACAGCAGAATGTTAGTAGCCTTTCCTCAGATCAGTCAGCCACAAACTGAGCATGGAAATTCCAGCATCCAACAAAAGACCATAGTTCTACCACCTATATCTTAACCAGATGATCTCTTTATTGAACATGGTACATCATATTTATAGTAAAAATACAAGGCTACCTAAACACATTAACACAAAGTAATTAAATAGTGGTGCCATCACATATATAGTTGTGGATCTTATGAATGTTGGTAACGTTTGCGATGCTGGTCACGCAATGTTAAAAATGAGACAGCAGGCGCTCATGTTGGCGGCCGCAATCACCGCCGAAAACCGGAGCACTTTGCCGATAATCGCGAGGCATGCAGTTTACAAATTTAACGGACGAAACTTTTTCAAGCGCGTAACTGGAAAGACCCCCCAAAAACGACAACTATTAAAAAAATTACACACTCACACACAGCACAAGGAGAAAGCCAGGGAGCCTGTGAGTGTGGTTGCAAGTTAATTTGAGGCATATTTGGGGTCTTTCGGCAATCGAAAATTGGCTAAGCGAAACAAAAAATGGCGGCCTCAAAAACGTAACAGGATGAAAATGAGGCCGATGCCAATAAAAATGACCTTAAAGCCAGTAACACTTATTACAAGACAGTAAACACTATCACAAAGGCAGTAACACTTAGCTAAACAAGGCAACCAACGGCACTCATCGCAAACCACGCAAAACTTCAGCAGAGACACAGAGGAGGGAGAGGGGGGAGAGGATGGAAAGAGACACAGGGCTGAGAGACGGATAAAAAGAGATACAGGGGAGGGGAAATAATGAAAAACAAAAGACAGGGAGAGAGGAGGAAAAAGACACATGGAAGGGAGAGGGGGAAACAGACACAGTCGATGGGGAGAGGCTCGCGATGAGCGCTGATGTGTGGCAAACAGCATTGCCATGCTTAACATGTTATTGCTATCAAATTTGCGATGAGCTCCAAAGGCGCAGGGCTCACGATGTGCGCAGGGCTCGCAATGCTGTTTGCCACACAATCTGAGCACCTTCGGCGCTCATCGTGAGGCCCGCTAACTACACGGGGAGAGAGGCTCGCAATGAGCACCAAAAAAGCTCATTGCGGGGCTCATTACGGGGCTCGCAATGAGCAATGAAGGTGATCATTGCGAAGCACGAATGCCACTTATTGCGAAGCCCGTAAAGTAGATGGGGGGAGAGGCTCGCGATGAGGGCCGAAGGTGCTCACATTGTGTGCCAAACAGCATTGACAGGCTTTACATTTTAATGCCGTTATCTGTGTTCATCTGTCCTATTTAAAGCATTTTTCAGATTTTGCAAACAATAATATTATTACACATCCATAGAGCAGATCACAAAGTCTACCTTGGATTCAGTGGTGGAGCTAGTGAGTGGAGGGCCCCAGTGTAATAAAAAAATTCAGCCCCTCCGCTCTGGGGACCTTCCACTCCTGGGACTCCCTCCGGGGACAACTGATTATATATTATATGTTACACAGTTACATAGGCCCTCATTCAATTGCATTTTGGCCAATTGAATAGGGCTCTAAATAAGCACATAACATATATTTTTTAAAATAAGTTTTTAGTTAGTGAGCATCTATCCAAAAGCAAGGTTCTCAATAACTAAAAACCTCTTTAAAAAATATATGTTATGTGCTTATTTAGAGCCCTATTCAATTGGCTAAATCGCAATTGAATGAGGGCCATAGTAATTAAGGTTGAAAAAAGTCAAGTTCAACCTTTTAAGATCTCCTCTGATCTGCAATATGCAGACTAAATATTAATTACTTAGTTGTTAATTTATCATTAATCAATTATTTAATTATTATTATTTATTTTTTTATCAATCTAGAGGAAGGCAAGCAGAAAAAACAAACAAATAAGACTTAGCCAGTCGTCTCAAAAGAAAAAAAAAAATCCTTCCTGACCCCAGATACTGGCGATCGGATTTCTCCCTGGATCAATACTGTCTCTCTAATTATCCATTATAACCCTGAATTCCCTTTTTAATTAGAAATAAATCCAGTCCCCTTTTAAAGTTATCTATCGAATCCGCTGTCACCACCTCCTCTGGTAGAGAATTCCACAGATTATCCACCCTTACTGTGAAGAACCCTTTTCTTTCTTTATGGTGGAATCCTTTTACTTCTAACCTCAAGGGATGTCCTCTTGTCAGTTGAAAACCTCTTGGCACAAAAAGCTCCCTTGACAAATCTTTATACTGACCCTGGATGTATTTATATAAGGTAATCATATCTCCTCTTAGACACCTTTTTTCTAGAGATAATAAGTTTTATTTGGTTAGTCTTTCTTTTTAACTTAGCCCCTCCATTCCCCTTATTAGTTTTGTTGCCCTCCTCTGTACCTTTTCCAGCTCTAAAGTGTCCTTTTTATGAAGTGATGCCCAAAATTGTACTCCATATTCCAAATGAGGGCGTACTAGACATTTGTATAGTGGCAGAATTATATTTGCTTCCCTTGCTTCTATACCCTTCTAAATACATGCTAATATTTTATTTGCCTTTGCAGCTGCTGCTTGGCTTTGAACACTGTTACCTAGATGGTTGTCCACAAGCACTCCTAAATCACCTTCAATATCTGATACACCTAGATTTGCTCCATTATAAATTGCATTTTTCCTTCCCAGATGCATAACTTTACATTTATTCGTATTAAATCTCATCTGCCATTTAGATGCCTATTCCTCAATTTTATGTAAATCCCTTTTGAGGGAAAGCACATCATTATCTGATTTAATTACCTTGCACAACTTCGTGTCATCAGCGAAAATGGAGACACCCCACTCCAATCCCACCTCTAAGTCATTAATAAATATGTTAAAAAGGAGGGGACCTAATACTGAACCCAGAGGAACCCCACTTACCACATTAGTCCAATCGAAGTATGTTCCATTTACAACAATCCGTTGCTTCCTGTCTTTTAGCCAGCTCTCAATCCATAAGCAGAAATTTACTGCAATTCCTGTATCTCTTAGTTTGCACAATAGTCTCCTATGTGGCACTGTATCAAAAGCCTTTGCAAAATCCATAAAGACTACATCCACTGAGTTGCCTTGATCCAGGTTCCTACGAACCTCCTCATGGAAACTAATGTATTCATATATACACAAAATAATATATATATATATATATATATATATATATACACACACACACACACACACCTCATGTTTTTTGTACGCATGCACGGGTTACCTTTGCTCCAACGGGACAGGTTATGCACATGCGCGGGCGCGAGGACATACGTAGGCACGTAGGACGTCACTGACCACGTTTGGCGGTAGTGAGAGACCGTCTGACCGGGATGAGATTCTCCTTCACAGCCAGGTAAATTGTTTTTTGGTTTGCAGGTTTTAAGCAGATTGTTGCTGCTTGCTTGGCGTAGTAGTGGTTATCATTTATATTTTTGTATTTGAAGTCAATATAACGCAGGCACTTTATTTGCCTTTACAAACTTCTCATTTGACTTGTGCCCAGCCCTAGACATACTCACTGTGAAGGACGTATTTCCCTGGATATGACTGAGAAGTAGTAATCAGTGATATTTTATTTGACCATTAATAGAAATTGGATCTTATATCAATTTTCTAAAATGTTTTCTTGTGCTTTATTCCCTACCATATCCATTTGTTATTATATGAGGTCGTTAATTCCTCGCCCATTGTTCTTATTGTTGTTTGTTTGACACACTTTTAATAATTGATTAAAATGTATTATATGTGATCAGCTATGATTTGATGTGTCCATGACCTATAACAAGACTTTATTCTCAACAATATTGTGGTCAACCTTATGAGCTGATGGATTAAATCTGCCTTCTAATTAGTATAAGATTGGGTATTATGGTGTTTGGTTGTCTTCATATTATTAGTTGCCACTATTTTCTTTTCTTCTTCGTATATGTTTATATAGCAACTATATGAAACACATAAAGCATACTCTATGATGGATCTTGTCAACCCTTTAGTTAGAGAGGTTTCCAAAGTGGATTTTATTATTTCAATATGTATATATAAATATATATATAATATAATAAAAACTATCGACTTGCCCGTCAAAAATGACAGGGCAATAAAATTGTAAGGCAGGTAATGCTGTTTGGCAAAGACATACATTTTTTTTGTGGTCTGAGATCCTTCTGCACTCATTGCGAGCCTCGAGCTGAGCACCTTTGGCGCACATTGCGAGGCTGTTGGTTGTTGTATTTTTTTTTAGCAGAGGCGCTTTTGCTGTCATTGTAAGGTTGGCGCTGATCTGGTTTTTGCGCTTATTGCAAGGCTGTCCCCTGGTGTAGTTTGTGTGCTATGAGCAGCGTTGGCGATAGTGTTTTTTGTTTTTTTGTGTATATGTACTTTTGTAGGCTAATTAAATAATTAATAAATTAATATACTTTAACTATTTGGAAGTAATATATGCAGGAAGCATTGTGCTGAAGCGCTGACAATCTGTTTTGAAGTTACGGCAGCATACAATGTAGGTTTGCACTGTTGTGGAGCTGAGGTGTGTCAGCAATGTGTGCAGTGTGTAAATAGGCTGCGTGCGCGAGGGAAAGCCGTTAGTGTTTTTCCACATTCTGTAAGTTAGTGTTGTAAAATGGCAGCGAATGTGTATGTGGTACACGGGATGATTTAGCGTCCTTGCTAAAAGTAACTTGTACCTCGTACTGCTTTTTGGAAAAGCCGCATGTGCTTGGTGGTGTTTTGCGGCTTTAGGGTCCTGTAGCCTCGTTTTCATTTTTTTTCGGCAACCATTTTTTCTCTCTCTTAGGGGATTTTCGTGTGTCTAAACTCGGAAGTTTGGACTTAAATTGAGGTGTAACTTCACTTGCAGAAGTCCTGGATGCCCCCCTTGCTGTGGGTAAGCTTTTTATGTCATTTTTGTGTGTATTTATAATTTTGTTAATGTTTTCATGTGCGCGTGGGTAGGCTGTTAAAGTTGTATTTTTTTAATTCGAAATGGATTTTTGTCTAAGTCCCGCGGCTCATATTTTTTTGTGTAAGTCCGTAGTTAGTCAATGAGTGTTCATTGTTTTTTGTCAAAGTCCCGCTTGTGTGGTCATTTGTAACTGGTTGTGAGGCGCCGCAGAGTCTCCTCCTCCGCAAATGCGCCCCCTCGCTTCGCGAGGGTCCGCATTTGTGGCCTGCAATAAGCCTTCGTGTCATTGCAGCCGACGTGGGAGCCTCCACCACCGCAAAAACAAATACAAGGCATGCTGAATTTGAATATATCCACTGTAGCAATCTGTTAGCACCAATTACAATGCACCTAGTATTACAGTACAGTAAAAAACAACCACTTCTATAACACAGTAATATACCCAGAACTGAACATGATACCACCAGCAATGCAAATTCTTTGCCTAGAGGCCCAGTGCAGAGAAAATAATTCACACAACCCTGACTAGCACTTGGTGATTTGAATTTTTGTCTCTACAAGTTGGGGTTTTATGTATCACAAAATAGTGATAATGACATATTTGAATAGTTTTTTTTATGATATTCTTTTTATTTATTAATAATTTTATTTATCATTTTTTAAAGATCAGTAAAATACCACATATGCTATACATTTACTAGCGCATGGGTAAAACATTTGTAAAAATGTTCTTCCATGTAAAAAAACTTAGCCAAAATTTTATAATCTTACTTTTTATTCAGCAGCACACTTCCTTCAGAAAAAAAAAATGGGCAGGTAGTGTCAGTGCTGAATCTACATTCATTCGTTTTATGAAACCAATTGACTTTTGTCAGCTTTTTATATAGTCAAAAAGCTTTTGTCAATCAGTCAAAGGGGGAGAGACAGAGGAGGAACGTGAGGGAGAGAGAGAGAGAGAGTATTATCACTGGAGATCAAAGGAGGAGAAAGGGGCATCAGATTAGGGGAGAAGGAGAAGACAGGAGAGGTAGATGGAGAAAGAAAATGGGGAAAATTATAGGAGAGAGTGGTATGGGGGAGAGAGAGAACAAAAGAGAGAGAGAGAGAGAGAGAAAGAGAGAGGGAGGGAGGGAGAGTAAAGTGATGAGTGACTTAAGAGAGGGGCGAGAGGTGTAAAAGAGAGGGAGAAGAGGGTTAAACAACAGGGGGAAAGTGTTGACAGATTTGAGGAAAAGAGAGGGGGGTTGCAAGAGGCAGGGGAAAGGAGGAGGAGAGAGAGAGAAAGGCAAGGGGAAAAGGTGAAAGGATGAGGAGAGAGGGCAAAGGGGGTGAGATACAGGAAGATGTATAGGAGAAAGAGGGTAAAAGCAGAAGACATATGTATTATATGCAGCAGACCTACATACATACTATTCTTTTAAATATATATTTTTGAGCTAAAGTGGTATCCTTCCTGATATTATTTATGTCCATTAAAGGGTCATGTACCTCACTGTAAGTGCACTTCATGGAGAGAAAGAGCACGAGTATATGTTAAAATGATCTATTTTTTAAAAGTACACTAATAAGACTATGTTTATATACAAACAGCCTCATTAAATTGATGCGATTTTGAGATCCGGGCTTGCAATTGGAGGTCGCAAGTTACTTTGCTATTCAGTTGCCTTCCGTTTGCAAGCTACGATCAAGTTACGTGCTACGAGCTGCGATTTCTAGCGATTTGTCCAATCGCAGATTTCTTTCTTCAAAAGCCTTTGATCTTAACACGGCCGCAAGAGTTGTGATCGCTAAAATAGCAAATTGCTATTCAATTGCTCCGATTTTCCCACGCTAACCACTTTGTCAAGCTCACAAATGGCAAAAATCGAACCACAAGTTACTGGGACCAAGGAGGTCTCGCAAAGGGCTTAGTGACAAATCGGAGCACTTTAAATGCAAATATAAGTTCAATACAGCAGTGTAAATGATTGGGAAAACAATGGGTGACATTAGAATTAAAAGCACAACATACTCAAGCTCGCACATCACCAAAATATAATAATTTATTTCATGTTTAATTTCCAGCAAAAGTTCTAAGGGCTTCAACCTCAGAGCCCGTAGGACTTTGGAATCCAACCTCCATATTTCATTGAAGTCTTACGGGCTTGAATAATGAGTTACGGGCTTAGAGGTCATTCAAGCCCGTAGGATTTTGAACAGAAATTAAACATGAAATAAAGAATTATATATTGGTGATGTGCTGGCTTGAGTATGTTGTGCTTTTAATTCTAATGTCACACATTGTGTTCCCAATCATTTACACTGCTGTATTGAATTTATATTTGCATTTAAAGTGCTCCAAGTTTTCGGGCTTGAACCACAAGTTACGGGCTTGCGTCTGCGATTATGTTCCACAAATGTTACTGACGATAGCATGGTTTCTGATTCTCGCGAACGGTGCCTGACTTTCGTTCCAGGCCAATTGAATAGCAGAGCAACTGGAGGACACAACTCAAAGTGTATCCTGCTTACTGGCTGTTGCATGAGTAATAACAGATAGCTGAGCGAGCAAGTGGTCCAACCAGTTAGACAATAACTGACCTCAATTAGGTGATTGCAGCATGCCATGCCTGCACAGATAGATTTGTTAAGGATTCATTTTTTTTTCTGTGAATCAACACCAGAGCGCCATTGTTCAAATTCCATAGAAGCAAGAGAACAGACACCTGCATTTTCTGCAATAAGACATTAAATAAAAATTCCTAGATCTGTTCTCTTCAAACTGGAAATGTAACCAGTCTTACCGTTGACTTGAATGGGATACTCATCCTTGCAACCTGATTGGCTACAGTAACACAAAGCAAGTGGGAAGACTATTGCATATGTAAATATAGAATTCATTTTATTATTTGATTACGCGGTGAAAATGCAGTATTTAAAAAAAAAAAAAAAAACATGTTTTTATGAGATCTTTACTGTGATGTAATCCAATCGTGCTGACTTAAGTGGCCCTTTAAGGTGGCACGTGAGAGTGGTATAGTGGATATACAATTCAAACTACCCGTATATACGCGAGTATAAGGCGTCCTGATTATAAGCCGAGGCACCGATTTTACCATAAAATACTGGGCAAATTAGTGACTCGAGTATAAGCCGAGGGTAGGAAATGTGCTGCCCCCTGTGTCCCTCTTGTGCCCTCTCTGTCCCCCTCTTGTGGGCCCTCTGTGCCCCTTTCTTTTGTCCCCCCCTCTCTCCCCTGTGTCTCTTCCCCCTCTCCCTCACCTGTGTCTCTCCCCCTCTCCCTCTCCTGTGTATCTCCCCCCCTCTCCCTTCCCTGTGTCTCTTCCCCTCCTCTCCCTCCCCTGTGTCTCTTTCCCTTGTGTCTCTTTCCCTCCCCCTCCCTTATCACCCTCCTCAACCCTCTCCTCATCCTCAACCCCCCTCCTCAACCTCCCGTCCCAACCCCCCTCCTCATCCCCCCCTCATCAACCTCAACCCCCCCTCCTCAACCCCCCTCATCCTCAACCACTCTCCTCAACCCCCCACCTCATCCTCAACCCCCCTCCTCAACCCCCTCCTCATCCTCAACCCTCCTCCTCACTTTACCCCTCTAATTACCTCCCTCTCTCCCTTTCCCCTCACTTTGATAATGGGGGGGGGGGTTAGGATGAGGAGGATGATAAGGGAGGGGGAGGGAAAGAGAGACACGGGGGTAGAGAGACACGGGAGGGAAAGAGAGACACGGGAGGGAAAGAGAGACACAGGGGTAGAGAGACACGGGGGTGGGGGAAAGAGACACGGGGTGGAGAGACACGGGGGAAAGAGAGACACGGGGGTGGAGAGACACGAGTGACTCAAGTATAAACAGAGGGGGCCCTTTTCAGGCTTAAAAAAAGGGCTGAAAAGCTTGGCTTATACTTGAGTATATATGGTATCTTTAATATAATAATATAAAATCCTAATTACGCAATTAACAACTAATCTGCATATTGCAGATCAGAGGAGATCTTAAAAGGTTTAACTTGATGGACTAAAAGTATTTTTTCAATCTCAATTACTATGTAACTATGTAACAATAATAGTTGAAGTATAAGTGAGATATGCTCTTCCCTCAGATGTTTTGTCACACACTTCCTCATTGATACTATCAATGGCCTTTTAATGGGTCATTAATGGACATTAAGTATACTCTGTTGAGTTAAAAATATAAAAAGAGCCTTTAATATATTACATACTAGCAGCCCTATTAAATTCCCTCAGCAGGTAAAACCGCAGCCCGTAACGTAGGCCACAAGACTTACGGCTATTAAATTGGCCTTGTAAAGCTACCCGCAATAATCTGCGGGTTACAGGCGGAAAAACCCTTCGGGATGTCGAAATTGGAACTACATTGCCGCAAATCCTTTGTTCTGCTAAGCCCGTAACTGTTACGGTTGGAAATCACTATTAAATTGCTATAAATCCACTGGCGTTAAAACCTGTATCCCGCAAATGGAGCCAAAAAGCGTACGGGTACTAGAGAGGACCCACAAGGGGGTTAAAGTGCAATCCATAGCACTGTAGATGCAAATATCAACACACTACTGTACATAAAATGAAAGGGAAAGTGATGTTAGGTATTAATATTAATAGCACAACATTCTCAAGCTCGCAAATCTGCAATTTAAAATAGTTTTTTTAATGTTTCATTCCAGTGATATATTGATCCCAGCAATCAATGTGTTAATACATATAATGGAACTCGCATGGACTAGAATATCATATTTACTGATTTATTAATATTACATTATTTCTGGAATGCGGGTCCGATTGTAACTTGTAATTGAAACCCGTAAGGCTTTGAAATCTAACCTCCATTTTTCAGTAAAGATGACGATCTCTTTTATCATTGGCTCCGTCTAAACCCATATCTACGGGTTTAACTAAATGGTTATGTTCACGGCCGCACATGCAATGTGCACAAGAATGATTTACGGTCTTGTGTCTCTGGCCGTTGGTCGCGGCATGGTTCAATGTAATAGCTCTGTAACGCAGCAGACTTTCAAGCCCGCAGGCTTTGCAGTTGTCCCGTAGCGGTTACAGGCTTTAAATTTAATGTGGCTATATATGTGATTGTATGCAGCAGTGCCGAGCCTCACTGAGGTCTGACCTCTAAATTTGTGTGCTTACTGAATCTGTCTACCCAGAAAGGACTTATTCTTGAATACAAACTACTTCTGTTGTATTGTAACAAGCCATCATACTATACAGAGATAACTGTCTTTTTGTATCTGGCTTGTCAAGTAGGCTAGAGATTTAAAATGTAATATTAACAGATAGAAGGTACAGCATGTAACAGCTGAATTTGAAGTGAAGTAGCTAACCGCTTAAAAGAGACACCTGTCTGTGGTTTGGGCCAAAGGAAACCAATAGACACACCTGTTTCTTTTTGTTCTAAGAAAAAAAAATGTTTTGGTCACAATCGGGTACTTCTAATTAACACCATCAGTTCCACAAGGGTCTATATAAACCTATATGGGACAATAAGTCTAAGCACTACCCTTCACTATACAAAGATACCCCCCAATAAACTAATAAATCTAAATTAACCCATCTCTACCTAATTACCCATCTTTTACCTAATCAACCCCCTCTATCTAATCAACCCCCTCTACCTAATCAACCCCCTCTACCTAATCAACCCCCTCTACCTCATTAACCCCATTCTATGGCCCTCATTCAATTGCAATTTGGCCAATTGAATAGGGGTCTAAATAAGCAAATAACATATTTTTTTAAAGAAGTTTTTAGTTAGTAAACATCTATCCAAAAGCAAGGTTTTCACAAACTAAAAACTTATTTAAAAAAAATATGCTATGTGCTTATTTAGAGCACTATTCAATTGGCCAAATCGCAATTGAATGAGAGCCTATCTGTTTAACCCGCCTCTACAAAATTTACCCCATCTACCTAATTAACCCTATTTAACCATATCTATACCTAATTAAGAATTAGTAATAAAGAATAATAAAAAAAAAATTAAATAGTTGATTAATAATAAATGAACTAATAAATTAATAACTAATGCGCATATTGCAGATCAGAGGAGATCTTAAAAGGTTGAACTTGATTACTATGTAACTAATTACCCCTCCATTAACTATTCAATGCCCCCTAATTATAAAACTGACTCCCCAAATAAAATTAACCCACTACTTACCAAAAATAAAAACAAGCCACTAAGTACAAAAAATAGAAAAACCTACATTACCAAAAATAAAAAAAACACTCATAAAATAAAAACAGCTTAAACTGAAAATAAATAAAAATAAAAGTAAATAACCTATTTTAAAACCTGTAAAAAAAGAAAGGGTTAATAATGCAACCTACCTGGCCAAAATCACCCTCCAGCAATGGTCACTGATGTCCTGGTCATCACTCTTCTGCCCTGGACTAGTCGGGCTATCCTTGTTGATTGTCGAAGGCCCAGTCCTCTTCTTTCTTGATTGAAGCCAATGTTCTCATCTTCTGGGGCAGGAAAGGGCCCTCCCAATAAAAAAAAAAACCTAAAGCTCTAAAACAAAATACATGTAACTAAGGAAGGAGGAACTCCCCGCTTGCCGTATATTGAAATAGCTGTCAGTTTTAAGCCAATTTGAATGGGTTACAGAGTTTTATGGGACTGATGGTTTTTTTTAGGGGCTCATGGGGGTCTGCACAGATTAAGTGATAGGGGTTAATTTTAGGTAGTACAGCACCCGCGGGGTGGGAAATTTGAATTTATACATGTCGCGGTGGTCTCGATCGGGTTATTAGTTGGGGCTCTGCAGGGGTCCTGATCATGACCCCGCAGCATGGGGGGTGGGGGGTAATTTTAGGTGTTGTGGTACCCTCACAACAGGGTTAACCATTTAGGGGGTTAATTTGTGGCACAGGTCCTTTAAGGACTCTCGCTGCCAGGTTACAACCTCTCCTCGATCAGCTGAGCTTTTGGGATGTGTTGACCCCACTGAGCTGTTGCCCACAAGCACTGAGGATTAAAGGGCCAGTGTACCAACTTCTTATGTTAAACCCATTTTTAGTTCACCATTAATTAACATTAAAAATAGATGTTCAAACAGCAGCTAAGCACATCTTTAGATAGAGATATAATTTAAAAGCACAGCTTACTTCATTAATAGCCACTGCTGAATCTTTGCACAACTGCAATGATATTATTCAAGTCTTACAAAGCAGCCTAATTAATGGGATGAAAGCTAAAATCGTTCACTTCCTTTCAGTATTGCTCAGAACAATAAGAGAGGTGGGGAGGTGTACAGCAGTGGCCAATAATAATATAAACTGTTTTTCTTAAATTATAATTTTCTGGCTAAAGCTTCGATTTACTGCTGCTTGCACATGTATTTATTATGTTAATTAATGGTGAATAAAAAAATAGGTTTAACCTGAAAAGAACTCACACTAGTCCTTTAATTTGAAATAGCCTACATAAGTCACCCATGGTTTAATTATAAAACTTCAATTATAAAACTAATCGTTATAGGATAAAGGCAGGAGCTCTAGTGTCACAGTGTGTGTGACTGTCATGTAGGATTGCAGGACAGTAGGGTATGAAGTATTTTAATCCTATATGTGAAGATGTCACATGGTGAATATCATAGTATCTATTGGTCTATTTTTCACTGATGTAATTTTCTCATTGCGTAATAGTGCAATTCAATAGGTATGTGCAGAGATGGTGTGTATTTGTGTCAGGGTGATTGTAGTAGTGTCTCATTGTTTGTCTAAATGTGATTGACACATTGTAGCAGGCATGTCAAACTGAAATGATGTTGAGCCCCTCATTTCCACAGTTAAACAAAAAATGGCCCACACAATTACAACCACAAAAGACAACTGTGACCGAAGTAGATGCATAAAATGTAACATATTGTGTTTTATTTAGCTTTGAAAAAGTTAATGCTGTATAGCAAACCTTTAAAAAAAAGAGTAATCTTTACTTAGCTTGTTAACCCTGCCCCTGAAATTATTGGTAACTTACCTAATTTCACTAATTAGCACACATGTAAGGGCCTGTTCTGGGCACTCAAAGAAAAAAAAAAAGGATAGATAACCGCAACGCAGTCTGTCACACATTGGATGTGCGGCCGTGCTAAGATCAATTAGTCAAACCCGTAGCTATAGGTTTGACTTATCAAGGAGGGCAAACGCCATTGACATTGGCTAATTAAAGCCTGCAGGATTATCTGAAGGCTTCCAACATCAGTCCTTGCTGCGGGGGTCCCGATTGATGCCTCCGCTGCAGTTAAGAACACAAGCCCTGCCGCATGGGGTACTTCAAATACCTCACCGGCACCTAAAATTATCCCTTCTATGCTGGGGTTCCACATTGGGGCCCTTGCAGGGTCGCCATATTACCACTTGCAGAGGGGGTCCTGATCGGGACCCTCGCTGCATTTCAAAATTCAAATTTCCCGCCTTGCAGGTCCTTAAAGGACTTGCAATAACTAAACAATTAACCCCTGCCATGGGGATACTATAATTACCCCCCAGGCATTAAAATTAACTCCATCACTCATGGGGGTGTATACAGACCCCCATGAGCATCTAATTAACCCACACAATCCCATAAGGGTCTACACAAACCCTTATGGGACACTGATTAACCCCCTCAGTCCCATAAGGGTCTAAACAGACCCTTATGGGACACTAATTAACCCCATTAGTCCCATAAGGGTCTGTATTGACCATTATGGGACTAATGGGGTAAGTATTGTCCCATATGGAGAGTTTAGGATAGGTAGTGAAGTAGTTTAGTATTATTTAGTGTAGGGGTTTTAATATAGGCAGTGTAGGGGTTTTATTATAGGGTTTAAGGGATGTCTCTAATAGACAGTGACAGAGAAGGGAAGCTGGTAGGGCCGCCCTATTGCACGTGAGCGCTTCTAGTGTAGCCCTCATTTCTGTAGAGTTAATATGGGGACACTACAGGGGTCCTGATGGCGACCCCCAGCATAGGGGGTTAATTTTAGGTGCAGGGGGGTACTTGAAGTACCCCCGCGGCCGGGATTAACAGTTTAATTGCCAGGTTAATATTGGGAGGCTGTGGGGTCCCGATTGGAACCCCTGCAGCATAGGGATGTATTTGGGGAGCGGGGGGGGGAGCTTTAGGTGCCGGAGAGAGGTTCAGGGGCCGGAGTGGGGGTCTCTTCTGCTGCTCATGCAGCAAAGGTAAGGGCTTGTACAGCCTTTGCAGGTCCTCCAGCACTCGTTGGGCTTTGGGCTCCGTTTGTGTGTTACGGGCTAGCTCGCGGGGGACTTTGTGGCAATTTAATAGCATAATAGTAATGTAGTGGGACAGATCAAAGGGTTGCGTGCTGCATTGTTCCACGTTCCACAAAACGTAGGCATTTGTTCTAACACACAGGTCGGCAACGTAGAGGTTTACAAGGCTAATTTAATAGCCTTCAGCCCAATGTTTTTTACTACGGGCTACTTTGTTAAGCGTAAACCTAATTTAATGAGGCTGTCTGTCAGTACCACTGTGTTTATCTGAAAGTGAGTATAAGTCAGTGTGACAAACACAGCCTTATTAAATTAAAATTGGGTCAATTGAAAATGGCTCTATATAAACACAGAGCATATTTTTTTACAGAAGTTTTTAGTTAGTGAACTTCTGTCCAAAAGCGAGGTCTTCACTAACTAAAAAGTTCTGTAAAAAAAATATGCTCTGTGTTTATATAGAGCCCTTTTTATTTGTCCGAATTGCAATTTAATAAGGCTGTTAGTGGCTACAGAGCTGTAATACTTACTGAGGTGAGAAGAGCTGCAGATTATAGAAACTTTGCATTTGCAGTAATAGGCAACCTGTATCACTTATAGGCCCCCAGTTTATAAAAAGGGCCACTTTGGAATATATTTTACACTTGTTGGATGCATAGAAAATGGTAAAATTCTCTGTGAGAGGCATGAAGTTTAATTATTGGCAGGGTAGATGATTATCAGCCTTATTAAAATGCGATTCGGCCAATTGAAAAGGGCTCTATATAAGCACAGAGCATATGTTTTTACAGAAGTTTTTAGGTAGTGAAGACCTTGTTTTTGGATAGAAGATCACTAACTAAAAACTTCTACAACTTCTGTAAAAAATATGCTTTGTGCTTATATAGAGCCCTTTTCAATTGGCCGAATCGCAATTTAATAAGCCTGTGTGTATCGAGAAAGAGTTTTGTGGAGCAAGAGCAATTCATATGATCTTTGTGGGGAGAGAAAAATGGTGGTTGTTTACAAATGGGATATTAACTCATTAACTTTTTTCCCTTATGTTTTGCAATGTATAATCTGAATCCTTCTCAGCTCATGGTCACATTCAGTCACTGTATATAATGCTGTTAATTTCACATTAAATAGTCTCCAAACATGCACACATTCTACATCTCCCTAAAACCTTGTTCCTTTCACTTTCCAAACCTCATGCAATGTAATTGAGCTATCTGCAAATGTAATAAATAAATAAACAATGTCTCCTAGCATTTAAATATAATGGCACATAATGTTATACTCTTTAAACTATTTTATACTATTAGAAATAGTATAAACAGATAGTTAAAATGTCAACTTACAGTGCACAGCAACTGTTACTTTCTTAAGATCCTTATCCTTTGATAAAGCCATGCATGTGTAGACGCCAGACATATTCTTTGATGCAATAAATTTATCCTCTTCTTTATAGATTGTGTTGTTTTTCTTGCAGGTCACAACTGGCACTGGGTAACCGACAGCTTTACAGTGGAATGCAACTTCCTGTCCCTCCACCCAGATTACATTTGATGAACAATTTGTGATTTTGGGACCAGCTGAAAGTAAAAGTGAAGATGGACATAATTAGCATGGGCAATGCTGAATATTATGGTTAGGCATGAAATCTAAAATTTTCAATATTATATTAGTAAAGAAAAAGATTTCTATTGGCATGGGTGTAGGAACTGGGGGATGGGACAAATCCCCCACATATTTTTCTATGTTTGTATGTATGTATAAATAAGCTATTTTACAGCCTGAGTATACAATGAGCTGTATTCCCCCCCCCCCCCCCCCCCCCCAGATTATTGTGGCTCCTAGACCCCTGTCTCTTGGCACAATATGCCAAACAATTCTAGAATTAAACATATGTTGTGTATAGAAATATCTATTTCTGGTGACAGAATGCATTTTGCTAACAAATTAAAAAAATCTCTCAAAAATACTGTTCTTTTCTTCTGCAGTGGAGCCCACACCCAATATCTCCCTTACTGCAGAGAATTCAGACAGTCTTGGAGTGATATTGGACTCTGCATTTTTCTTCAAGTCTCACATTTAGTGTCTAGCTAAATCCTGCTGATTTCACTTAAAGAACCTCTTTAGAATTCATAATTGTCTGACACAAGACACTAAAAAGAATCTTATACATTCATTCATCTTGTAACTTTGGTCCGTACTGGCTTTCCCTTGAACTGTCTATCCCCATTTCAATCCACCATGAATGCCTTCACAAGGCTCCCTTATGTTACTCACTACTCGTTCTCAACTGCACTTCTCTGTTAGTCTCTCCATTGGGTCCCCATAACCTACAGAATAAAATCCAAAATCTGGACATTTAACATACAAAGACCTCACTGTTTCTGCACCTTCCTACTGTATATGTCTTCTATTATATTCAACCATACCCTAAACCGGACATGCTCTTTTCCTTCTCTCTTATTATTTTCTTACACTCCCACCTACAAGACTCTTCCCATAATGCTCCTGACCTTTGGAACTCCCTACCAAACTCTCGGTGTTGCTTTCAGAGTTTTAAGAGGGCTTTAAAAACCCAACTTTTCAAGGAATCCAATGGTCAATAATAAAAATACTGCTTACTGTTATCAAATGATCTGCTGGTTCATTCTTCACCATTAAACACAGACACCTGCACCTACTACAAATTACTCATTACCCCACTCCTTTTGTCACACTTGACTAACCATGTCCTTTAGAATGTAATCTCTCAGGAGCAGGAACCTCAAATCTGTTTGTATTAATATTTGCTATGATACTGTTAAATGTGACATATACTCTGTATATAATGTATTTTCCTATACATTGGCACTTTAATAATAATAATAATAATAATAATAATAATAATAATAATAATGCTGTTTTTAGAATGTAAAGAAAAATACAGCTTTTAATTTAATAATTTTATATACCAAAATACATAAGTGGGGTCTACCATTTTAGTTTCCAGTGATCTAGATCCTGAGAAGAGCTTGATAGGTGATGATAGCTAATATGTGCTTGATAGGTGTGATGGAGGGGATCTAAATGTATTATAACACTAAAGTAGCTACCACAAAAACAAATACACCTATATTCATACATTAGCACATTTAAGCATTCAGGATCAGTACAGACAATGATAAATGTCTCAAGAAAAATGTACTTGTAATAAAATACTTGTATAATGTATTGCCAGATTTTCATGCTGTTTAAAAATAAGTTAAACTTATTTTTTTGGGAGTTACAGAGTTGTTTTACAGTATTCATATTGTTCTGAATGTGTTAAGGCTTAAATGGACTCAGTAATGATTCCAAATATATTTTACTTTAGAGCTAAATGTAGTAAGAAGTACTTTATCAATTGATTGTTATTAAAACAAATTACTTTTTCTTAAGGTAAACTTACAGTCAGATTTGCAATCAGCATTTCTGATCGACCCATCAATCCTAGTCTAATATCTTATTCTGATGGAGGAATATTGACAATAATTGTTAAGTAGGTCTTGATTTATAGTTTTCAGTTGAAAGTCATATGAACTTGAAAATACATTGAATATGTAGAAGTCCCAAAGCTAGAATTGGCCTAATTGGAATGAATATAATACAAAGAGAACTCCAGAGCAATTAGCAATTATTGGCAATAAACAGAAAGAGACTATACATAGTGAGTGGATTATAAAGGCTTGGTTGAAAGGTGAAAATTGCAAACTTGCATGTAAGTTTACTGTGTGAAAATGACTTTTTAAAAATAGCATTCAACTGATCAAGAACATGTTATTACCTAAATTTGTATATTATACAATAGTTTGAACCTTCGCTGTACCCCAGGAATATTTTTAGGTACATACAATTGCCAGCCCCTTCCGGATGGCTACCTTGTCTGGTGAAGGGGCTTGTGTACTTAAATGAAGCTGTGAGCTATACCATGTAGGGTCACCAAAGATGTGCACGTCATAGAAGAGAGGTCAGACAAATTGGGGTCCACTGGAGAAGGAACTGGCAACCCACTCCAGTATCTTTGCCATGAAAAACGAATGGTTCAGCAGTGCCAGACACAATGTTTGCCTGGCATGATGCAGTCTATAGGGTCATGGGGAGTTGTACTTGACTGAATGACTAAAGGAACAATCAGCGTACATGGGAAATCTATTGTTTACAATACTTGTCAGTTCAGGACACTATGATATATTACCACCAATATCTTAATAGCCCCTATATATAAATAACCCCATTTTATCTACATTTTTCACCAGACTTCTTATAGTATTAATACATGTATTATATGAATCAGTGAAATGGATCAACAAGAGGCATTATATGGAACATATAGATAGGCTGACAGACATATATGGTGCAAAAGGAGGACTGATAGTGATCAATTAAATGAAGTAATCAGGTGAGATATAATAAGCTGTTTAGGAGTTGTAACAGTTTATGAAAGCAGATACGTATCAGGATAAAGAGATATATACTGTAGTTATACGGATCATTAGTAGGTATATTATAGGCAAAGATTGTATGGAGTAATCAGAACTATATTGAGCAACAGTATAAGTAGAGATATACATAATAGACATGTTCTATGGAGAAATGGTGGGGGGGATCAGTTATGCAGAATTATAAGAGGAGTTATATAGACGATTATGATTAGCTATTGCTAGCTATTATGTAGAGCAATTGGAAGAGTTATAGGGAGTAGTTAAAGTATACACTGTGGGAGATATCAAGCAATGCAATTAGGTATAAGAAGCAATCATAGAGCAACGGAAAGAACAATATATGCAGAGGTTGTATGGACAAATATAAGCTATAGGAGTCGCTTCATTAACATTAAGAGGAGTCATGGAGTTAGACTATAAGGAGTGTAACGTGGAATTATGAGGGGATATTATATGGAGAGAAAACAAGTCATCTGGATAGATTATAAAATGGAAAAAGAGCTGTAATAAATGGTTATATATATTAATAGGAGGCATATTTTAGAGAGAGGTTGTACAATGCACCACTTTGCAAGGAGATGTTACATGGAGCACTAGAAGGAGATATTGGAATATGATGTATAGAAGTTATATTGACTAAAAGGAGGATTATAGAGAGGGGTTATACAAAAATAATATTTTAATAGTGAGAATTCTTAAGATAGTAATCTTAAGAGTGTATATCATACTCACACAAGATGTTTACTACTCCAGGCTTGCTCTTGACGACAATACGAGCCTCACATACCATCTCTGTTTTGTGGTCTTCCTCTGTAAATTCTGCTTCGCAGGTAATATTGGGGGATGATTTATTTAACTTTCTGCATTGTGTGAGAGGACCCATTTTTTGGTGTATGATAGTTAAATTCACTTCCAGATGTTCTATGTGTGGATATGAGCATTTTATATCTGAGGGAATGTCTTCGACAAAACCATCATCAAATTCTAAGATGGGAACAAGGGAAGATTCTGTGGAAGAGAAGAAGATTTGCAATAAGTGGTTTAAAAGTAACAAAGAAAATGAAAACAATTTTTTTTATGCCATATAAACATATCCTCCTGACCCTCACACTGGAGAGCTCACCAACGCATCCTACTACATTTAATTAACTTTACACAACAGCATGATCAAATCTACCAGTGCCATCTTCTACCTATGCAAGGTATAACTGTAATAGACCTATGATGTGCATATGTAAAGCTCAAGGCTTTGGTCCCACTTTATCCAAATTAAAATAAAAAAACACATTTGATTCAGGATCACCCATCAAAGAAATAAAATAGAAGATGATCACTATTCATAACAAAGATCTGAGATCCCCAAGGCTCCTTCCCATAACAGCTCCCCTTCCCTCACTTCCTGCCTGCGAGAGGCTCCTCTGCCTGCAGTACAGCTCTATGACATGTGCGGGGTCAGGGTGAGGGGCTCCATACACTACAAAAACACACACATTTATTTATATACTATTATAAAAAAAATACTAGACTCGGGACTTAGAAAAAAAAATATACGAGACGCAAAAAATTACAAGATTAGCAACCGAAACAAAAACCCGAAAAAATTTAACTAAATACACCCCAAAAAATCACAGACAGCATGGGGCAACAGCCAGGACGTCTGTGAGTGAGGTGGAACGCGAATTTAACTCGATTTAGACAATTTTCGCCACACGAAAATCGCTTAAGCAAGGAAAAAAATGGCTGTCTAAAAGAAATTTAAACGAGGCTGCACGACCCCGGACCGCGCAAAACACTGCAAACCACGTAACACTTTACACATCACACTACGACCTACAACATACACTATTAGAAAAGCAGGAAAATTCTCACAAGACGCGTACCACATTAACAACATTACGACTATACAATGCCGCTTTCCACAATAAACCAACGGCTTTACCTCGCGCACGCAGCCTATTTAGAATGCACACTTGGAACATTCATTACACTTTATAAGCAGGGCACTAACACTGACAATGTATATTCTATGCAGACGCAAAATACAAACAGATTGTTAGCTCTTCAGCCTATTGCTCGCTGCATATATCAATTATAAATAATTAAAGTATGTTAATTTATTGCATAAATAAGAAATACATAGAAATATATATCTCTCTCAGAGGACCAAAAGTACACGACATGAGAGGCTTACAATGAGCGCCTTTGGTGCTCATTGCAAGGCATACCATGAGCGCTCAGCGCAAGCCTTTCAATGAGCACCGAAGGTCCTCACAGTACAAAACGGTTTCAATAATGTCTCAAACAGCATTACCATGGCTTCAAATTTTAATCTTAGCATCCATCCCTAAACTACAGAAAAAAAATACAGAGCACTGGGCTCCCTTCCAGAGGAGGGCCCTGGTGCACTAAACTACCTGCACCACTGGTAAACATAGTCATAGTATCAAAGAAACATAGTAAATGAGGTTGAAAATAAATTGCCTGTCAAGTTCAACCATTTTATATCTCCCCCGATCCTTGAATTATTAATTGTTAAGTGATCCACATCAAAAGGAAACAAAAATAAAAACACAGAAACAATGTAAATTTCCTCATAAGGGAAAACCATCCCTTCCTGTTCCAAATAATAGTAACTGGATTAATTCCTAGATCAATACCCCCCACTCTAGTTATACAAAATAACCCTGTATGCCCTCTTTATTCAAAAATATATCCAACACCTTTTGTAAATGTATCTATTGAATGTGTTGTCGCAACCTCCTTTGGTAGAGAGAGTTCTACAGTCTGACTGTCCTTACAGTGACGAACCCTTTTGTTTTTTTAAGGGGAAATTATTTTTCTTCTAACCTCTAGGCATGGGTGTAGGAACTAGGTTGGGATGGCGGGGACAAATCCTTCCCAGATATTTCTATGTTTGCATGTATGTATAGATAAGCTATTTTACGGCCTGTGTATAAAATGAGCTTGTAGCTGCTGTTGGACATTGAGCACTGTTACATGGGTGGTTGTACACAAGCACTCCTGAATCCTTTTCTATCTCTGATACCACTATATTTTATCATAACTTCTATATGCTGGGCTTTTCTTCGTTAGATGATGTTAGCAGATTTCTTGGCAAGGAAGACAGGTGCAAAACCACATGTGCAAACTGCTTTAAGAACCATGAAGGTTTTCTGGATTTCACTAGGGATATAATATACCTCTGCTTCTATGTACTTTATTTTATTATGAAGCGCTTAAAAGCTCTGTTTTTTTTCTGTATTTTTCTGTTCTCTCTGCAGCTCTTACAGTCAGTGTACTTCTAATAACAGGGGGTTCACTGTCTCATAGTGTCACAAGTCAGTGGTAACATTCTGCAACATGCTGCTTGAAAGATTTCACTGACTGGCTAATTTGAAACAATGAACTTCACAGTCTGTGTATTCATGAGCTGCACAAGCTACAGATTGTAGACCCAAGCAGGCACAAATTGAATGATTTTAGGCAGATAAAGCAGAGCTTCAATGCGTTTGTTAATAAAATAAAGTACATAAATTTTATAGATACAGGGGTAAATCATATTCCTTGTGAAATCCAGACATCTTCCATGTAACTTTAATAAAGTCCAAAGCTAGGAAATAATTAGCAGTAAGACTAAACTAAAACTATTAAATATACACATAATTATAGTTACCTTGTTCAAGCATCCCGACTTTTCATTCCACATATCATAAACTCATAACTAGCTTTGACCCCACTCAGGTATACTTATCAGCCTTTTTCACCTGATTGGTTCTCCTGTCAAGGTTACATATTACTGAATAGCACACAAAAACTCTTCAAATAATAAAAACAAATTATATTTACATAATTCAAATGAATATAGGTGGGAGGGTTTAAAACTGTAAATAATATATGTACATTGTATGTTCTTACGTATATATTATGCCACATGAGTTAGGGTTCAATTGCACACTGATGAAATCCTAAAGATTGAACAAATACTGTATGTGGATATGTCTCCCGACTTAAGCCTGTCCATCCTGTGCAATGCTCAAAAGCTGTGTTAGAGAGAGATATTATACCTTTTTCTCCAACAGCCATGCGTCATACACAAGGATTAATTATTGCCTAGTAGATCCGGATGCCATAAATAAGGTAGAAGGAGTGGAGATAGGTCCTATACGAGACTCAGACCATGCTAGTGTTACAATGTATATTAGCAATCCCTGGAGTAAGACGAGATCTAAAAAGTTCAGAATAAACCAGTCATTATTCAAATCTACAAAAGAAATGGAGTATATCTGTAAGATCATTGAAGTGCACATAGGTCCTCATTCAATTTTAATTTTGGCAATTGAATAGGGCTCTATATAAGCACATAACATATTTTTTTGACAGAATTTTTTAGTTAGTGAAAACCTTGGTTTTGGATAAAAGTTCAGTAACTAAAAAGTTCAGTGAAATTTTTTTGTATGTGCTTATATAGAGCCCTATTCAATTAGGCAACTCGGAATTGAATGAGGCTCATAGGCCCTCATTCAATTGTGATTTGGTCAATTGAATAGGGGTCTAAATAAGCACATAACATATTTTTTTTAAATAAGTTTTTAGTTAGTGAAAAACTTGCTTTTGGATAGATGTTTACTAACTAAAAACTTCTTTAAAAAAATATGTTATGTGCTTATTTAGACCCCTATTCAATTGGCCAAATTGCAATTGAATGAGGGCCATAGAGTTTAATGAAAATACGGTTAATTGTAGAGTAACCTTTTGGAACTCTGATATGATAATATGATATCATTAGCATCCAAAAAAAGGAAAGAGGTAAATCTCTTAGATATCTTTATATCCAATTAAATAAAATTAATAATCTTAGAAATAGGGAATATATGGAAAAACATAAGAGAAATTCCACAAAAAAAAAATGATAAGAATATTTGGTTAGCACAGCAAAAATATTATCATTGTGGTAATAAGGCTAACAACTTTTTTGCAAACCAATTCAGAGGCAATAATAATCTCAAGAGTATTCCCCAGATGCTAGATAAAAAGGGGAATTCATGTAGGTTAACTGAGCAGATTGGCAGTATCTTTTTGGATTACTATAAGGACCTCAACAATTTGGAATCAACCGGAGAAGTGATTAAACCGATGAAAGAGCTAATATCTGAGTTTTTGGACTCAGTAAAACTGCCTAAGATCTCAGTCCAACAAAGAGATAAATTAGACAATCAAATTTCCATAGCAGAAGTAGAAGAAGTTATTTGTGGTATTCATTTAAACAAATCCCCTGCTCCAGATGAACTTCCGGGTGTTTTTTTACCAAAGTTATTCTAAAATATTATGTAGACACCTTATGAATAGTTTTAATGAAATAAGATTATCAGGCTCAGCTCCTACAAAATCTCTTCAGGCCGTACTTGTTACAATCCACAAAGAAGGAAAAGCCCAGAATATGTGCTCCAATTACAGACCGATATCACTCCTAGATATTGGTATTAAACTTTATGCTAGGATTTTAGCAAACAGGATTAAGTTTGGTAATAAATGGTCTAGTTAGCTTTGATCAATCAGGGTTTGTAAAAAAGTGTCAAGGCCTAGATAATACAAAAAACTTTTTGATATCTTGCATTTTTGTAAATTCAACAAGATTCCCCTTCTTGCTTTAGCTATTGATGCAGAAAAGGCATTTGATTGTTTGAATTGGGAGTTTTTGGAGTTAAACTGAGAAAATTTGGGTTGGGAGATGGGGCAATTAAGAGCATTATGGCCCTATACTCTAATAACTGTGCCTTTATAACTGAACCAGGGTTTGAAACATATACTTTCAATATTCACAATGGCTCTAGACAAGGGTGTCCATTGTCTCCACTAATTTTTGCTTTGGTTATGGAACCACTGGCTGAAAAAATAAGATGTGATATTAATATTAAAGGAGTTGTAATGGGGAAAATCAACTCAAAAATAACATTATTTGCGGATGATGCAATCATTACAACTTCAGAACCATTGATCTCAGTAGAATTTTTATTAAAGATTATTTATCAATATGGGTCTATATCATACTACAAAATTAATAATAGTAAGACAAAGGTATTAATGATCAGCAAAGACAGAATAACGAAAGGACAACTTAAAGAAAATTATGATTTTGACTGGTCATACAATCATTTTTTACATCTTGGTATTGAATTTTCATCATGCTGGCATAACATAGTTAGGAAGAATTATAATTCAAAATTTAAAAACATTAGGGAAGTTTTAGAATCCTGGCGTAAGTTGAATTTGAGCTGGATAAGTAGAGTAACAGCGGTCAAAATGTGTGTTTTACCCAAAGTTTTATATCTATTTAGATGTATTCCAATGAAGATTTTAAAAGAGTTACTTAAGTTCATTAACAAAACAGAATAGAATTAAAAATCAGATTCTAAATAGGAATTATGGTGAAGGGGGTTTGGGTACCCCGAACCTTGGACAATATTTCCAGGCAACTGCGCTTTTTCCTGTTATTAGATTAATATATGGTAATTCTGAATTGAAATTTTTACAAATAGAATATAATCAGGCTTTAAAATTAAAGTTGGGGTATACTATTTGGAGTAATACAATGGATAAGAAAGGTATTAGCGATTGTCTAGCAGTCACTAGATTTAGATAGAAGTTGCTTTACTATAAATAAGAGAAATAATTTGGTTCCTTTCCCCTCCTCAATAATTCCTCTATCTACATTGCAGGGAAAAAAAGCCATAGGGAGAATATAAATTGGGAACAATGGAATCTAATATCGTTAAGAGATATTTATAGAAACAAGGAATTTGAACACTATGAAAACTTACGGAGGGAAAGAGGATTGCCGCCTAATTTGTGGCTACATTACAATTCATTGAAGCAACAGATAGGAAGAACAATAGGCAAAACAGTACTACATAGAGAACTTACTTTATTTGAAAGGAAATTGCGTAAAGGTGAAGCCAACTTTAATATTTCCAAATGTAGAGCATTTTTGCAAAATGCAAATCCCCCTGGAAACCCCCCACCAATGATGAGGTGGAAGGAGGAATTGTCCTTTCAATGCACAACTGATGTTTGGTTAAAAGCACTTCGATTTGCTCATAAGAATTTAATATGTGTTCCATTTAGGGAAGTGAATTTTAAAATCCACCAAAGATGGTATTATGATCCATTAAAAATATACAAGATAGTGCCAGAACAGAATAACCAGTGTTGGAGGAGATGTGGATATATAGGCACGCATTCTCACATGTGGTGGTTTTGCCCAATGATATAAGTGGTTTGGGCAATGTGTATTTTGAATCTTTCAACCATATGCAAAGAGGTTATATCTATGTCCCCTGAACTAGTCGTTTAATATATTTCCATCTCATTTAGAAGCTAGTACCAAAGCGGTTGTAGTAAATATATTATTAGCGGCTAAATGGTTAATAGCCTTGAAGTGGAAAGAGGGAATTATGCCCACTTGGAACGAGATTAAAAATATAATGGAAAGGAATAGACAGATTGAAAGAGATTTTGCCTGAACTATTATAACTAAGAGCAACAAGGATAAACTGAAATGGAAAAAGTGGGATGAGCATTTTTCTCTTTAGAACAGGCTGAGATCTAAAGGTCATAAAGAGAGCTTGTGTATTAATAGGCTTTTTTTAGCCGAAAGTATTATGATAACCCGCAATTATGTTTGTTTTTGTTGTATTATGTGATTTAATGTGGTATGTATAAGATGTGTTTGTATTTTTTTCTTACTATTTCAATAAAAAAATAATGAAAAAAAGCTGTGTTATAATGGCAGGCATATGTTATGTTTAAATCAGCTAAGTTTAAAATTGTTTTGAAGTAAAGAGAAAAATACATTGTTTGCTCATTTGCCCAAATTGCAGTGCAATAACTGTATTTTTTTCAATTTAGAGATTTGACCTATTTCTCTAATATCCTATTTGTGCTTAACACCACTTTTTAAATGAAAAATAAAAAAAAACTTTAATTGTATATTAATCCAGTAAAGACGCCGCTAAGTAAGTTAAAATTGCGCTTAAACCTTTTGCAGTCCAACAATAATAATCTGTTGGCATCACCGGATGTAAATTTCCATCCACCAAATGATATGGACCAACCAATCTAAAAGCACCAAAATAAGGCATCAAAATAGTATAACGCTAAATAGGTGTGATGGTCACAGTGGCTATAGCAATCTTCATATATCAGAATATGCTGATAATCCTGTAGATGCAGGATATGCTGATTATCATAGGACTGTCACAATATTGAGGTTTAAAAAGCACAAATATCTATTACTAAAAACAAAAGTGGGAAACAGAAATACATTAACTAAAATTGATAATAATAATGCTAATGGCTGTACTGGAGTACAAGAAAATGCATATGGACAATCAGGGAAGGATATAATGGGATTGGAAATAACATTTAGCAGGATACTTGCAATTCAGCTTCCAAAAGACCCAAAATGCACTTCCTTGAATGATTGCCACTTGCCAGCCTGATGGTGATGAGTTGATGCTGTCCCACTGAAGAGGTTTATTGCCAATTAGATTGAGTACCTTAAAATGTGCAATAAGGTATTACAAGATAATACCACATAAAAAAACTTAAAAGAGAACCATACGAACAAATTCAAGAAATACTCTGCTTTGCTAAAGATTTCTTTTTCCACAATTGCTGGTATCAGCAAAGTAAGGGGACGCGTGGCGCCCCAAGTTACGCAAATTTGTACTTGGGGCATTGGGAACGGACACAAGTCTTCAGTGAACAAATGCAGCAATATACAGAGAAAATCGTGCTTTGGCAACGATTTAAAGATGATATTCTGTTATTTTGATCAGGTTCACAAAGAGAATTTGAAGATTGTTTAAAGGCTCTGAATCAGAATGACTGGGGTCTTAAATCTACATAAGCTCTCAACAATAAAAGAGTGGAATTCCTGGATTTGAGCCTGATAAAAGATGACCATGGAAATATACACACTTTGGTATTTCGAAAATCAACAGCCTCCAATTCGCTCTTGCCTTGGTCCAGTCAGCATCCAATTACCTTAAAAGCCAGAATACCTACAGGGCAATACCTTAGGCTAAAGAGGAATTGTGATAATATTGCTGATTTTAAGAAACAGGCCAAAGATCTGAAAGCAAGATTTAAACAAAGGGGGTATCCAAACTGTATCTTGAAGAGAGCGTACAAAAGAGCATTAACAAGTGAATTAAATGATCTACTGTTTAAGATGGAAAAACATCATGAAAATGATAAGGAACCTGACCAAATAATTTGCTGCATAATGTCATACGGTGATGACTGGAAATGTATAAAGCAGATCTTTCAAAAACACTGGTATATTCTCAGAGAAGACAAAACCTTTAAAGAGTTTTTGCCAGAAAAACCTTCCATCACAAATAGGAGAAACAACAATGTAAAAGATACTTTGGTTAAACCTTTTATAATCCCTCTAAACCAGTATCGAATTGGCTAACAGCTACAAAAGGGCTTTTCAAGTGTGGGCATTGCAGAGCCTGTCAGTATATTTCACCAAGCAAGGTCTTTACAAATACAAATACAGGCAAGAAGTATCCAGTAAAAAGCTTTATGAATTATGAAACCACACACGTAATATATGTAATAACGTGCCCATGACGGAAATATTACATTGGAAAAACCTTTCGCCAACTGCGAAAGAGAATACTGGAACATGTATATTCTGTCGTAAAAGAACTTGACACTCCTGTTCCAAGGCATATGAAATACTTTCATAAAAAAGACCTGAAGCCATGAAGTTCCAAGTTCTGGAAAAACTTTTTGTTGGTCCAAGAGGGAAGATATAGATAAAAGATTACTACAAACAGAAAGTATGTGGATATTTACCTTTGATTGTAAATATCCAAAGGGCCTCAATGAAAGCTATTCTTACTCGCCATTTATTTAGAGGATACTACTGTGAAGTGTTATATGGGTTATTTTTTTCTTTTTCTTTTTTCTCTCTCTTTTTCTCAGACATTCTGATATTTGTATACACTTATTAGCACCAGCAATTATTTTTTCATCAAAAGTTTTTTAATACTATATATTTTTATTACTATTTATTCAGCACCATATTACAACAAATAGATTTCAATTACCGTATATACTCGAGTATAAGCCGACCCGAGTATAAGCCGAGGCACCTATTTTACCACAAAATACTGGGTAAAATGAGTGACCCGAGTATAAGCCGAGGGTGTGAAATGTGCTGCCCCCTGTGTCCCTTTTGTGCCTTCTGTGTCCCCCTCTCTCTCCAGTGTCTCTTCTCCCCTCTCCCTTCCCTGTGTCTCTTCCCCCCTCTCCCTTCCCTGTGTCTCTTCCCCCCTCCTCATTCTCAACCTCCCTCCTCAACCCCACTCCTCATCCTCAACCTCCCTCCTCATCGTCCCTCCTCATCCTCAACCTCCCTCCTCAACCCCCTCATCCTCAACCCCCTCCTCCTCAACCCCCCATCCTCAACCACCCATCCTCAACCCCCTCCTCAACCTCAACCCCCCTCCTCATCCTCAACCCACTCCTCAACTCCCCTCCTCCAGCTCAACCCCCTCCTCATTCTCAACCCCCTCCTCATCCTCAACACCCTCCTCATCCTCAACCCCCCATCCTCAACATCCCTCCTCAACCTCAACCCCCCCATCCTCAACCTCCCTCCTCAACCTCAACCCCCCATCCTCAACCCCCCTCCTCATCCTCCTTCCTCATCCTCCCTCCTCAACCTCAACCAACCTCCTCAACCTCCCTCCTAAACCCCCATCCTCATCCTCAACCTCCCTCCTCATCCTCAGCCCCCTCTTCATCCTCAGGCCCCCTCCTCATCCTCAACCCCCTCCTCAACCTCAACCCCCCATCCTCAACCCCCTTCTCAACCCCCTCCTAAACCTCCCTCCTCATCCTCAACCCCCCCTCATTCTTGAGGATGAGGAGGGGTCCTGAGGATGAGGAGGGGGGCTGAAGATGAGGAGGGAGGTTGAGGATGAGGAGGGAGGTTGAGGAGGGAGGATGAGGAGGGAGGATGAGGAGGGGGTTGAGGATTGGGGGGGTTGAGGTTGAAGATGGGGGGGTTTAGGATGGGGAGGTTGAGGATGGGGCATTCTAATAGCAAATTCTGATATATGAGGATTGGACTGCAATTTTATTGTATATAGGAGAGACATGATGCATACCGGAGGAACGACTTCACTAGAGTGATTAGGGATTGGACTCACTTAATGTTTTACCATCCCTCAGTACGAAATATATAAAGCTAAGTAATCTGATCTAAGACTGATCTTTAATTAATTATTTGGATTAACATTATATTCATTATATCTTGTGGATACTGATATTGTCTGATATACTCGCCATTTAAAAACTGTACAATATATATTTGTGTTGGTATAACAAGTGGTATACACATCCCGCTTAGGGAATTAGTATTATATACAGTAGTATAGTATAGGTTTATTTCACATGAAGATAGGGGGACAAGTGATAATCCCCATTTTGCCACATCCTAACAGGGTTTTGTTTCCTTTTTGTAGTAGGGTGAGTTTTTTAGAAGGGTTAGATTAGTCTTCACCTTTTTGCACATTTAGGGAGTAAGTGGCTGGCTCCTCCTATGCTACTCTTATCAGGTTGTACATAGGTATATTATATTGCACTCAAGCACTTTATTTCCTAAGTGGTTAGGAGATTACCACCAGCAATACTTAGCATATAGACTGTATACTGTACATTGATGTAATTTATATGTGAGGGTGTTTTGGCTACAAGGGCAACCGTTTGTATTTTAATCGTCGTTTTTTAATAGTGTTTATACTTGCTAATAAATTCTATATATTTGATTCTACACTATTATATTGTTTATTTAGAATTAATAAGGGTAATGTAATAGGGCATACTGGATTAAATGGGAGAAGTTTTTCCTCTTTTTTTGTTTACACTGCAATTTTAACTTACTTAGCGGCGTCTTTACTGGATTAATAACCAATTAAAGTTTTTTTTATTTTTCAATAACTGTATTTCCTGAGATTCTGAGCAGGAAATAAGTTTCTTATCTTATGTATACACTTAGGTTCTGTTTGTTTGATATGTATATTCACATTATTGTAGTATAATTTTCTTAATGGAAGAATACTATACTATACAATTATATGTATTTTTAATTATTAAAAAAATATGTATTATACTTTATTTATTCACACTAATAGCTGACTGTAGAGAGGCTCCTCCTGTCATGTTTTAAGTGGAGCCTGCTGTGGGTTTGGTATTTACATGGTTTGGCTTACCACTGGTATAATCTATGCATACACAATTGCAAGCTTGAGCTAAATAAGCTGGAAGAGGATATCTGTTAGGGAGAGTGTAAGTGACAAAACTGCAGCCCCCATATTGAGAAATATCAATGGCAAACTAATACAAGCAAGCTCAAAATATTTTACATATTTCACATAAAATTCTTCTAAAAAGTATAGAATAGATTAATTTTGATTTCATTAAAAAATATGTTCTCCAGAGTCCATTAAATTACTTTTTGCACAAAAATATATTTTCAATGTAATAAATATATGTCAATAATATATTTATAAAAAGTATAGAAGAGATTGATTTTGATTCAATGTGAATTAAATGTTCTTGAGTTCAGTGGTCCTTTAGTTTTAAAATGAATCTATGTAATGGATCCCATAAGAGCTATGAATATAGTTGTAATGAATTACAAAATTATTTTGATTTATTAAAAAATAAGCTGAGAATAAGAATTCTGTCAAGTCTCCACATTGCAAACTGTTGCACATACAAGTAGAATTTATTTAAGTGGAAAAGGTTATCTATATTGTGCTGCAATTTACATATATTTATACAAGGTCTATATGGCGCTCTAGACCTGTATAGATACTTCTCTTCATCACACACAGTTACTTACATTTCGCTTGTGTGTATTTTTTCTACCTATATTTGTTTTGCTCTTCCTCTCCTTTGCTAGTCTTTCTTTACTACAGGCCGTCCTTGGGTTACAGATGAGATACTTTTCTGAGAACATCTTTAGGTTGAATGTGTATGTAACTCGGATCCCTGATGAGTGATAATAACAATATTATAATGGATTTAATAATAATACAGTATAATCACATATATAGTTGTGAGCAAGCACGTTGTTGCAAACACTGTGGACTAGCGTAGCGAGGGCTGCAGTTGCTGGCAAGGAGTGCCGAAGGTGCTCTTTGCCAGCAACTGCGGACTTTAGGCCCACAAATGCGGACACTCACGAAGAGAGGGGCCGCATTTGCGGAGGTGGAGGCTCCCACGTCGACCACAAAATTTACGGACTTACTGTCCACAAATAGGAGCCGCGGAACTTAGAAAAAAAAACATTACGACCTTGCAAAAATACGACCTTAGCACCCGAAACCCGTGCACATAAAAACATTAAAAACACAATAAATACACACAACAAACAAATAAAAAGCTTACCCACAGCAAGGGGGGGGGGGGGGGCACCCAGGACCTCTAAAAGTTAAATTACACCTCAATGTATGTCGAAATAAAAGAGTTTAGACACTCGAAAGTCCCCTAAGCGAGAGAAAAAATTTTCGCAAATTTAAGGCTGGAACGCAAATAGCGCATGCGTATTGCGTTCTAACGGTTTCAACCACCTCAAAGTTTATAAATACTGCCCACTTTCCAGAAAATTCTTCATTTCTCCTCAGGTGATGAACAGTGTGACTGGACAGTTCACTGCTGCCATTACTTCAGAAGAGAATTACTTACCAATTTAAAACTTCACAATCTGGAAATTCCAACAGAGAGGTAAGTTATAATACATTTCATTTATTAAGAAAGACCCCAAAAAATAAAAATACAAAAAAAAAACCCATTTCAAAGATTGATACCAAAGACTTCATTCATGTATAGTAACATTTCAAATACACACATATGTGTATGGGCCCTACAACAAGCTCAAACAAATCAAAGAAGTATTTTCAAGTGACAATGATTTACAGGAAACATACATACAGTATTTAACCTGAAGCTCAATCTTTCCCTTTTTTGCACAATTCCAACAGACTCTGCATCAACAGCGTCACTCAAGAATTTGCAGCGTGGACTATGAAAGGGGATCACTTAAACAAGACAGAAGAAAGAAGAAGAGGTAAGATACAAAAATACATTAAATGCACAAAAAGACCATATTTTTCCAAAACCAACAGAATTAATATACATCATTCTCTTTCAAACCAGACACTACTTCAAGACTCGCGGATCAACATTGGCAGTAGGGGACCCTCTGTCATTCATACAGAAAAAAGACTTCAATCAAGGTATAGTGAAACAAGTAAACCCCCCCCCCCAAAAAAAAAACGTCTTTCCTGCCAGCCAATATCAAAAGTCAACAAAAAAAATAGAAGCCTCAATACAATAAATACATATTGCTAACACATATCCAATTCCAAAATAAACAAACATGCAAAGGGAAAAAAACCATTAAACACAACCCATAACTAAAATATAAGTGGCAGACACAAAACAGGATAGTACAGCAAATATTAACAACATATAGAAAATGAACTTAACATTCCTGTTTAGTCTACAACTACCTTTAACCCTCAACCAGAAGCCAAATGGAGCATCCCAAGAGTGGTGGACACAAAACAGGATAGTCCAACAAACATTGACAACATATACAAAATGGAACAAACATTACTGCTTAGTCTGCAACAAACTCTCACTGTAACCTAGAACAAAAATAGATCAATTTTAAAGTGGCACACAAAAAACAGGATAGGATAAGAAATCCTGATAAGACATACACAATTCCAAAATAAAAAATACTGTTTTATGGCCAACAAACTACTACAGTAAAACAATAATCCAATTACACCAGTGTTCTACACAAAACACGATACTAATAAATTCCAGCCAGTGCTGCACGGTTTCTCACACACTCTAAAATCAATTAGATTTTACACACAACAAAAAAAAACAAAAATGCTAACACATTCCTTTTGAAATAAATAAAATATGTTGTTGCTCAAAAATAAATTACAATAAAATAACATTTATTTTTCTCTTTTACAACAGACACTACCTCAAGACTGTCGCACGAAGATTTGCAGCACCGGATCCAGTGATATTGATCCTCAAATCAGACTTCCAACAAGGCATAGTACAACAAGTACAAAAAGAGAAAAAAAAAAAAGCATGTTTGCTATGCAGCAATGTCAACATCAAAAATAAAATAAAATAACAACCAAACAACAACAAGGCACACAAATCACGATCCTTCAAGAAAGATTGTTGACACATTTAAAATGTAAAAAGCAATTCAGTTTTACCTACAGCAACCTTTAACACTAAACCATAATTTTAACATAAAACAGGATAGTACAACAAATACTGCTAACACATACCCAAATTCAACAATAAATTCTCTTTTCTGGTCCCTAACCTACAACATTAAGCCCACAACCTAAACAGAGACAGACAATAGTATACTACAACAAATATTACTAACACCATATAAGCCTCAAAGTACAAAATAAGCCTAGTATTACAACAATCACCTACAGGAAACATTAAAAATATCCAAAAATGAATACCATTCACAACATCCACTCCACTCTGCTATGCCTCTAAGCCAAATCTACAAGATAAAAAGGAGCGTCCACCAAAAAACACCAAAAAATAACACATACTAATTTAACACTATGAGGCAACTTCATCAACAATGACCTATAATCCAATTCCCTTGCCTCTGCTATGCCTCTTAGCCAAACCTACAAACCTACAAGATAAAAAACAGAGTCGCCGAAAATCCCCCCACAAAAAGAACATATACTAAACACTATAAAGCAACTTCATCTACAATGACCTATAATCCCATACAACCAACGCAAATCTATAATCACAACAGTGTTGCACCAAAAACATTGTACTAAGAACACAAACAAGCACTTCCAAAACAAATTACAATCACAAACTAAACTAATAATACATTATTTTTATTTACAGATTAATATGGCTGATAACGACAACAAACAGGAAAAGATAAGCTAGAGAACGACAAAAAAGATGGGCAAACCAGCAGACGCCGGAGCAGAAGGAAATTCGGCGAGAAAAAGAACGGAAAAGACTTGCAAGCAAAAGACTATCAGCTGAAAAAATAAAAGCTACACCTAAGAAGGCAACACAAAAACAAAAGCATTTAGAACCTGTTCCTGAACCATCACATAACATTTCCAATGATGAAATACAAACTGAAACTGATATATGCTCTTCAAATTGTCCTTTACTTAAGTCTTTAGCAGTAGAGGTTCATAATTGTGGTGACATGAATATTCTCTGTCAGTTTTGTGAGGCTTATCATTTCAAACAGGAAAGACACAGAGATGGCCAGTTCATTAGTTGCTGTCAAAAAGGCAAGGTCAAACTTCCAGAAAGACAACAATTCCCAACATTCAAAACATTATAACTGAACCTACTTTTCCAAACTACAAAAATGTCAAAACAAACATAAGATCATCCAATAGTGCTATATCCTTTGCATTTATGGGGGCAACATTAGCTGCTAATGTACCAGGACATGGCACTTACTGCTTTAAAGTCCAAGGCCAAATTTACCATCGTACTTCACATTTACATCCAGAGGAAGGAGAGAAAAGAAAATTCGGTCAATTATATGTCCTAGATACAATGGAAGCTGTTGACCAACTTATGCAGCTTCAAGAAAATAAAAAATGCTTACCCAGTGTTTTTATAGAGCTAGATAAAATTATGGCCAATAACCCCTACACTCAAGCTTATAAAAAATTAGCAGAAGTAGAAAATGAACAACAACTTCATGCAGAAATACATCAATTACCAATCCCAAAGGTCAATATGGTGCTTAAAGGACTGATAAATGCCGTTATAATTTGCCAACATCAAATGAGGTTACAATGGTGTTTCAAAATGATGAAGGAGAACCACCATTTCAGAGAGACATTAGAATATATCCCAGAAAAGAGGAGCAACCTTTTATTAATATAAGTATCTTAAGTCCAAAATTAGATCCAATGACATATCCAATATGCGAGAAAGATACAATGATGCCATGGCTATTATCACCACATTTGGGAAACCAGATTTATTTATTACATTTACATGTAATCCCCAATGACCAGAGATTACTCAAAATGTACTTATTGGCCAAACTACTTCCGATAGACCAGAATTAGTGGCCAGAGTTTTCAAAATAAAATCAAATTAATTAATACGTGACATCACTATAACTCAGTTATTTGGCAAATGTCTTGCTTATGTTTATACAATTGAATTTCAAAAAAGAGGACTTCCACATGCACATATTCTTATAATCCTTCAAGGAAAAGTTAAGTTAGATACTGGTGACAAAGTGGATTCAGTCATTATTGCTGAACTACCAGATCCAGAACGACATGGTAGAATATATGAGATTGTAACTCACTGTTTGATTCACGGACCGTGTGGAGATATTAATCCACAGTCACCATGTATGGAAAATAATAAATGTACTAAAGAATTTCCAAAAGATAATAGAGACAAAAATGCCAATTGTGATGGCTATCCATTATATAGAAAATGAGAGGGACAAACTGCCATTATTCGTGGCAAAAACGTTGACAATAGATATGTAGTACCATACAATCCAAATGTACTCATGAAATATAATGCACACATTAATGTAGAAGCCTGCACTTCCATCAAATCCATTAAATATGTCGGCAAATATATTTACAAAGGCTATGATGCAGCTACTGTAGTCGTCAAAAGTGCAGACAATAGCGAAAGCACTGAGTTAGTACATGATGAACTTGCATCTCATGTAGATGCTCGCTATGTCAGTGCGCAGAAGCTATGTGGAGTCTTCTAAAATTTGAAATGCACGATCGATCACATGCAGTATATAGATTAGCTGTACATTTGGCACAAAGACATTTAGTGTATTTCCATGCTGGAAATGAAACAAATGCATTGGCACAAAGTGAGCATCGTCACACTACACTAACTGCATGGTTTCAATTAAATTAAAGAACTGTTAATGACATAGTATATGAATCATTTCATTTAGCTGCGCGACATAGAAACTTCCTAGCTGATGATACAGAATGGGAAAGATGTCTAGAAGAAGCAGCACTATGTCAAATGCCACGGCAGATGAGAGAGCAATTTGCATTAATTTGTATCTTCTCAAATGCTCCAAATGCATTAGCTTTGTGGGACACATTTAAAAGTAATATGACTGAAGACTTTATGCAATGATACAATGAGCCGATTGCACAATTAAAAGCATTAATGGAAATCCAAGAAGTATTTTTAACTCATGGATTAAGTTGTGCAAGTTTTAATCTGCCAGATCCAGGTCTTTTAGACGACATCAACTTTGAAGACTATGACATTCAACTACAAACAGAAAGAATAGAACAAGGACTTGCAACTTTAAATACATTACAATTGCAAGCATTTAATTCCATCAAAAATACCCTAGATGATGATATGGTCAAAGATCGCTATATCTATCTCGATGGACCTGGTGGATCAGGAAAAACGTATCTATATAATTTATTGATGAGTTTTGTACGAGCACAAACCACTGGAATTGCTGCACTTTTGTTAGAAGGTGGAAGGACTGTGCATAGTGGATTTAAACTGCCAGTGCCTATTTTAGAAACATCAGTGTCGGATATTCGGATGACATCATTACAAGCCAAAAAACCTTAAAAAAGTAAATTAATTATAATAGATGAGGCTACAATGATGTCATGCCATGCCCTACAATGTATTGACCGTTTGCTTAATGAAGTCATGGATAATACTTTGCCATTTGGTGGAAAGGTAATGTTGTTAGGTGGCGATTTTAGACAAACATTACCTGTCGTTGTACATGGAAATCAAACCGACATTATCGAAACATATATAAAGTCAAGTACACTATGGAAACATTTTACCCATTTTCAATTACAACAAAATATGAGATCAGAAGGAGAAAATTATTTCAATGATTGGCTTATTACAATTGGAGAAGGAAAAACAGAATGAATCCCAAATTTACCTGACGACACTGTGCACATCCCACCTCATATGATTTGCAAACAAGATCTTATGTCGGCTATATTAGAAACTACAATAAATAACTAGGACTATTCGGAACTTGCCAACAATGTCAAACTAACATGCAAAAATAAAGATGCATTGCTTCTCAATAATGAAATATTTAAAAAAAATTAATGCACCAAATTTTTTTTATCACAGTGCTGATTCTGTACTTGCTGATGACAAAGAAAGTCAGGCAAACTTTTCAACTGAATTCATAAACTCATTAACTCCTTCGGGAATGCCACCACATATTTTGCAGCTAAAGAAAGGTGCAATTGTCATGTTACTGTGAAATATGAACCCTAAAAAAGGCCTTTGTAATGTGACAAGATTAATGGTTCAACAATTAAAGGACCATTTCGTAGATGCTGAAATTCTAACTGGTACCCATAAATTTGAGAGAGTTTTCATACCAAGGATAGATTTGGCACCAAGTGAAAGTAGCCTCCCTTTTATACTTCAACGAAGACAATTTCCCATCATCATGGCATTTGCCATGACCATTAATAAATCACAAGGACAAACTATCAAATCTATGGGTATATTCTTAGAACAACCAGTATTTGCACATGGCCAATTGTACGTTGCCTTATCACGGTGCAAAAATACACAGGCTATTAACGTTTACATTGAAAACAATGAAAGTCTAGGGGATTTATTAGAGGATGGACGCATTTTTACAAAAAGCATTGTCTACTATGATGTACTGTAACTTTCAATCAAAGAAACACAACCCATGCCACACTAACTGCAAACAAAAGTAACAAATCACCTCAAGCACAATGTAACAACAAAAAACAAAGCAAAAATATAGAGAACCGTCAGTTTCTTTAAATAATACAGGGTTTGTAACCCTTTTGTTTGAATGATCTAATAGCTTTACTATGGATGATTGCTTGTTTGGTGTGGGAGGGATGGAAACTGGAGCTGTGTAGGTAATGACATCTGTCATTTTAAGTTTTATAGATGAATGGAAGGTGTTGAATGAACCATGAAAGTCTCTGAGTTTGCTTTCTCCTTCTGTCCATATGATGAACAGATCATCTATGTAACTGTAGTATTTGTAATGTTAATATATGGATACAGATACGAATGTTTCTTCTAGATTGGCCATAAATAGATTTGCGTATTGTGGAGCCACTTTGGTACCCATGGCAGTCCCCATCATCTGTAGATAGGTATTTTGGTTAAAAGTAAAATAGCTGTGGGTAAGGATATATTCTATTAGTTTAACGATAATATCACTGCTATATTTATTGTTTTGCAGGTTTGTTGAAAGAAACTTAAAGCATGCATCAGTGCCATCTTTGTGTGGCATGTTGCTGTAAAGAGACTCTACATCCATGGTAACAAGTAGTGGGTTATCTGGTAGGTTAACCAAAGAGAACATAAAAAAAACTGACACAAAAAGCTTTGGGAGCCCGTTCTTAAGTACGAGTTGTCTATAAGTTAGGTCATGTTTAACTCAGGGACCTCCTGTATTCTTTTGAGACAAAGCTAACGAATACAAAGCTAACAAAGTTACGGGCCGAAAGCCAAAACTGTAAACCATGCACTCGTATGTAGCAGTTCAGGGTGGGAACATGATCAATTTAGCAAGGCTGTAACTACCCATTTAGAAACAGCCAATAGAAAATTAGACCGTCATCATTACGTCAGTAAAACATGGAGTTTACATGTTAATCAATTAGCGTTTAGAGGTCCAATATGCAAACAGACTTGCAAACCGCAAAATACAAAATAATAAAAATAATGGATTAAACAGTTCTAGACCATGTGGGTAGCCTGATATGTATTAACTCATTGATTCCCGAGATTGATATAACCCTGAATTGAAACATAAAAAACGATTTTTGAATGGTCGATTTGTGAGCTTGAGACTATTGTGCAATTAATACTAATGTCTTTTATCACTTTCCCCTATATTTAAAAGTGCAATATCGATTTTTTATTTGCATTTACAGCGCTACGGACATGTCTTTAACCCATAGGATTTTCTTCTACAATTGCTGTTTACCGGTGTGAAAACTTTTGAGGGCTTGAGGAATTCTAGCAATTGAATAGTGATTTGCAATTTTAGCGATAGCAACTCTTGTTGACGGTCTGGTTTTAACAACTGCTAGGATTTCAAGTCTGTAACATGTAGGCCATTTGCTGTTTGCAAAAAAAAGCCAATCGAATAGCAACATACTGTAACTTACGGCCTCCCTTACAGACTACTGCAACTTACAATTTCTCAATTGAATGAGGCTCTCAGGAAGCAACTCCAGTGTTCTCACTCTCACAGGAGGTTCTGCATCTCCACTGATGGGAGCTAACTGATTGGTATTCTATAAATTACTATTGATGGTGAGCTAGGCAGAGGCAGTAAGCATAGTTGTAAGATAAATACCAGGTGGTTACTTCACCGTCTTCAAAAGTCCTCAATTTCAGTTCAGAGTTTAACCTCTTATCTGCTCCATTTAGCCTACAAGGTCTTAAAGTAACCTTGTCCGGGTGATTTCAGACAACAAAGAGTAGTCTTGTGAATACTAACCTAAGTCTATCTATATGTATGCAAACAAATGGAGCTTGTACCATCTGTTGTTTTGCTGGTCTGTTGTCCAGCCTACTAGATGGAAGGAACACCTATCACAATGGCTCCAACAAACACAATGTGAGTCAGAAGCCAGGAGGAAGGTGGAAACAGATCAAGTACCTCATGAAGATCAGATTATTATTTTTTTAATTACAAATGGCTTTATTGTTTGGTTTATAAATACAACATTATTTAACTATCAAGTGGTGGACTAGATGTGTACAGTCCTTTAAGTGACACTGGACCTTTAATTTTAATGTTACTTAGTTCCCAGAAACTAAGAATAACAAGGTCAATGACCTGTCTTTGGGTACTTTCCAAGGAACTCTTGTAATCAGCGATAAACTGCGGCAGACACAAGTAATATTTTTCCATTGCATTCAGATTCTATATACTAATAGAGAGCCTAATTCAATTGAGGCTTTCGGGAGATCTGGGCCCGGAAATGGAGCCCACAAGTTACTTTGCTATTCAATTGATGTCATTTTGCGGGCTCCGATCGAGTTACTGGCTCCGGGCTATGATTCATTGCGATTTGTACATTCACAAGTTACTGCTCCTCTAAGCCTTTGATCTTTCATAGCCGCAAGAGTTGCGAACACAAAAATTGCAAATCGCTGTTCAATTGCTCAGATCCCCCCTCGCTAACCATCACGTCCGTCAAGCCTTCAAATGGCAAAAGTCAAACCACAAGAAGTTGCTGGTACCAAGGAGGTCTCGCAAAGGGCTTAATGACATGTAATGAGCACTTTAAATGGATATATAAACAATCTACTGTATTTTTATTAAAAGGGAAAGAGATTCTAGGTTTTAGAATTAATCCCACACCATTCTCAAGCTCGCAAATCGGCCCAAAAAAATACTTGATTTCATGTTTAATTTTCGTGTTAAATCGATCCTGGCAATCAATGTGTTAATACATATAATGGAACTCGCATGTAATAGAATATCATATTTACAGCTTTATCAATATTGCATTATATCTGGAATGTGGGTCTGATCGTAACTCATAATTCAAGCCCATATGACTTTGAAATCCAAACTCCATTTTTTATTGAAGTCCTACGGGCTTGAACATAATCACTGAACGCCATAACTCAAGGACATAACTCACGGTTAGAAACAGCTAATGTAATGTGGATCCGATCCTGACTCGTGGTTCAAGACCGTAGGACTGCAGCAATCATGTTCAAACCTGCAAATGCTACTTTCGATAGCATGGTTTGCAAAGCAAGGGCCACAGTTGCTGGCAAGGAGTGCCGAAGGCGCTCCTTGTGCTGGTGGAGATGAGCTCCGTAGGCGCTCATCCCTACAACTTTCGGACCGCAAATGCAGACCCTCGCAAAGCGCTAAATCATACAAACCCGACTACCACATACACATTCGCCGCAATTTTACAACACTAGCTTATAGAATGTGGAAGTACCCAGCTACACTAATGGCTTCCATTCGCGCACGCAGCATATTTACACTACACACTTCACACATTGCTGACACTTACACCTCAGTTCCACAACAGTGCAAACCAACATTGTATGCTGCAGGAACATCAAAACAGATTGTCAGCTCTTCAGCACAATGCTTCCTGCATATATTACTTACAAATAGGTCAAGTATATTAATTTATTAATTTATTACTTATTTAATTAGCATGCAAAAATACATATACACAAAAAAACCAAAAAACCTTCTAGCAATAAACACAAAAGCCATTCACTGCGCGCCTCACAACAAGCGCCAACGCTGCTCAAAGCAGACAAAGCCTTGCAATAAGAGCAAAAACCAGGTCAGCGCCGACCAAACGATAACAGCAAAAGCACTTATCAGAAAAAAAAACAACCAACAGTCCCGCCAAAGGCTAAATGCCAATTTACGTATACTATCATTTGTTACCTACCAGAACTTTAAACAGACCAGATCATAGTAGTTGGTGTAAATGTGAATTAATCAAGCTGTAGAAAAAAAACACTAACGTGTAAAGACGAAATACGGACTTACACAAAAATGAATATGACCCGCGGGACTTAGAATAAAAAATACGAGGTCACAAAACAACGAACTTAACGGGCAAAACTCGATTTTAACTAGTTCCGCCACTTGGAAATCGGCTAAGCGAAAAATAAAATGGCGGCTGAAAACAATGAAAAGGATGCTCAACGACCCCGAAGCGCAGAAAACACTGACAAGGATGTACGACTTTTAATTACAGCCCGTGGAACTTAGAAAAATTAATACAAGGTCGCAAAAAATCTAAGTTAATGACCGAAATGAGTACATTCAAAAACAACAAAAATAATACAAAATACAAAAAAACAAACAAACACACAGAGAATGGGGAGACAGCCATGACATCTGCCAGTACGGTTGCACGCTAATTAAAGTCAAATTAAACAAGTTTAGAAAATTGAAAATTGGCTAGGCGAAATAAAAAAAGTGTTGGACGAAAAAAACGAAAACAAGGCCACACAACCCCGAAATGCGCAAAACACCGCCAGGCACGTACAACTTTTCGCAGGGACGTATGAGGTACAAAAATCCACACTTAGGAAGCACGGAAATTGCTTGCAACCCGCGTAGCACATAGACAAACAGGTTCGCAATGAACTTTGAACGTCCTCAAAGTACAAAAAGCTTTACATTGTGTGTCAAACAGCATTGCCATGGCTTAAAATGTTATTGTCCCATCATTTTTGACGGGCAAGTCGCTAGTAAGTAATATGTGCCGATCATGCTCGCAATCAAGCAATCTAGCACTTTATAAAATGCATTAGATCATCTGTTCTAGTCCATGTGGGTAGTGGGTAGTGATTGTGGGGTGGGAAACTCGCAACCGGAATGCAAGTAACTAACAGAATATGTGGCTATATTAAGAGTGATTTTAAGTATGTATAATTTTACGAATTGGCCAATAGAATATATCCCATTGTTTATAGAAGCCTTTCAGTATACCAGAAATCTTACCTTTATCTAAGGTCGCCTCCCAGAAGACAAATCATATCAATATAAAATAAAAACCAGCTCTACTATCAGTAAAGCATAATATAGCTAATATAGCTAATATTTAAAAATATATTTAGATACTTATTTTTTCTTTCAAAAAAACATTTGCTCATTATGAAGTCAAAATGTTATCAATATGGAAATTCAGTGGCCCTTTAAATACAGATTCATCAGAAAGCCAAGGCCATGCATTATTTTGCTTGATACTCTGCCTTGTTTTAAAATATACTATATCAACAGTGCCTATGCCAACATCATGATTCAAGAGATATGATTAAAGAAATATGTGCAATTTTCCAAATAGAATGGCCCATGACACAGGCTCACAATACTAGTTTGCTTTTGAAATCATTCAGGTCTGCCATGTTTTCTGGACAACATCCACACAATAATGAACAAACACAGATAATGTATTAAACTTTATCCCTACTGCTGCCTGAATTTTGATGATGATGATGCTTGCTGTCACTCATTGCCTATTGTGAATTTTAATAAAACATTATACATAGCTCAACAAATCTGTCATCTTCTGTAATTGTTCATTATATCTCATCCTGCATCAATAACTTCTATGTGATGTGTCAGCCACAACTGCCTCTCGCCACCGCCTACAAACAGAGCGACGTGCAATCATTTCTAACAGTGGAATTGGCCCAAGTTCAGGATCAACAGTAAAGTTTGCTGATAATAACAGAAGTACAAGCCTTATGTACAAACATGAACATTAAGATTATTTGCAAGATTCTTTGGTTAAACACAAATTGAAGTACACTGGAGTCCTATATTTTTAGTATGATATATTGAAGGCCACACTTGATAATATTTAAAGATAAAAAATATCAAACTATTTATAATGTATTACTAATTACATGTTCTTATATATTTTCTTATTTTCTTTCCTAACCTGCCTTGTGAAGTAGAAGGCAACCTTTGATACAGATAAGGACACACATGTTTCAGATAAAAGCTGATAATAAGGCATCATATCTTTCAGTATTGTCGAGCATTGAATATTATGTCTCTGCATATAATATGTAACATATCTATATTTTTACATTGTAAAAATAAATGACCTATTAGCAATTCTATTTATTTAAAAAGCATGCTATAAATATGAGACTTCTGTTGGACTTCAAGTTAGGGAATGCCAAATGTAATTGTAAATGCACATATTATAAATTCTGTATAGCATTTTTTCACAACTCAAAATGCATTAGAAGAGCATAGAAAAATGAATATCCACTGGTACCACATTTGGACAAGCCATATAATACCAGTCGTAGAGCATTAGTAAGATAAAATGGGGATGGGGGGGGGGGGGGGTGTAATGTACAGACGTTTACATTCCACCACTATCATGTTTATTGAGGTGGGAGCACCCTCAAAAGATGTTGTTACTGTGATAAATAAAGGAAAATTTGCAATTGAAAAGGTAGTGACCTAATCAGATTAGGGTCCTGTGTGGGTGAAACTTTAATGCAATTATATATTTATACATATTATATTTTGTATATTTCCATGAATGATGCAGCAGCTGATGAATATTGATGAATAACCAGAGAGTTTGTCAGGGATAAACATGAAATATAACAGAAAGCTGTCTGAAATACTAATCCTCTCAAAAAAGATCTGATAACAACAGAACAAGTCATTTCAGTTAAGGAAGTTATCAGAAATTGAGCATAGGTTCCCCTTACAAATGATATATTTTTTGTTAAAAGGGTACTTTTGTTATGATATTGTGAACTTTAAAATCACACTCCCTGAGACAGAAAACCAACCCCCAAAAAACTTGTTTAAAACTATTTTGAATACAAATATATGTGGAAGGCAAGACAGACCAAGTGAGAGACCCAACTACTTCAACGCTTCTCCACCACTGGTTCAGGTGGGAAGACATAAAGCTGCAGGGCTGTTAAAATACATAAACTGAAAGGGAGAAACAAACTTTTTTGGAGGAACCACACATATTCAAACAATTGTAGATAAAAAAATGCTTTTTTTCCTTGCAGCACACACACAATTCTAACCAGGCTCCTCCTGTTTAATTGAATATAGAGAAAATATACAGATTCACAACAAATTTTAGTGTTGTTTTTATTTTCTGCTTTGGTGACATAAAAGTATGTAAAAAGGTTGTATGCCAATAAAGACATGAACCAGGACATCATAAGAACCCGGGAAAGAGTTTCTATTGCTTATTGTGCACATTATTATATTGTTAACTGGACTTCAAGGGGAACTGAAGTTTAATGCTTTTATTAATTAAGTGAGAATCAAAATCAATATTTTATTTTTTAATTACTGCTTAAATAGCTCCTGAAGCCCTCCAGCTAAAAACTGCATAGATAATGATCTTAAGGTTATAGCTTTCACAGTGATTATATCTTAGCTTTATTTAGCTCTATAATCACTGTTTCTTATTAAGAGATATGTTGCAGCTGGTAGAAGTGTCTTTAAAACTATAGTTTGAAAGCCTGAATCCTGCTGCTTCTTTTTCTTTTCAATTTTTGCAATAATAGTTTATTTAGATTAAATGATTAAGTGATTATTTTAAAAGCACTAGAAAACCTGATGATTACCTCTTACAACTTTACTACAATTTATGTTTCCTCTTTTATTTATAACTAAAACAAAAATTACTATTAAACAAATATGAGGAGATTTAAACACACAAATATACAGCCTCATTAAATTGGGTCTACGTTTTAAAATGTAGCCCGTAACTCCAAATTTACAGGTTATGGGTATTACATTAGCCCTGTAACATTGCTTGCAGTGGACTTGCCAGCAGCGCCGTCACACATGCAAGCATAGGGAAGTGAGGCTAAGCAGCAGCGCAGTACTTAGGCTGCAATGAGCGCTGAAGGCACTCATTGTAGCCAGCAGCGTCGTCACACATGCGAGCCTCGCAAAACAAGGCAAAGCAGCAAAGTACTTAGGCTGCAATGAGCCGCGAAGGCCAGAGGCGCAGTACTTAGATGAGCCTCGCAATGTGAGGCTCGCCAACGGCGCGGCACTCTTCAAGCGCATAACTCTAAAAATCCACCAAAACAAAAAAAAACATGTACAAAAAATTAGAACACACTCACACACAGCACAGGGGGAGACACAGAAAGCCTGGGAGTGAGGTTGCAAGTGAATTTCACCCATATTTGGCGTTTTTCATCACTCCAAAGTCGCCTAAGCAAGGAAAAAAATGTCGGACGAAAAACATAAAATTTCAGAAACAAATGAAATGGAGGCTTAGCAACACCAGGCTTGCAAAACGTTGAAAACACATAACGCTGAAGATAGTAACACTTACACGAACAATGCCAGGCACGCAGGACTTTGAAAATAAAACCAATGGCAGTCAGAGCGCCATGCAAACATTCAGCACACACACACAGAGGAGAAAGACACAGGGAAGGGACAGGGTGGAGATGCTGGAAAGAGACACATGGCATTACCAAGCACTAAACTTGCAGGTTAACGAACCCTGCAATGAGCTGCCTGTACAGTAGACGAGAAGAAAGGCTTACAAAAGCGCAGAAGGGGCTCACGATGAGCACTGCGAGCGGGAGAGACTTGCAAAGAGCACAGGCGAGAGGAAAGGCTCACAATGAGCGCCGAAGGTGATCAGTGCAAAGCAGGAAAGATGAAGTACATGGAGGAGAGGCTCGCAATGAGCTCCAAAGGCTCTCATTGCGAGACACACAATGAGCACCAAAGGTGCTCATCGCGGGGCTCGTGAAGAGCGCTGAAGGTGCTCAGAAGAACAATACCTCACATTGTGTGGCAAACAGCTTTGCCAGCCTTACAATTTTAATCCCGTCATTTTTGACGGGCAAGTAGCTAGTTTATTATAAAGGAAAGTGATGTTAGGTCTTAGAATTAATAGCACACCATTCGTAAGACCGCAAATCGGAACCAAAAAATACTTGCATGTAATAGAATGTCATATTTACGGCTTTATTAATATTGCATTATATCTGGAATGTGGGTCCGATCGCAAACTGTAATTGAAGCACATAGGACTTCAAAATCTACCCTCAGTGACGTAACGCCAACAATCTCTGTTTCCATTGGCTCCATCTGAACCCGTAACTACGTGCTTGCTTAATTGTTTGCGTTCGAGCACGCAACTCCGGCAGCCGAGAACTGGTTTACGAAATAGCGTCTCTCGCTCCTAGCTCGCAGCCCATTCTAATTAAATAGCAACGTAAAACGGCATATATTGAAGCACGTAGCCCTTACGTGCTACACATTGGACTTACGAGGCTCCAATTTAATGAGGCTCATATTTAGCTCTTTTGGTCAAGAGAATATGCATTAAAATGCTTTAGAATTGGTGAAAAAGAACAATATAACAAATAAAGAGTTAATAGCAGAAATTGAAATCTTCCTTATATAGGGCCTCATTAAATTGGAGCCTCATAAGTCCAACGTGCTGCGTGATTGAAATTTGGTCATTTTTTTTAAATTAGAATGGGCTGCGAGCTACGAGCGAGAGATGCTATTTTGTAAACCAGTTCTCGGCAAACACTTAAGCAAGCACGTAGTTACGGGTTCAGACGGAGCCAATGCAAAAAGAGATTGTTAACGTTATGTCACTGAAAAAGGGGAGGGTAGATTTCGAAGTCCTACGTGCTTCAATTACAGTTTGCATTCGTACCCACAGGCCAGATATAATGCAATATTAATAAAGACATAAATATGATATTCCATAACATGCAAGTTACAGTATATGCATTAATACATTGATTGCAGGGATCCATATAACACAAAATATAAACATGAAATAAAGTATTTTTCGGTGCCTATTTGCGGTCTTGAGAATATTGTGCTATTAATTCTAAGATCTAACATCACTTTTCCTTATAATAAATATACAGTAGAGCAATATTATTTGCATTACAAGTGCTACGTATTGGACTTTGTCCCCCTTGAGGGTGCTCTCGAGCACATGTTGGCCTTTGGGATCCATTTGCGTGTTACGTGCTTACTCGCGAGTGACCACGTTGCAATTTAATAGCTGAATTTAACAAGTAGAGGTTACAGGCATGACCGATCAAAGGATTTACATGACCACATTTCAACGTTGCTCAGCACGAAGCCTATTCTCAGCCGTCCACTACGAGCAACGTTACAAGGCCAATTTAATACCCGTAACCCGTAAATTTGGAGTTACCGGCTACGTTTTAAAACGTAGCCCAATTTAATGAGGCTGTAAGCCAGGACAGATGGTTGTAATCAACGGTACCAGCTTGTGCAGCTTCTTACTTATTCTGTCGACGTAGGGGTGGAAAGAAGTAGCCTAATACCAATATTTTCAAAAGTTTATGTATCAGCAATTTTAAAAAGGAAAGACGTTTTTCCAAATGCTTTTCCATCCTATATCAGATTTTAATTCAAGATTGTAGTATTGCAATCACATACATAATGAATTAAGCCATTAAATAAATAGATAATAATGAAAAGACAAGTGATAACTAAGGCAATATATTGGGAATTATTATGTTGGAAATATAGAGAGGGCTGCCGGCACTGGGGAGCTACAGTTCATTGAGGAAACCCTGAATGCCAACATGCACTGTGACATACTGATGCCGAGCATGATTCCCTCTCTTCAGAGACTGGGCCGCAGGGCAGTATTCCAACATAATAACAACCCCAAACACACCTCCAAGACGACCACTGCCTTGCTAGAGAAGTTGAAAAAATGATGGCCTGGCCAACCATGTCACCAGACCTAAACCCTATTGAGCATCTGTGGGGCATCCTCAAACAAAGGGTGGGGGAGTGCAAGGTTTCTAACACCCACCAGGTCCATGATGTCATCATGGAGGAGTGGAAGATGACTCCAGTGGCAACCTGTGAAGCTCTGGTGAACTCCATGCCCATGAGGGTTAAGGCAGTGTTGGAAAATAATGGTGGCCACACAAAATATTGACACTTTGGGCCCAATTTGGACATTTCCACTTTTGTTGCCAACGGTTTAGACATTAATGGCTGTGTGTTGAGTTATTTTGAAGGGACAGCAAATTTACATTGTTATAAAGGCTGTACATTTACTACTTTTCATCGTAGCAGAGTGTAATTTCTTCAGTTTTGTCACATATAAGATATAATAAAATACCTACAAAAATGTGAGGGGTGTAATCACTTTTGTCAAATATTTTAAATCTATGAATCCATTTATTATTTAAATTTCTATTCTGTGATGTGAATAAAAAGGATCTGTATATTTGCATTTGTTCATTACCACCATTACAATAATTTTTTTCTCAATGTGCTCATTTACAAGTCACTAATGAAAATAAAAAAATATCATGGACCAGCAGAGATATAAGTTTTTCACACCCTAATCATTCCCTTAGTTAGATTCAAAGGGCCCTATGTTAATCCTGACAAAAGCAATTACAAATCCTGTAGTAGCACAGAAAATCCTACCTAATCCTAACTATGTCAATCATCCTCCCAGAAAAAAATGTGATACAATTGCTACGAGTCACTGCAGCAAGCAGAAACTGTAATTTATGTTACTCCTTTACATTGATTTTTGGTCTCATAATAAATTACGAGTTACTCCACGAGACCTTTCCACCAATACCCTATGCTAATAAGACATTGCAAATCACTTGCAAATCAGGGCACTGCTGTAACTGTAAAAAGCAGAAGGAAGATTTATAGGTACCAAATACCACTCACAACTAATTTTCAAACCCTTGCTGAGTCCCCAGAAATATTTAAATTACACAAAAAGCACTACAAAATTATGACATTATAACCTTTTTTAACACTTAGCAATCCAATATCTACATATGTGCAATTAAAAAATATGATATGTTAGTACTAAACCCGTATTATGATACCAAATCCAGGGCAACACACTACCCAGCACTCAAGAGTTAAAAAACACGTTTCCTAGGAACAAATGTTCTAATGAATTGTCTAGAAATATATGATGTTTTAACACAAAATAAACACAAGTTTATTTATTGAAGCTATAAATACAATTGTCACATATTTTTAAAATAAATATATATAAATTTTTGACGTTCACAGTTCCTATAGGCTCCTAAAGCCGCGCCTCATCCGTAAAGCTTGGTTTGGCTACCCCCTACACAGAAATCTGTTGTGGCTAAGGCAGTATTTACATCTATGCACTGAGTGCCCGAACCTGGGGGACCAAACGTTTTTCATTAGTGTAGAACTTAGGAACAAAAAAGCTTCCTCAGCCAATTTACAGTAGTGCCCTAACTTTGGGCACCATGCTAATCCCTGAAAAAGAAACTACAAATGCCCTGACTGCAGAGTAAACCCTACCTAGCTATGGTAATCTTCTCCCCTAAAACATTGCAAGCAAACTGCTCCGGGTCACTGCTCCGAGTAAACTTCACAACACAGCCGAAATGCAAGGCATAAATCCCCATTGACTCTTGCCCTGACAATAATTTACGAGTGACTCATTAACACCCTGACCTCAAAATCCTCTGCTAATAAAAATGTTCATCACACTTGCAAACTAGAGTACTCCCCTAACTCCCAAAGACTGAAGGAATACTTATGGTTACCAAAGAGCACTCGTAAAGGCTTGAAAAGCCTTTGCTGTGGGCAGGACACTGCCCAACATCCCCGGCCCCTAAAACCCCAACTCGTGCAAGGGGAGGTTGTTCTTACAATTAACCCCATCTATATGCAATCAACCATATTTATACCTAGTTAACTCTATCTATACCTACTTAACCCTATCTATACCAAATTAACCCCATCCATACCCAGTTAAACCTATCTATACCTAGTTAACAGATCTATACCTAATTAACCCCCTCACTACCTAATTAACCCCCCAATTAACTATTTAACCCCCCACTACCTAAATCAGTTACCTACCACTAATTAACTACTATCACCCTCTAATTAATTAACCCACTCTAATGAACTATTAATACCCTCTAATTACCAAAACAAATCCACCTCTAATTAACCCCTCTAATTAACTATTAACCCCCTCTAATTAACTAAACTAATCCCTATCAAATTAATTAACCTGTCTAATTAACTATTAACCCCCTCTAACAAATTAACCCCCCCTAAAAAAACTACCTATCCCCCCTAATTAACTATCTGTCCTCCCTAATAAAACTACCTATCCTCCCTAATTGAGGGCCTCATTCAATTGAGAAATTTTAACTAATTTGCTATTCAATTGGCGCCTTTTTGCAAGCCGCAAACGGTCTACGAGTTACGGACTGAAAATCCCTGAGGATGTTACAACCATAACTTACACCACATATAAGCCTTTGATCTTTCCCGTCTGCAAGAGTTATGATCGCTAAAATCACAAATCGCTTTTCAATTGCTTCAATTCCACAAGACCGTAAATGTTTTCACATCCGTAAATGGCAAATGTAGAAGAAAATCCTATGGGTACCAGAGGGGAACCGCAAAATGGTTACAGACATGTTCGTATAAATGCAAATAAAAAATCAAAAATGCACTGGAAATGACAGGGAAAGCGACGAAAGACATTATAATCCATTGCACAACAGTCTCAAGCTCGCAAATCGGCAATACAAAAAGTATTATTTTTATGTTTAATTTTGAGGTTATATCAATCTCAGGAATCAATGAGTTAATATGCCGTATTTATCGGCATATAACACCAACCGGCGTATAACACGCACCTCATTTTAAAAAGGAAATTTCAGGAAAAAAAAAAAAATTCAAATAAAGAACTTTGAAGCAAAATCCTCAACCTCAACCTCCCTCCTCATCCTTCCTCCTCAAACCCCCCATCCTCAACCCCCTCCTCCACCCCCCTCCTCCACCCCCTCATCCTGATCTACCTTCCTCCACCCCCCTCCTCAACCTCAACCCCCCTCCTCAACCTCCCTCCTCATCCTCAACCCCCCTCCTCATCCTCAACCTCCCTCCTCATCCTCAACCTCCCTCCTCATCCTCAACCCCACGCCTCATCCTCAACCCCCCTCCTCATCCTCAACCACCCTCCTCATCCTCAACCCCCTCCTCATCCTCAACCCCCCTCCTCATCCTCAACCTCCCTCCTCATCCTCAACCCTCTCCTCAACCTCCCTCCTCAACCCCCCATCCTCAACCCCCTCCTCAACCTCCCTCCTCAAACCCACTCCTCAAACCCACTCCTCAACTCCCCATCCTCAATTCCCCTCAACCCCCCCATTAATTATCCTCCTTCCTCAACCCCCCTATCCTCAACCCTCCTCCTCAACCTCAACCCCCCTCCTCAACCTACCTCCTGATCCTCAACCCCCCTCCTCATCCTCAACCTCCCTCCTCATCCTCAACCTCCCTCCTCATCCTCAACCCCCCTCCTCATCCTCAACCTCCTTCCTCATCCTCATCCTCCCTCCTCAAACCCCCCATCGTCAACCCCCTCCTCAACCCCCCATCCTCATCCTCCTTCCTCAACCCCCCTATCCTCAACCCCCTCCTCAACCTCCCTCCTCAAACCCCCTCCTCAACCCCCCATCCTCAAGCCCCCTTAACCCCCCATCCTCATCCTCCTTCCTCAACCCCCCTATCCTCAAACCCCTCCTCAACCCCCCTCCTCAACCTCAACCCCACTATCCTCAACCTCAACCCCCCCTCCTCAACCTCCCTCCTCATTCTAAACCTCCCTCCGGCACTCGGTATATGCTAATGACGTGGCGCGCATGTGACGTCACATACGCGCCGGGTCAAGGAGCGGAGGCCGGAGCAGAAGCAGGTAAGTGAGGGGGAGGTATTTAGGGGGGTTTAGGTTGAGGAGGGGGGTTTAGGGTGAGGAGGGGGGGTTAGAATGAGGAGGGGGGTTAGAATGCGGAGGGAGGTTTAGAATGAGGAGGGAGGTTGAGGATGAGGAGGGGGGAGGGAATATCAACGTATAACACGCACCTATCATTTGCTCCCTATTTTCAGGGAGAAAAAGTGTGTGTTATACGCCGATAAATACGGTATATCAGGCCACCCATATGGCCTACAACAGTATTGGTATTCATTTTTATTATTTTGTATTTTGCGGGTTTGGGAGTCTAATCACATATTGGACCCCTAAAGGCTAATTGATTGTAAACACCATCTTATACTGTGGTAATGATGACGTCTCATTTTCTAAAGGCTGTTTCTAAATTGCTTAATTGATCATGTTAACACTCTGAAATGCTACCTACGATTGCATGGTTTATGGTTTTGGCTTTCGGCCCGTAACTTGCGAGCTTGTCCAATAGCACTGGAATAGCACTGGAATTGTATCAAGTTCAAGCCCGCAGCAAGCCCGCAGACATATGGCCTGTATACTGTGAGTTGCAGCCTTGCAATTGAATGAGGCTCAACTATATAGCCCCCAAATAAAACTACATATCCCCACTAATTAACAATTTATCCTCCCTAATTAAAGTACCTATACCCCTAATTAAATAACTAATCCCCCAAAATGAAAAACTAACCCCCTAATCAAATAAAAATAACCTCCTAATTACCAAAAATAAAATTTCCCTACTTACAAAAATAAAAAACATTCCACTAATTACCAAAAACAAAAAAAATCTACATTACCAAAAAATTTACTGAAAATAAAAATACATTACGTTGAAAATAAAAAAGACTACATAAAAAACACACTATTAAAATAAAAAAGAAATACAACCTGTAAAAAAGAAAGGGTTAATAATTCCACTTACCTGGCAAAAATGACCCTCCAGCGATGGTCACTGATGCCCTAGTCCTCACTCTTGTGACCTGGACTAGTTGGGCTATCCATGTTGATAGTAGTGTCCAGTCCTCTTCTTTCTTGATTGAAGCGCATGTCCTCATCTTCTGGGCCAGGAAAAAGCCCTCACAAAACATAAACCCACGCTCTAAAAAACTAAAACAAAAACAAAAAAAAAAGCTTTAAACTAACGGAGCTCCTCCCAGGAAGAGCTTACTGCCACAAATGGCAGTTCCTGCGACTGCTCCAGCATAAATGTCAATCATATTTCAGCCAATCAGAATGGGATACACAGAATGCTACACACCCTCATGACCCTCTTGACACTTAAATAGACCCTTATGGGACTTATGGGGGTTACTTAGGGGCTCATGGGGGTCTGGAAAGACCCCCATGAGTGATAGGGGTTAATTTTAGGTGCCACAAGAGTACTTTATTTTCCATGGGGTCTGTATAGATCCCATGGGTTTATAAATGGGGTGATCGTGCGATGAGTGGGGGGTAGGGGATGCCCAGGGATACCTTCCAGTGGGGATTTAAATGGAATAAATCACCTGGGCATGCTGTTAGGACTCTCTATTGGCGCCTAAAGCTTGGTTTGGGTGCCTCTCACACTGCAATCTCTTAACGACAATGGCCAGGATTTAAGGATGTGAGCTGAGTGCCCTAATGTAGGGGAGCAAAATATCTACATACCATTGTAGAAAGGCTCCCACAGACTTTTTACGGCAGTCCCCTTTACTTAGAGCACTTGATTTACATTGGGCTCTTAGAGCACATGATTTACATGGAGGCCAAAGTTTTCAAATGTACATATTTTTTCATTGTACAGCAATTCTTAAAGGATAATCCAGAGGTATACATTTTCCAAAGCAGTATAAAATTTGTTGCTTCTCTTATTGGAGGAGACTTGATATTTCAGGTATGGGCTGAACTTTTAAGATAGAATCAGACCAGTGGCAGATGGTGACTTTCCAAGTTGGTGGGGCAGAAGACAGAGACCTGGCCCCTCTCCTTACATTGACTCCACCCAACAGTATAAACCCCTCCCTTCACAACATGTTACCTGTATAGACCCTGCTTAGTGACACAGACTCCGCCCACAAAAGTGATCCCATAGAGAGAGACAGGAATATAGATAGAGAGGGCAGGATAGTGAGAGAGGGTGATAGAGAGAGGAAGGGATAGAGAAAGAGGAATGGATCGAGAAAGAGGAAGGGATAGAGAGAGCGAGAGATAGAAAGAGAGATAGATTCTTGCTATCAATCTCTCTCTTCCTCTCTATTCATCTCTCCTTCTATCCCTCTCCTCCCTCCACCCTCTATACCCATACCTCTCTATCCCTCCCTCTCTCTATTTATCCCTCTGAGCCTAGGTCATATATTTATAACAGCAAATATACTGAAAAAGAATAAAACTGCATAAATAAATAATTTGTTAAAGTAGCAAATTGATTAATTAAACAGAGACTAAACAACACGTGGGAGGAACATCTTTCACCTACAGATGGACATGGTGATAATACGCCAACAATTGACCACAACCAGAAAGTTTCACCCCAAGTTGGTTCTGCATGAATCTGTACTGTTTTGTCTCTCCCACCATTTTAAAAATCATTATTTTAAAAAAATAGATTTGAATAAATCTATTTTTTTTTTACATTTATTCAGTTTATAGGCTGCCTATACATAATTGATATGAAGTTGCAAAAAACATATTTGTGGTTAATTAAGCATATATTTCTAATTCTGCTCCTCCACACACATATATATATATAGATATATATATATATATATATATATAAATATATATATATACTGTATATATATATATATATATATATATAGTGCCTTACAAACATATTCAACCCCCTTTGCCTTTTTAGTGTTTTGTTGCCTCACAACCTGGAATTAACATGGATTGTTTGAGGATTTGCATCATTTAATTTACATAACATGCGCATAACTTTGAAGATGTTTTTTTTTTTTATTGTGAAGAAAACAACAAAGAGGACAAAATAACAGAAAAAGTCAATATGCATAACTATTCATCCCCCTAAAGTCAATACTTTGTAGAGCCACCTTTTGCGGCAATCACAGCTCCAAGTCGCTTTGGATAAGTCTCTATGAGCTTGCCACATCTTACCACTGGGATTTTTGCCCATTCCTCCTTGCAAAACTGCTTCAGCTCCTTCAAGTTGGATGGGTTGCGCTTTTGAACAACAATCTTTAAGTCTGACCAATCTATTGGATTGAGGTCTGGGCTTTGACTAGGCCATTTCAACACATTTACATGTTTCCCCTTAAACCACTCAAGTGTTGCTTTAGCAGTGTGGTGGGGGTCATTGTCCTGCTGGAAGGTGAACCTCCGTCCTAGCCTCAAATCAGGTTTTGCTCAAGAATATCCCTGTATTAAGCACCATCTTTCCCTCAACTCTGACCAGTTTCCCAGTCCCGGCTGGTGAAAAACATCCCCACAGCGTGATGATGCCACCACCATGTTTCACTGTGGGGATGGTGTTCTTTGGGTGATGTGTTGGATTTGCGCCAGACATAGCGTTTTCTTTGATGGCCATAAAGTTACATTTTAGTCTCATCAGAGCAGAGCACCTTCCTCCATACATTTTGGGAGTCTCCCACATGCCTTTTCGCAAACTCAAAATGTGCCATTTTGTTTTTTGCTGAAAGTAATGGCTTTCTTCTGGCCACTCTACCAAAAAGCCCAACTCCATGGAGTGTACAGCTTATTGCCGTCCTATGTACAGATACTCCAGTCTCTGCTGTGGAAGTCTGCAGCTCCTCCAGGGTTACCTTAGGTCTCTGTGCTGCCTCTCTGATTAATGTCCTCCTTGCCCGGTCCGTGAGTTTTAGGGGACAGCCGTCTCTTGGCAGGTTTGCTGTTGTGCCATGATCTTTCCATTTGGTTATTATATATTTTATGGTGCTCCTGGGGATCATCAACAATTTGGATATTGTTTTATAACCTAAACCTGACTTGTACTTCTCAACAACATTGTCCCTTACTTGTTTGGAGTCTTCCTTGGTCTTCATGGCAGTGTTTGGTTAGTGGTGCCTCTTGCTTAGGTGTTGCAGCCTCTGGGGCCTTTCAAAAAAGGTGTGTATATGCAATGACAGATCATGTGACACTTAGATTGCACACAGATGAACATCATTTCACTAATTATGTGACTTCTGAAGGTAATTGGTTGCACCAGAGCGTTTTATGAGCTTCATAACAAAGGGGGGGAATACATACGCACGTGCCAATTTTCTGTTTTCTATTTCTAAAAAATAGTTTTATGTATATCTTTTTCTCATATCACTTCACCAACTTAGACTATTGTGTTCTGATCCATCACATAAAATTCAGATTAACAAAACATTGAACTTAAGGCTGTAATGTAACAAAATATGTAAAAAGTCAAGGGGGTGAATACTTTTGCAAGGCACTGTATATACTGTACGGTGGAGGGCTTCTATCGCTCTTTTGCCCACCATATTGTAAATGATTGTTGTGGTGAACTACCTACTCATAAAGTCCACAACACAGGCTGGCTTGTGTTACTGCTTTGGGTTCAGTGTTACTGGCTTGCGCTAAGTGTTACTGCTTAGGGCTCGTTGTTACGTCCTACCGGCTAGTTTTACATCCTTCTGGCTAGTTTTACGTCCTTTGGTCTAGTTTTTGTTGTGTTGCGTTTTTTCGGCATCCATATTATTTTTTGCTTAGTCGATTTTGATCTTGAAATAATTGCAAATATGGCTCAAATTAATTGCAACCTTACTCACAGGCTCCCTGCCTCTTCCACTGTGCTGTGTGTGTAAGTTAATTTGGTGCATATTTGTTGTCAGATTTTTGCAAGGCGCACAGTGCATGTACGGGTTTCTGTACTAAGTCGTAAGGGTCGAAAGTCCCGCGCGTGCACCTTTGGCACTCATTGCAGCCTAAGTCCTGCACCGCTGGCAATAAGCACCTACTGCACTCATTGCGAGCCTTGCAATGAGTGCCTTCAGTGCTCATTGCAGCCTAAGTCCCACAGGCCTCGAGGTTGCGGCCCGTAACGGCTCACCTCGCTTCGCTAGGTTCACAGTTGACTAGTTGCCTTGTGACATTGCAAACGCCCCCAACACTGACAACTATATATGTGATATATATATATATATATATATGCACATCCATTTTATATATATATATATATATATATATATATACATACATTTACATGTATATATATATATATATATATATATATATATATACACACACACATTGTATATATCTTACACATACAATAAGGGATCTCCCCCAAAAGAAAGTATACCCTCTCCTTATAAATACATATGGACATGGAGAGAGACTAAGACACAGGACCCCTTCTGGATCACTACCTTGTCATGGTGAAGGGGCTTGTTGCCTCAATGAAGCTGTGAGCTATATAATGAAGGGTCACCCAAGATGGACAGGTAATTTCAGATAGGTCAGACAAAATGCAGTCCACTGGAGTAGGAACTGGCAACCCACTCCAGTATATTTGCCATGAAAACCATATGGATAAGCACAACCAGAAACACAGACAGATGTACCTGGTGTGCTGCATCCATGTGGTCACTGAGAGTCCGACACAACTGAAGTACAGAATAACAACAAGACACAGAGGGGGATATGGATTCACCTGAGCTCTTTAGCTGCTTCTGTCTGGTATAGGCTGGGGTGGTGATAGACAGGTCGCAAAGTTAGTGTGTGGAGCAGGGTAGTCAGAAACAATAAGACCACCAGAGTATTGACAAAGCTAAATCATGCACTGTGAGCTGGGAGTTTTTTTTTTTCAATAAACATTATTGAGATTGCACCATTGTATTCACTTCCGGGGGCACTGTGAGAGGTGCTGTCTGCAGGATCCTGGACATTTCCCTAATGGCCATTCTGATTGGATGATGCTTTGTTTGATTAACAGTCTCCATTCTATGGTTTAGTGCACAACTCGGAAAAGACAGTGTCATGCCCAGGGCCTGACTGGACTGTTTTTGACTTTGGCTTGGGCCTGGGCTGGGAAAAAGTTATCCTGTTTATGGTTGAAGTTATTTGTTTTTGTATTGCTTGTGGTTAAAATATGATAACACTGTTATTCCTTATGTATCTTGGTTTATGCTCTGCATAATTCTGCAGACTATTGCATCAGCCCCCACCTAAATAAGATTAAGGCCTATTATGTTACAGTATTGTTATCTGGTGATTCTCTCAGCCCCACCAAAATAAGAGTGTTTACAGCAAATGGTGAGGTAATACAATCAACAGGATGAGATCTGATCTCATCAGACGTACAGGGTTTTCCCAGTAGCAAGAGGCTTATTGATTGGCCAGTCTGTGTGCTAGAAAATTGTATACAATGTGCCAATTAATAAAGATATACAGTGGTATCTGTACTTACATAGACAAGGTGTAAGTGTCATTCTGTGCCTGAATCCTAATTCTAAGGAATTATATGGTGTTCCTGATATCCTGAGGCTATCTTCTGTACTAGACATAGTAGGAACTACACAGTCCTGTTGGTGTAGGCTTGAACTAGGTTCTTGTCAAGCCCCATTGAAGAAGCAGGTCATGACAGACAGCATTGTGACTGTTTTTTTTTAATTCTCACATGTACCCCCATCTTTAGTACTAAGCAAGTCACCAGCAGGGGATAGATGTGATAAGTCATTGTGTTTAACTGCAGCACAGATGGTTTTGTGGGGATTAAGTCAGTGCATTAATTTTGGGAGGGTGTTTCCCCATTTGCCCCTATGCACCAGCCGCTCCTGGATCAGACTTATATATATGTAAAAAGTTTTCTCCTATGTATGGTCACTTTTTTCTTCAGCCAAATATCAACAGAATAACGCTATAGTACTGAGTTTTTTTATTGTTCAATTTAGCATGTTTCATGTTGATGTATTTTATCATTTTGAGACACTGACCTCTTGCCAAGCTGAAAAGCTACTCCCTTTTGTTCTGAAGCTTGCCATGTTTTCCGTTTAGACAAGTGAACCACAAACATTCCAGATTCCCATGAAACAATTTTTTAACATACTAATTATTTTATCAGTGGGAGTAGTATTTTTTATAGAGATATATTTATAAAAAATGAAATGGCCTCTTAATACCATATATATTAAAAATATGTAATCCTTGTAAACAAGTATTACATAAAGAAACAGTAGTACATTAAAAAGGCAAATCTACTATAAGCATTAAATATATTCTATTAATATTTATCATTTCAAAACAAACACTCTTCAACACAACTAATTCAGGAAATGTTCTTTTATAAAGCCAACAATAAAGCCACTGTAGGAGCCATATTAATAGAAGTGTCTTTCATCTAGTAGGTGTGTTAATTATCCAAGAGTTGTGTCTTTCCTCACATTATCCTTGTACTGTGTGATCCTACTCAGTACAATGACCCCCATTTAATTGTCCAAATAGCAATTACATAAGCATGTAATGGAGCCTGTAAATGTTACAGATATTTAATTGCCTACATTTTGCTACTCTCAATCGACAGTGGGGGTTACAGGATCAAAATCAGGTGGCCAAAAACGTTACTCCGTCCTATCTCCTCCTTTGATGTTTCAAGGCGAAAATGCTACCAGTGTTAAAGACAAAAAATCCATATTTAATTACAACAATTCAACAAGCCCACAATTGCCTTCTAACCCGTAAATCGCAAAGGTAGCCACATTTTAGCAAAAATATTGTGGATTTCAAATAGGACTCTAAAAGTATTTTCAAAAGACCTAAGAGTGCCCTAGCAGCCATTAAAAAGACAGTTAACCAGTTTAAAACAATACAAAAGAAGGGACGTTCATCAGAATTGATTGCACAACATTCTCGAATAAAAAAATAACATTTATATTTCTGAAAATATGTTGGACAGTAAATAGGTATAATTATTTGCTAAGGATGGCACACTGCAAACAAATATTAGGTGTTATGTGCAACAGTATGTCAAATAATGCACTATGCTCACCTATATGACCCCTGTCTGGGGCCTCATGGTGCTGTTCCCCTATGTATTACAGTTCTGGGTTATGGTGACATATATGTTGTTCCCTGGCTCGGCTCCATTAAAGTATAATTGTTCCAATGTATGCTGATTATTACATGTAGATTGTTGAAATATTATGTGGATGTTTGCTATGAAACTGCTGGTCTGTCCCTAAGGAAGCTAATAAAGTATAGGGATTGGATCCCAGGAACAGGGGTAACCCGAGTGAGAGATACTGGACATATGGGGTTCACTCTGCACAGAAAGACATTGCCAGACATGGATATATACATAGGAGATCAGATTAGAGTGACAGGGCCCTAATAAGCAGGTCATGTAAGAAAATAGGATAAATGGTCTCCAGTATTGTCCTATTTGACGTACTTCTGTAAGCTCAACAACCCGGATCAGATAAAATCCCCTGATGATTAGGTTACTGCAACATAGTAGTAGATTACACTGTGCATTAATATTATGGGTGGGGTGTGGGCGGATCCCGGAAGGACAAGAGGCAGTTTTGGAAAAAAGGCATACTTAAAGGCTTAAATGTAATACAGTATAATAATTATGATGCATAGCATCTAATAGGGTCACATTTGGACACTAAACTACTGCAGAATCTGATGAATACAAATATCATCATACATCATTCCATTTAATAGAAGTAACCAGTAATGAGCATAGCACTTACATCTGGTCTTCATTTGCTCCATTAAACAGATGCATAAACATCTGGACTATGTAATCCAATCAAGTTACATACATACAGTGTGTTCCCAAAAAAATCTGAAAAAAAGGTGGTTAAAATCTGAAAAAAGGCAGAAGAGGATAAACAAAATTAAAAAAAACCTGCATGTACAGTACAGTGCTAAATACTGTAACTGTAACAAAATCACTAGCCATAATCATTAATAATGATGTGTCATCTCACAATTTATGTGTAGCTGTGACCACAGTCAGTGGTCCAAGAGTACTATCACCATTTCCATCTGATATTTGTTAGTGACATTGATTTCACATTCATCTGTTATACAGGTGTTATCACATTGTAAAGGATTTTCGTTATATCATATGTTGGGAAAACCTAGCCATTAATACGGAGAGAACACAAAGGTCACCAGCCATAATCAATGTTACTTACATCAGAAAAAAAGCTCAGGAAAATAAGATTAATTTAAAACTGTCTTCTTAGTTACAGATGGCATGATTCTGGACTTTATAAACACATAATTTATTGAACTAACAATTTATGGACAGTATGCTCATGTCCTTTTAACGACTACTTAAACTGGCCTTTTAAAGGTACACATCTTAACTGTTGCTGTACTGTAAATTGAAAGCCTATTTTAAGTAGGTGTGCCATTTTCTACTAACAAAAAGACCATCTAATGGCAGAAATACAGCTTTGAAAATGTTTAGCTGTTATCCGGGTCTTTGTCCTAAGATAGTGTGTTATTACAGACTTGCAAATTATAAAAAAAATGTGTGGATTTCCAAAATATAAAATTTGTTGCTGAATGTGTCTAATGATTGATGTAATTTGCCAGTCAAGGATGGATTTAAATTGGAAGTGCCGCTAAGCAAAGATTTCTCAGATGCTTCAACCGTGCTATGCACACATACTTACATATTAACTTTAATATTAATATCTTTATGAGTTAACCCAGAAAAGATTAAATTAGAACTATATGGAAACTATGGCCTCCATCCAAATGCGAGCTTATAATTACCTTCATAAAGGCTGCATGTCTGCGGGTTATAAATTTGTTACAATTCCGGCTGTATTCAATTGACTCAGGCCCGCAATTACAGGGTTATAGCCTAAAACTGTAAACTATGAACTTGTACGTAGCAATTCAGGGCATAATCATGATCAATTAAGCAAGCCAGTAAGGTACAATTTAGAAAGAGACAATAGTAAATGAGACCGTCATCATTATGTCAATAAAACCTGGAGTTTAAACTACAATCAATTACTGTTTAGCAGTATGATATGCTATCGTACTTGCAATCCAGAAATGTAGAAATCAATAAAAATGAATGAAGAAACTGTGCTAGTCCATGTGGGTGGTCTGATATGTATTAACTCCTTGATTCCCAGGTTTGATATAAATAAAACATTTTTTTTTATTGCAGATTTTGGGAGCTTGAGACTGTTGTGCAATTAATTCTAATGCCATTCATGACTTTCCCAGTTTTTAAAGTACAGTAGTGTGTTTATATTTGCTTTTAAAGTGTAACCCACTTGCGAGTCCTGTCTAGTTCTAACAGAATTTGTTTATACATTTGCCAATTACGGGTTTGAGGGAAGTTGCGGGCTTGTTGTATTGTTGTAAGTGAATATGGATTAGCACTGGTCACATTTGCAGACTTGAAACATCAAAGGAGTAGATAGAACTGAGTTAAATTTTTTACAACCTCAGTGATTTCGAGCCTGTACCTCGCAATAGATTGCGAGTTGCAAAATGTAGCCAATTGAATATCATTAACTTTTACGGGCTACATTATGGGCTCCCGTAATTACAATTGAATGGGGGCCTATGTATGTATAAGGAAATTGGTATATATAGACATTAGTGTTTTTTTGTATATAATTATACTCTATTTCTATTTGCATTTAAACACCCACAACCTTATTAAATTGCAATTCGTAAAATTCTAAAGGGCTCTATAGAAGCACATAGAATATTTTTTACAGAAGTTTTTAGTCAGTGAACTTCAATCCAAAAGCAAGGTCTTCATGAACTAAAAACTTCTGTAAAAAAATATGCTATGTGCTTCTATAGATCCCCTTAGAATTTGCAGAATTGCAATTTAATAAGGCTGCCAGATATTAACACCAAAAAACACCACCCCACATTCTATGCAGAGAAGAGAGGAAGTGCATGGATTGGTAGAACAATTCCGTTAATCAGATATGCCAATTGGAGATGCTTCACTATTTGTGCTCCAAAGCACTCCTGCATGGAGCTCTGTGCAAACAACAAAAAAAAGCCTGTAGACATACTTTAACACATATTCAGTACAACAACATGGAGCTCCCTACAGTTAGACACCCCTAGACAGCTGCCTACTCTGTCTTACAGCCATGTTGCCAATAAGAGGCTCGGCCTAGAAGGCAACTTCTTTGTCTGACAACAGGTAAAAAAAATGGAAATAATAAAGTACATTTTCTGGAATTAGATTTACTTTCTGATATTGAAATTTAAAAAATGAAACCCTTGAATACTTTCCATTTTAAGACAATACACATTATATGATCTATATGATGCAGTAAAAAGCTGTTATAAGACATGTTGCATTAGGGTGGCTTATTGTTATAAACACTGTTGCCAATTTGTGAGCTTTTAAAAAAAATCAGGCAAGAATGTGTTGTTGGGCTAGGACTAAATCTATTGCTGCACTCACCAGCATTCCACAGAACAATGTCACAATATTACATAACTTACCATCTGGTTCCAATCAATGTGAAAAATATAATCAGTGTATTTATAACAAAAAAATCTATTACAGCTCTTTATAAAGGGACATTAAGACTATATGTAACATTATTTTTCCTTTATGAGGAGCAGGGATTTTCAATTATTTTTACTAAATTTATAATCCAAAAATTTCTGTTAAGTGACATTAAGGTTTGGAATCCATACTTTTATGGATTCACACATATTTTAATTAAACAGCTTTCAAAAGGGTACATACAAAAAGTTTACATAGTGGAACCCAAAACAAATGGCCAAAACAAATGATGAATTTTATGCCAATTTTTGCAGGGATTTCAAGGGGTGTTAACACACAAAATCAACTGCTTGCAAGCTCAAGAGATTTAGCAAACATCAGGGTGCATTTGTTAATGTTTATTTTAGTATTTTTTCATGCAAAATGTTTTCATACACTGCTGAATCTCCTCTATCAGATGCATTCATAATCTAGGAAATGTAAATATGCCTTTAAGTGCCACAGAAAATGCTACAGTACATCTTTAGAATACATTTCTAATGTTTTTATTGATTATCCATTCGGAATGCACTTTCATTATATTAAACCAGTTTTGATGTATTGGTATAAAAAATAGTATTTAAACCCAACATAGGAGGTAATTAGAAACATAACTTGTATATGGATATAATGCTATGGATCCAATAATGATTATTTAAAATTAAATATGTTTCTTTAACGAAAATGTGTATAATAAACTTGACGTGTATGTAGCTACATAAAATGGCCACACAGATGTTTTGATTTTTGAGGAAAACGTATTATAGCAGAAAAACCTAAATGATGCATTTGTCATGTGGTTTTCATTTCTTTGCACACTGAACCATACTTGAAGTTAATCATTTTTTGCTGTTCTGATGAAACAAAACAACCCCTCACCCCAAATCCTACTGTGTCCTGCTCTTAACCTTTAGTCTTATATCCCCAGCCAAGATCAGTGTTCTGTTTTCCAACCTTGATCTAACACAGGCCTCTTTTTATTAATCTCTGCTTCCCTATTGCCACCACTCATCCCTCAAATCCTCTCCAACATGTATTTATTTGTGCCTTCTCCACCAGAATTTTCAAAGTGCTTTTAAATCAACTGCCATTGTTTCTCTGCTTAAATGACCACTGTACAATGGGGCAAAATATGTTTGAAACTTTCGAGTCAGATTACAAGCTTTATTAGACAGGGAAACAGTAATAAAACTAATTTCTAAATAGAAAAAAAATATGTTTTGATGCCTCTGCTGGACTCTAGTGAAAGTTTACCTTGGTGGAAATTGTGCGTATTAGAGGCATTTACATTTCTCAAGAGTTATTCTTGTATCTTTCTATTGAAGTTTCCTGCTTTTGAGCATGTGAGGGGGGAAAGTGACCATAGTCTGTTTCAATCAGATGCATTTATCTAACTAATACTCCTGAACTACCTCTCTTCCTACCTTCCCTACCTCTCCATTCACTAATAAAAAGCATATCTTCATGGTCCATCTCTTATCAAGTGATGTAACTAAAGCAAAACTGATTCTTCTATTCTTACACAGAGTCTTCAAAAATTCAGAATATCTCTAAAATTCTTTTTTATGGTTGTCATAAACCACCATGTGCCAGTCAGTGCTGTGTGAGGTATTCTCTTGGCATTGAGCCCCTAGGCTAAGGGATTCGCTGTACCATGTTCAGCTCTGGGTGTATATAGGTGGTTGTTTTGCATTTGCATTTGTAACAACTTGCTATAGTAATTATATTCAGGTTAAATACCCCTGATATTTGAATGTATTGTTTGTGGTAATATAAGCTATACTTTGTAATCTGCTGGTGCACATGGAACTGTCACTATGCCTTATCTACTTTTTTAACAATGGGACAATTTATCACTGAAGTCCTCCTGTTTAGAGCTATGGTAGTTCATTGAGAACTGCTCACATACAGCCTTATTCAATTGTGATTCAGCCAATTGAATAGGGCTCTATATAAGCATATTTTTTGACAGAAGTTTTTAGTTTTAGAATTTCTATCCAAAAGTAAAGTCTTCACTAAGTAAAAACTTTGTAAAAAAATATGCACTGTGCTTATATTGGCCGAATCACAATTTAATAAGGCTGTTAATCTTTATGGTGAAGACTCCAGGTACATCTCCTCCCTTTATCTTCCATACTGTAGTAGCTACGGGACGTGAACGTGGAACTTCGCAGCCCACAAATCCTTTGATCTGCCAAGCCCGTAAAAACTACAAATCCAATCATGCTATTTAATTGCAACAAAGTCAACCGTGAGCTAGCCCATAACAGGCATATGGAGCCCAAAGCCCAACAAGTGCTGCGGATTACTCGACAAAAGGCTTGAACAGCTCTTACTGTCATTCATATTTCAGCCAATCAGAAGGCGCAGATGCTTGGAGGTTAATAGAATTAAATAGGGTACGAAAGGGTTAATAGTGTAGTGCTTAGACTTTATGTTATGAGGGTCCTGGAGGACTTTCATGGCTCTTATAGTTTTAATGTAGGGGTTAATAGTGTCCTATAGGGGTCTATATAGACCCTATTCGACTGATTGGGTTAATAATAGTCTCATGAGGGTCTATATAGACCACCATGAGTGATGGGGTTAATTTTAGGTTCCATGGGGGTACTTACACTACCCCTGTGGCAGGGGTTGATTTTTAATTTAGCGCGGGTCCTTTAAGGACCTTTTTCCAATCGGGACCCAGGCAGCAAGGGCTTATGTAGGGACACTGCATGGGTCCTCATGGGTCCCCCAGCACAGGGGGGGGGGGGTCATTTTAGGTGCAGCGGAGGTACTTCAGGTACCCCCGCTGCAGGGGTTAACTAGTTAACTGCCTCGGGGGTCCAGATCGTAACCCCTGCAGCAAGGGGTAATGTTGGGAGCCTGCGGGGGTCTCGACCTGTAAATACGAGTTTGACTAATTGATCAGGTTCACGGCCGCACATTCAACGTTCGATGGATTGGTTTACGATTTAGCGTCTCCAGCTCGTAGCTTGCAGCCCCTTCTAATTTAATAGTACAGTAACATAGGAGAATTTCAAGCCTGTACCTGTTGCAGGGCTCACGTTGCAGATGTGGGGCTGCAATTTAATAGGGCTATAAGTGCATCTCTCAAGCTTGATGATAAAATGAAGTCTGATTGAAGCGCTGAGATTTCGTGGTCTTCCTTGAGTGCCTGAACTCTGGGACAATCTTTACTTCAACAGGACCTTAGGGGTCCCAGTAACGCTTTTAGGCTAGGAGTTAAGGGGGCTGAGGTCTTCATTAATCCACAACCCCAAATGTTTAATTGGATTATTTATCTTTAAGTATAACCCAGGTCAGAATATCAATACATACATTAATACATACACACATACAAATTCCACTACATCTTTTGCCGACAGCTTCCATTTAATGTTTTCTGGACTAAATTATGTTAGCTTTAATATTAAAATGTTTGTATTTGGGGTAAAAAATCTTTGCGTAGAACGCTCCAAACCCTTTAGATTGTAAGTCTGCAAGTTTTCAATCTTGCAAGGTGCTTTGGGAATGCACTGAGGACACTGGATTCTCAGCCTAAAGAGTTATAAAATATGTAATTATTTTTAAGTTAATGCTTTTTCACAATGTTGCATTACTATAGTAACAGAGAAATAGTGAAATTACAATACACTACCACTTGCAATCATCTATATTTGTTATTATGCAGATGGCTATGCACATAGTATAAAAATGCAAAATCTTTACATCTATAAAGGGGATGTTTGTGCAATATCACATATTTTGCTTAGTGCTTAGAGATCACATTGAGAAATCCTGTTAGAATTTTAAATGTACTGAATTTATTAACTGCTTTTTAAGCAAAAAAAAAATCTCATTAGAGCACATTTTATTTGAAACACATCTACAAACATATTGCCAACAGTTTGAATCTTGAAAAGTAAATCTTTTATAGCCATTTAAAAAAAACTCCTACATTCACAAAATGTATTTCTACATTTTACTGATAGGAACTTTTTTGAAAGAAAATTGATTACAATAATTACTGTATGTGCAAAGTAGGGGTCTCACACTGTGGCTTAGATAAGGTATATGTAGGGTATATTTTGAATCCCAAAAAATCCTTTAGTAAACCACATGATGTCACTAATATAAGCACCTGCAATTCCCCCCAATGGCTTGGAAGTTCAAAACTGTTCAGCATACCCCCTACTTGTTTTGGTCTCTTATCTCATGTGATGGACATAAAGAGTTTGTGTAATCGCATATACCGTATTTATCGGCGTATAACACACACTTTTTCTCCCTGAAAATAGGGAGCAAATGATAGGTGCGTGTTATACGCCGATATTTCCCCCCCCCCTCCTCATCCTCAACCTCCCTCCTCATTCTAACCCCCCTCCGCATTCTAAACCCCCCTCCTCAACCTAAACCCCCCCTCCTCAACCTAAACCCCCCTCCTCAACCTAAACCCCGCCTAAATACCTCCCCCTCACTTACCTGCTTCTGCTCCGACATGCGCGCCGGGTCAAGGAGCGGAGCGGAGGCCAGAGCAGAAGCAGGTAAGTGAGGGGGAGGTATTTAGGGGGGGGGTTAGGTTGAGGAGGGGGGGTTAGAATGAGGAGGGGGGTTAGAATGCATAGGTGGGTTTAGAATGAGGAGGGAGGTTGAGGAGGGGGGGTTGAGGTTGAGGATAGGGGGTTGAGGTTGAGGAGGGGGGTTGAGGATGGGGGTTGAGGAGGGAGGATTAGGAGGGAGAATGAGGAGGGATGTTGAGGATGAGGAGGGGGGTTGAGGATGAGGAGGGAGGTTGATGAGGGGGGTTGAGGTTGAGGAGGGGGGTTGAGGATAAGGGGGTTGAGGAAGGAGGATGAGGATGGGGGCTTGAGGAGGGTAGTTGAGGGGGTTTAAGGATGGGGGGTTGAGGAGGGGGTTTGAGGAGGGAGGTTGAGGAGGGGGGTTGAGGATGGGGGGTTGAGGAGGGAGGATGAGGACGGGGTTGAGGATGAGGAGGGAGGTTGAGGAGGGAGGTTGAGGATGAGGAGGGGGGTTGAGGATGAGGAGGGAGGTTGAGGATGAGGAGGGGAGTTGAGGATGAGGAGGGAGGTTGAGGATGAGGAGGGGGGTTGAGGATGAGGAGAGAGGTTGAGGTTGAGGAGGGGAGTTGAGGATGAGGAGGAAGGTTGAGGAGGGGGGGTTGAGGATGAGGAGGGTTGTTGAGGATGAGGAAGGAGGTTGAGGAGGGGGGTTGAGGTTGAGGAAGGGGGTTGAGGTTGAGGAGGGGGGTTGAGGATGGGGGGTTGAGGAGGGAGGATTAGGAGGGAGGTTGAGGATGAGGAGGTATGTTGAGGATGAGAAGGGGGGTTGAGGATGTGGAGGGAGGTTGATGAGGGGGGTTGAGGTTGAGGAGGGGGGTTTAGGATAAGGGGGTTGAGGAAGGAGGATGAGGATGGGGGGTTGAGGAGGGGAGTTGAGGGGGTTTAAGGATGGGGGGGTTGAGGAGGGGGTTTGAGGAGGGAGATTGAGGAGGGGGTTGAGGATGGGGGGGTTGAGGAGGGAGGATGAGGACGGGGTTGAGGATGAGGAGGGAGGTTGAGGAGGGAGGTTGAGGATGAGGAGGGGGGTTGAGGATGAGGAGGGAGGTTGAGGATGACGAGGGGGAATTGAGGATGAGGAGGGGGTTGAGGATGAGGAGAGAGGTTGAGGATGAGGAGGGGAGTTGAGGATGAGGAGGAAGGTTGAGGAGGGGGGTTGAGGATGAGGAGGGTTGTTGAGGATGAGGAGGGAGGTTGAGGAAGGGGGTTGAGGTTGAGGAAGGGGGTTGAGGTTGAGGAAGGAGGATGTGGATGGGGGGGTGGAGGAGGGGTTGAGGATGGGGGGTTTGAGGAGGGGGTTGAGGAGGGAGGATGAGGAGAGAGGTTGAGGTTGAGGATTTTGCTTCAAAGTTCTTTATTTGAAAAAATAAAATTTTCCCCTGAAATTACCTTCTTAAAATGAGGTGCGTGTTATACGCCGGTGCGTGTTATATGCCGATAAATACGGTAATTATAAATGTGATATTGATCCTAGTCACATGTAATCATCATCACATATATAGTTGTGAGCAGAAAAATGTTGGTAACTCAATGTTAAATTTAAGGCAGCCTGATTGGCTATTGTTTTCGGCGTTGTGATTGGTTGCTAGGTTCACAGCTTGCTCTGTGATTGGCTGTGCGGTTGCCTAGGCAGCAGCGGTGAGTTAGTGTAGTGTAACAGTATGGAGAGTTTGGAAGGTGCAGCCTCAGCGGTCCGGAGGCTCCGGTACATTAACCTGACCAAAACCAGAGAGGAGAATGGGAGGCGAATACTGGGAGCAGAGTGGGAGTGAGGGGGGGTGGGGGGCAGGGGAGAGGGAGGAGAGAAACACGGGAGGGAGAGGGGGGAAGAGACACAGAGGAGGGAGAGGGGTGAAAGAGACACAGGGGAGGGAGAGGAAGTAGAGGGGGAAAATATTGCAATGAGCAATATGAGCAATTGCAATGGGGGGAAAGGTAAAGGGGAGGGACAGGGGAGGGAAAGAGACACAGGGAAGGGAGTAGAGGGGGGGGGAGAAGCTTGCATTGAGCACCTCCTGTCAAGTAGGGGGGGGAGAGGTAGAGGGGGGAAGAGGCTTGCAATGAGTGCCGAAGGAGCTCATTGCAAGGCCCATGATGATCGCCCAAGGCGCTCATCGCAAGCCCAGTAAAGTAGAGGGGGGGGGGGGTAGGCTTGCAATGTGTTGCAAACAGCAATGCCAGGCTTCAAATGTTATTGCTGTCATTTCTGGAAGTCGCTAGTATAATATACAAATATAAACAATTCATATTACCATGTACAGGGTAACTAATGAGCTTTTGGGAATGGGTTACTGGTCAAATAGTTGTGGTAATTAAATGTGGTTAAGAACCCTTAGAATAAATAGTGGAGGGACAATTCTGTATTTAATGTGTCAGTATGAATTCATGTTGATTTAACTTGGGCTTAGCATGTGTTTTAAAGATAGTAATGGAAAGCGGTTCCTAGACCAGCAAAGAAGAAATTTGTTAGGGAAAGACAGCTTCCTGAAGCTAAATGAAGCCAAACTTCTAGGCAGGTTGAATGGGCACACTAAACTATACTGGATTGGCTGTTTTGGTTCTTATCTCTGTTTGCGTGTTTTTTTTAAGTTAAAAACTAGCTATATGATTGTGCAGTGCTATTTTGACTGCACTGGGGAGCTACAGCTCATTGAGGGAACCATGAATGCCAGCATGTACTGTGAAATACTGAAGCAGAGCATGATCCCCTCCCTTCAGAGACTGGGCCTCAGGGAAGTATTCCAACATCATAACAACCCCAAACACATTTCCACAATGACCACTGCCTTTATAAAGAAGTTAAAGGTAAAGGTGATGGACTGGCCAAGCAGGTTACCAGATATAAACCCTATTGAGCATCTGTGGGGTATCCTCAAATGGAAGGTGGGGGAGTGCAAGGTCTCTAACATCCACCAGCTCCGTGATGTCATCCTGGAGGAGTGGAAGAGGACTCCAGTGGCAACCTGTGTAGCTCTAGTGAATTCCATGCCCATGAGGGTTAATGCAGTGCTGGGAAATAATGGTGGCCACACAAAATATTGACACTTTGGGCCCAATTTTAATTTAGGGGCGTACTCACTTTTGTTGCCAATGGTTTAGACATTAATGGCTGTGTGAGTTATTTTGAGGGGACAGCAAACTTACACTGTCATACAGGCTGTACACTTACTACTTTACATTGTAGCAGAGTGTTATTTCTTCAGCGTTGTCACATGAAAAGATATAATAAAATATTTACAAAAATGCCTCGCTCATCCATTGCCATTTTCAAACATGGCTTCCTTCAAGCTTATGCCTGCTGTCTTACACAGCTTCAAAGCCAAGGTTATGCACAAGCTGAGAATCCTATCGATGTACAGCTGTTTTAAGCTGTTTTAATCATCAGCATGGAGTGGGATTTCAGCTTGTGTTGTAGACTATATATATATATATATATATATATATATATATATTTTTTTTTTTTTGTAGTGCACATATATGCATCTTTTTATAATGCACATATGAATGATATTTGTTATAATACAAAACTTAAATAATGTGCCCCTTCCCATATCCATCCATTGCCAACTTCATTTATATGTGGGGTCATAACACCTCACATCACTGTCAAACAACTACCAGTATATTAATGACGACAGACAACTATTTGTGAGCTCTGCAACTAAAGGTATACGGCCCACAGACAGAAGATGAATTTCTCTTTCAACTGACCAATCATAAACAAAACATAAGCCAAGAGATGGCTTTAAAAAGAGACTGACAATTGATAAAGTACATTAGTAAACATGTATTTTGTTAAAGAGAAGTAATGCTCATCTGCTTAAAACTAAATAAACAAATTTATGGAATAAATAGAGCAGTTTTGTAACAGTTACTTACTTAGTTTACGCATTCGCCATGCGGTGTTGTACCAAACACAAATTTATAATTCTACTTGCGACTTGCCCGTCAAAAAATTGACGGCAATAAGATTGTAAGGGCGGTAAATTTTGTTGGTGTTCCAAGATGCTTCTGCGCTTCTGCGCTTCTGCGTGGGCAATGAGCGCCAAGGTTGTTGGTTGTTTGTGTGCTATGAGCATTGTTTTTTTTTTTTTTTTAAATAATGAAAAAAATAATACATCGATATACTTTACCTATTTTTAAGTAATATATGTAGGAAGTATTGTGCAGAAGAGCTGGCAATCTGTTTTGATGTTGCTGCAGCATACAATGTGTGTTTTGAGTGCTGTGGATCTGCTGTGTAAGTGTCAGTAATGTGTGCAGTGTGTAGTGTAAATAGTGTGCATGCGCGAGCCAAATCCGTTAGGGTAGCTGTGTACTTCCGCATTGTGTAAGTTAATGTTGTAAAATGGCACCTAATGTGTGTTACGCGTCTGTGGCTGATTTGGCGTCCTTGTTCTTGGATCTGTCTTTTTCAGAGAAAATCCGTAGGTGTTTTGTGGTGTTTTGCGTCTTTAGGGTCCTGTAGCCTCGTTTTCATTTTTTCGGCGTACATTTTTTCTCTTGCTTAGGGGATCTCCGGGTGTCTAAACTCTTGTATTTTAAGTGAAATTGAGGTGTAACTTCAGTTTTCGAGGTCCTGGGTGCCCCCCTTCTTGCTGTAGGTAAGCTTTTTATGTACTGTATGTGTTGTGTGTATTTATTTGTTGTTTTTAATGTTTTCATGTGCGTGGGTTTCGGGCGGTAGGGACGTATTTTTGCGAGGTCGTAATTTTTTTCTAAGTTCTGCGTTTCATATTTGTTTCTCGTAAGTCCGTAAATTTTGCGAGGTCTGCAGTTGCTGGCAAGGAGCGCCTTTGGCTTCGCGAGCCCGCAGCGTTAGCAACAACCCGCATGCTCACAAATATATATGTGACTAGCGAATTGCCCGTCAAAAAATTACGGCAATAGAATTGTAAGTCAAGGAATGGTTTTTGGCACAGACATTATTTTTTGTGGTGGTCTTAGATCTCGGCGCTCATTTTGAGCCTCTTGGTTGTTGTATTTTTTTATCAGAGGCGATTTTGCTGTCATTGTAAGGTCGGCGCTGATCTTTTTGCGCTTATTGCAAGGCTGTCCCCTGGTGTGTGGTATGAGCAGCGTTGGCGCTCGTTGTGAGGCGTGCATTCTGTAACTTAGTGTTGTAAAATGGTGGCGAATGTGTATGTGGTAGGCGGGCTTGTATGATTTAGCATCCTTGCTAATGGTGTATGTTGTAGGTCGTACGGGTTTTTGTAAAAGCCGCATTTGCTTTGCGGTATCTAGGAGCTTTAGGGGTCGTGAAGCCTCGTTTTCGTTTTTTTCGGCGCCCATTTTGTCTAAACTTTGTAAATTTGACCGAATTCTAGGTTTAAGCTGTGTTGCAGAGGTCCTGGGTCTCCCCTTCCTTGGTGTGGGTAAGGTTTTTATTTTATTTTTGTGTGTATTTTTGTGTTTTTTTATGTTTTGCGATGTGCGCGGGTTGTCCGCTAAGGTCGTATTTTTGCGAGTCCGTAATGGATTTTTTTCTAAGTCCCGCGGGTCGTAATTGTTTTTGAGTAGGTCCGCAATTTATTTTTTTCTAAGTCCTGCGGCTGGTATATTTTTGTGTAAGCCTGTAGTTAGTCATTGCGTGTTCATGTTTTTTTTTCCCTTGTGTAGTGGTTTGTAACCGGTTGTGAGGCACCGTTGTAGCTCACTGAACATATTATGTCAAATAATGTACAAAAAAGTAAACATAAACTATAATACAACAAATTATTCTCAATTAATTCTTTCTGCATCAATTATACTCAATAATCACAGTAAAGTTGCTTCCATATGACCCTGTCTCTCTAATGCTACTCCTTGCAAACCATTAGAGTTTCTTAAATCCAGATGTGCTAGTTTGTTATAGTGTTTAATTTCTGCCATAGCAACCCTCAATCATAGTACATGCAAGTGACAAAAGAGCAATCACGAGCCACACATATAAAGAAAATAAACATAGACATCATAGTGCTACGGAATATGTCGGCGCGTTATAAATAAACAATAATAATAGTGTAATCTATTTACACAACTGGGAATGAGTTAAAGGGTTGGCACTCGTTAACCTAAGTTAATACAGACAGTTTTATACTAATTTCAACAAAACTTTTCTTCATTTTGTAAGATAGCATTTACAACAAAATTGATTTTTAATGTAATTCTAATAGTTGAATGTAGAAGTAATCAGATATATCTCTACATTTTAATTAATTATGTAAAACCAGGCCAGACCCTATCCAAGTCAATTCAAAAGACCCCGGTATGATGAAACCGTATATATCTATATATTTACGATTTTGAGTCTAACTAATAACACAATTAGATGGGAAAAAGTCATAAATATAGTTTTTAATTAAAAATAAATGATTTCTCTACTGCATCTTGGAGGTATCTTAAAAGGCTTTCTTGAAGACTGTCTGTCGAAGCCAGGCTTGTAGTTATATATACATCTGCAAATAATGTTAGTTTGTTATATTTTTCAGAAATATGTCAGATTTTCATAAAAGATATAGTGCTCATTTAACCCTTCTTTAACACCACATCAAAGCACAGACCAGAAGTGTTCTTGCACTGTGAAGGTCTGAACATGTTGGGAAGGCTTCACATATACAGTCTTATTAAATTGTGATTCAGTAAATTTAAAAGTGCTCTATTTAAGCACACAGCATATTTTGTTTACAGAAGTTTTAAGTTAGTGAACTTCTATCCAAAAGCAAGGTCTTCACTAACTAAAAACATCTGTAAATAAAATATGCTGTGTGCTTAGAGCCCTTTTAAATTTACCGAATTGCAATTTAATAAGGCTGTTAATCTGCAAAATAGGTGGAGACAGGTTACCACGTAGCATTACCAACTGACGCAATATAAATTAGAAATAAATAGACTGTATATAATAATAATTCTCTCATACTAACAAATTAGGGATTACATAGCAGTGACACATAATTAGGAAACCAGTCATACTGATGCCAACATTTGGATATTTATATACATGCTTATCCAGTTTTGTGATAATCATTGATCCTATAGTGTTTAATTATCTTGGATTCTTTTGGTGGAAGAAATGCGCAACATGAATTGATGTTGCTTTATCCTACAATGCTATCCTCAGACAGGGTGTTGCCTGGAACTCTGGCCAGTAAAAATGATCTATTTTTTAATCCTAGGTTTTCCCACTAATTGTTTGCTGAGATGTTTATTACAGTGTGTGTCCTTTTCTGAGGCATGCCATTTCTCATGGTAATAAAAATGTATATTTTTATTTTCAATGCATCATTACCCTATTTTATATTTTTTATTCCTTATTTAGTAACCAGCCCTGTTAATACTTCAGGAAACTTTGGCAAGCACAAAATAATATTTCCCCTCGCTGTGTTCAGTTTCTTTTTTTCCTGATTTTGTTTATATCAAGGATGACTAATGCCGTGCTTTTATCTGACGTCTATTAACCTAAAAATTTCCTTTAGAAGAACGAATGACGAGCATGTTAATCGTATTAAAGGCATACCATCTAATACAGTATCATTTAAGGTCTTGATGAACAGATGTTAACTATGTCTATGGGACAAAAATCTACTAAGAGGTAGTTTGGATTAAGCTGTGTATGGGGGTATTATAAATATGAAACTTTTTTTGCCAAAAAGTACAAGGCAGAAGGAAAAACAAAAAAAGCAAGAAAAGGTGTGTGGGAGAGAAAAGCAGGAGAGAGGGGAAGAAATTGTAGAATTTATCCAAAAATATGTAAACATTGGGAGCCAACTAGCCTGGCAGAGTATAAAATGCATGTATAAAATTAGATTATGTTTGTAGACATGATTTAGTATCTAGAAGTAAAAATGTAGGTGTGTACACATGGATTTTTCATTCCCCTGATATGGAGGGTAAAATAAGGTCAGACATGGGTTTCCTGGTTTGTTTGCTCTGATGATTAAGCCAGGGAAAACTCTCATGAAGTTCCCTACAATATTGCAAATCCTCAAAGGCATATCAACAAACTGGAAACAACTTAAAGAAGGGCGACTAAAATGGTGCCTGGTATAATATACAAAACTTATATGGAAATAATTCATGACCTGAATATGCATAGCTTAGAGGACAGATGGGAGAGGGTGGATATGACAACTTCAAATATATCAAAGGATTTAATTAATTCAAGATGGAAATTTCTGCAAGGGTTGATGTGAGAAAGTACCACTTTACAGAAAGAGCAGTAGAAAAGTGAAATAGCCTAACAGTGGAAGTAGTAGAGTCAAACACAGTTAAGGAATTTAAGCATACTGGGGATAAGCAAGAGACTATCCTGAGAATTAATTAAGCCAAACGTTTACGTAGATAGAATGAGCAGACCAAATGCGCCTTTTTATCTGCTGTCAAATCTATGTTTTTTATGTTTCACATTCTAGAACTTGGCAGTGAAGGCAGAGCAACGTTTTGACCAAAAAAGGAATTTGTACTGTATCTTCCTGAGATCACTGTGGTTGTAATATGTGATAAAGACAGAAGCAATAACTGAATATATTACCAACATTAGCACACCATAAACACAGTCACAGTCAGCAAGGAGTGAAAACTTTTACATGGCCAATGGCCAAGCTACCATTCACCACTAACACCAGTAACCTCTAGTCACCCCCCCCCCCCCCCCCCCCCCCCCGGCTGCTAGACATAGACATGCCAGGAGATACTATACTGCTTACTCAGGAAGTCAGTACAGGATATCAAGCAACATATAACCACCATATTCAGACACAAATAAGGGTCACAACATAAAATGATAACACAGAATGAATATGTAAACATAAAACAAACAAACACAGGGTCTTCTTCAGGGAGGCATCAGAGGGTACTCATGTATGGATCCCTATTAAGAAGGGGGGCATGAGAGCTTCTGATTTGTTTCACATGTGCATAGTTTATGTTAACATGCTCTGGTTACATGATCAAGCACATTCATCTTCACTCATGCACCTGTGTAAGGCAGCATGCAATTTGTAAAGCATCTTTATCATCTTGAAGACTTTGCAGGTATGTTTAATGATATTCGGGGACTAGGAGGAGCTGAAATGTGTGTTTGGGGGATCCTGGCTATTGCACTCATGCTAGGTTCTGATAAAGTCCCTGTACACAGTACCAAAACACTAGATAAATAATGAGCAGTTTTCTTTTGGTTGATTATTTTAATTGAACCTTTTAACTTATTTAATCACTATTTCATTATTTTTTATTTTTTGTGTATATTTGTTTTTATTACATTGTATTTTCCTGGATAACCAGTTTAATAAAGAAGCCAGGTAATATATTTATTATTTTGTAATTATACATAGTAAAATGTTTAGATCTTACATTGTCTTGGGCACAACTGGACAAGAGCTTCTTGGTCACTCTAGTTACTTCTAGTGTCTTCCTCATTTTTTCTTACCTGTTTTTGTCAACCTGCTTCTCATTTGCATACTCGCTCTCAGTTTTTCTGTATAGTTTGAAGAAGCTGAATCCTAGCAGATCACCTGTTGTCATTTCAATTTGCCCCGCTAAACCTGGGCATAAGTAAATGATTGAATATATTATTTATCATGTGCAGCCAGAAACCAAGCTGATACACAATTCCAGTATCTACTATCCAAATTAAATCAGTGGAGAAAAAGGGAGAAGAACAATGATGTAACTCATTGTCACGTCTAATACACAATCAAGTTAACCCCATAATGATTTTCTCCATAATGACTGGATTCCAATCATTCTTTAATGAGAGATACATTTTGGCAAAAAAAGATCTTGTGACATAAAGCAATAACTAAAAGAAATGGAACATTTATGGTTATCTATATTCAATATAATGAGACTTCAAGTTCTTTTTCTACAACATGTTAGGTGAGGTTTCAATATAATGGGGCTTGCTATCAGTGAGGAGGGAGGTACTACATGCAAAGCTCAAGTTTATATATTTACTAGGGACTTGCCTGTCAAAAATGACAGTAATAAAATTGTAAGCCAGGCAATGCTGTTTGCCACACAATGTGAGGCTTTTGCTTCTCTGAGCAACTTCGGCGCTCATCACCTACTGTACGGGCCGCTCATTGCAGGCTTCATTAACCTGCAAGTTTTGTGCATGGGAATGCCATGTGTCTCTTTCCAGCACCTCCCCCCTGTGCCTTTCCTGTGTGTGAATGTTTGTGCGTGCGCGCTGACTGCAGTTTGTTCAATTTTCAAAGTCCTGCATGCCTGGCGTTGTTGGTGTAAGTGTTACTGTTTTTGCCGTCGTGTATTTTCTAAGTTCTGCATGCCTGGCTTTGCTCAGCCTCGTTTTCATCCAGTTTCAGAATTAATTACGGTTTTGCTACTCGCTTAGCCGATTTTCGAATGACGAAACATGTCAAATAAGGCTCAAAATCGCTTGCAACCTCACTCCCAGGCTTCCTGGCTCTCCCCCTGTGCTGTGTGTGAATGTGTTTTTATTTATTTATTTTTATTATTTTTTTGTTTTTCTATTTCCGTGGGTCGGCCGTTAAATTCATATTTTTCCGAGGTCGTATATTTTTTCCCGAGCTTGCCTGTGTGACGGCGCCATTGGCTGCAATGATAAATCAGCCCAAGTCCCGCATTCTTCAATGCCTCAACTGTTCGCCTCGCTTTGTGAGGCAAGCAGGGCGCCTAAGTTCTGCAAGCTCGGAAGGCTTCAATGCCTCAATGGCTCGCCTCGCTTCGAGAGGCTCGTAAGTGTGACAACATATCGCAGTTTAACAATTATAATATGTGATTGTGTGTATGCCCAATTTTTGTAGGTAAATCTATACACTACATTATTGGTGGCATATCTATGTTTTGGAGATTATTAGGCAACTCTTAGTCTTTGGCATCTGTTCATCCTGCTGCCAGCCAGAGAGCTACCAGTAACTGATGTACATGTTACAGGCCAGGAAGCCTGCACAGGAAATCAAGCTGAGCTCACCAATCACTTGACACTCACACCATACAGTCACAAGTGAAATAAGTCTGCAAAACGCACAGAGAAGATTTATTCTTTCAATCTTCAGAGAAAGTCAAAGGAAAACAATAATTTCATACACTTTACAAAAGCAACTAAATAAAACCTAGATACAAAATTATCCATTCAGTATCCATTTTTACATATGAAGCTTAAGCCCAAACTAAATGTGTCTGTTATTTTACTCACAGGTTGGAGCACAGTGTATGAATTTGTTTGTAGATTTATATATTACAGCTACAGTTTTGACTAAAAGGCACACTGACACCCTGCTCTTACAGAGCATGAAAAGTGTTTATACATTGTATTGTCCAGTTTTCTCTGCACCAAATATTTCCTGAGATATTAAGCCTTGTTTGTACAGCTCATATTCGCTAATGTGTGGCTAAGTATTATAAGGTTGAAACTAACTGAATGATAACAATGTGAGACATTTTTCTGGAAACCACAAAGACAGGTAAGCACACAGTGATACTTATTAGCACATCAAAGCAGCTAAATATATAGACCTCCATTTAATTATGGAACTTAGCAGCTAGAAAAGGCTCCTTCATAACTATCAGAGTTTGTTTTCACTAGCTAGAGAGCCATCCTATGGCTCATCTAAAAAATATCCCCTCAAACTAAGTGACACAAACCAAGGAGGGTTTCTTGTTGCTTTCTAGCCGTAACATGTGCACACAATCTGCTCACAGTGGAGTCTGAAGCTCAGTAGTCTTCATAGCAATGGTGCTGAATGGTACCCACAATGTTAACACAATACACTAGCCCTAACATCCTCCCTGATTGGCACCTCTGTGGCAAAGGTATTCATTTTAACTGCCATGGTATTGGGGTTAACTTTAGTTGCCACTGAGGTTGGACTCCGTAGTAAGGGGGTTAATGTTATGTGTCATGGGGGTCCCTATGGATATAGATAAATATACCATGTGGGTCTGTGGAAACCCCCATGTTATAGGGCTTAATTATAGGTGACATGTGGCTTTATAGGAACCCCCATAGTTATAGTGATTTATATTTTATGTTTTAGATGGTGAGAGCTAGCAAGGGGAAGGGGATCCCTCGGCTCGTATCGCTTAGGCAGGGGTAATCCTGGGGATCCTCTGGCTCATAGGGGTGCGGCATTAACCCTATAATTGCGTTAGATATGAAGAATCAAGCCTCAATTCCACACAATTAAGGTGTTAGGTTAATAACGTCAGAATTGATACATCTAGACACATTCTCAGAGACATTTTTTAAGCCTCTGTGAGTAGTGAAAAGCAAGATTTTTCAAAAATCTCAGCACTCTGCATGAGTTATGAATGGTTGAGGCAGGGGCTGACTAGTGTCTTCAAGTAGTTAAATACTGATATCATGATCCATGTTTTGCACCTGAGAACCAATACTGTCTACCTTTTATATATTTCATATGTGACCAGTGAGTGCTTTTTTTCTGTTTGAGAGACACAAATGTGAAACATTTCTTTACTTTACATATCCATTTAAAAACTGTGATTATATTTATTAATTACAATAGTTGTGGCTTTTTGGTTCAATAGGTCACTTTTATGTGTCTATAGACATTATAAAAAAAGGAAGATTCCACATAACGTATATACTCGAGTATAAGCCGACCGAGTATAAGCCGAGGCACCTATTTTACCACAAAATACTGGGTAAAATGAGTGACTCGAGTATAAGCCGAGGGTGGGAAATGTGCTGCCCCCTGTGTCCCTCTTGTGCCCTTTTCTTGTATCCCCCTCTCCCTTCCCTGTGTCTCTTCCCCCCGTCCTCATTCTCAACCTCCCTCCTCAACCCCCTCATCCTCATCCCCCTCATCCTCAACCCCCCTCCTCAACCTCCCCCTCAACCCACCTCCTCAACCTCCCTCCTCAAACCCCCCATCCTCATTCTCAACCCCACTCCTCATCCTCAACCCCCTCCTCAACCTCCCTCCTCATCCTTAATCCCCTCCTCAACCTCCCTCCCCAACCTCAACCCCCCCATCCTCAAACCCCATCCTCATCCTCCCTCCTCATCCTCAACCTCCCGCCTCAACCTCCCTCCTCATCCTCAACCTCCCTCCTCAACCCCCCTCCTCAACCTTCCTCCTCAACCTCCCTCCTCATCCTCAACCCACTAGTCAACCTCCCTCCTCAACCCCAACCCCCCCATCCTCAACCCCTCTCCTCATCCTCCCTCCTCATCCTCAACCCCCTCCTCAACCTCCCTCCTCATCCTCAACCCCCCCATCCTCAATCCCCCTCCTCATCACCCCTCCTCATCCTCATCCTCAACCTCCCTCCTCATCCTCAACCTCCCTCCTCATCCTCAACCTCAACCTCCCTCCTCAACCTCCCTCCTCAACCCCCCTCCTCAACCTCAACCCCCTCCTAAACCTCCCTCCTCAACCTCAACCCTCCCATCCTCAACCCCCTCCTCAACCTCCCTCCTCAACCTCAAAGCACCTCCTCAACCCCCCTCCTCAACCCCCTCCTCCTCATTCTAAACCCCCCCTCCTCATTCTACCCCTCTAAATACCTCCCCCTCTCCCTTTCCCCTCACTTACCTGCATCTGAAGCTTCTGCTCCGGCCTCCACTCCTTCCGGCTTCTTGACGTGGCGCGCATGTGACGTCAAGTCATTAGCATATACCTGGTGCCGACACCCGGTATATGCTAATGACGTGATGTCACATACGCGCCACGTCATTAGCATATCCCGGGTGCCGGCTCCGGTATATGCTAACAACGTGACGTCACATGCGCACCACGTCAAGACACCGAAGGAGCGGAGGCCGGAGCAGAAGCTTCAGATGCAGGTAAGTGAGGGGAAAGGAAGAGGGCGAGGTATTTAGAGGGGTAGAATGAGGAGGTGGGGTTTAGAATGAGGGGGGGTTGAGGATGAGGAGGGGGGAGGGAAAGAGACATGTGGGGGGTTAGAGAGACACGGGGGGTAGAGAGACATGGGGGGGTTTGAGAGACACAGGGGGGTTAGAGAGACACGGGGGGGGGGGGAGAGTGACTCGAGTACAAGCCTTAAAAAAAGGGCTGAAAAACTCGGCTTATACTCGAGTATATCCGGTATATGTTATTGTATCTTGTGTCTCCACCATTAATTATCAATGTTTTATATAACAGACTGATTGAACTGAAGGTGATGACAATGTGGACAGTGAATTTAATTAAATCTAAATAGTAATACATCTTTGTTTTCTGTTTCTATTTTTTTTATTTTTTACAGATTTTGGGGTCCACATTTGTATGCCACCAGAAAACACAGATACATGCAAAACCATTTGATAGTGGGGACACATAGAGCCACATTAAATTCCAAGCCCATTGTGGCAACGGCACACACGCAAAGCCTACAGGATTGAAATTCTGCCGAGTTACAGAGCTATTACATTCAACCAGGCCGCGACATATGGGCCGTAGACTCAAGCCCGTAAACCCTTTCCGCTCATGCAAGCTGTCAAGGGGCCGGCCGAGATGCAATTGCCCATTACGATTGACAGAGGAAGATTATAAATTTGCATTCCACCCGCCCATGCATTGACTGTGTTGTATTTTCTGACGAAGTAGCACGCAGGTCCCCGAGTTGGAGGTTTTTTATAGAAAGAGCAGGAATATTTTAAGAGCAGTAATTTTCAGTGTTCATTTATCTTTTACTATTTATTGATCCTTCATTACAAATATTTACAGATTACACATATTTGCAGTACGCATAATTTAAAGAACACACATAGAGGCACATAGAGCTAGGTCACTCCATAGACACTAGACCGTGGCCACCCCGAGATCCTTGCAGGGGAGAGGGAAGTTAGGCCAGGGCCTAGGGCTCAGGCATGGAAGGAGGCAGCTGCTGAGGCTACAGCAGTAGGCACAGCACCAAGGATTATAAGGTCTGTCAAGCACTGTTTTGACGACATCAGGGCCAAGGTGAGGAGGATGATGACGAGGTGCTATGCATAATGCCTATTCTAGACTATGACATTACCCCCTGTAGGTATCTGCTTTTTCCCACAAGCCTCTTGCTCTCCTGGGATCCATCCACACCACACACATGATATTAATGCACAGTCTTGTCAATTTCTGATTGTGCTCTGGGTATGAAATAAAGCCTTGTTATACCATTCTCACTGGGTCAGTGTGTTGTCAATGGTTGGGATTATGGCACATCCACATATACAACATTTGTGTCACACTGCTATATATCTAAACTAATGAGCTCTAGCTATTATGCAATGGATCAATACATATAACAACAATACTAGTAATAATAGCATTAGATATCATATAAAAAATAAAGGGTTAATACACATGCAAAGTCCAATGTGTGATACTGTGGAGTATCAAAATTTCCCTGAGGGCCTGATAACTGGTGATATTGGAGTGGGTTGCCAGTTCCTTCTCTAGTGGACTGTGATTTGTCTGACCTCTCTGCTATGACCTACCCACCTAGAGTGACCCTACATGGTATAGCTCACAGCTTCATTGTAATACACAAGCCCCTTCACCACCACCACCACTTAGCAATGCCGAAGGCGACCAGGGGAACACACACCACACTAATCTACTCTAAGCCATCAGCAGGGGCCGCAAAAACACATATGGGCTGTGCAGAGGCATGTGGATTAACAGTCAACTCACCTACATCAGGGATAATCTCCACTAGGCCCATCCTGGAAAGTCCCACGCTATTGCTAGTGGCCATGTGCCAAGATGTATACCCATTTCCATTTGGTGACCTCCCATTATATTTTGCTATTCATCAATTTACATTAGTGTGGTGTATGTTCCCCTGGTCCGCTTGTGGATTGCCAAGTAGTGGTGGTGAATGGGCTTGTGTACCTGAATGAAGCTGTGAGCTATACCATGTAGGGCCACTGTAGGTGGGCAGGTGATAGCAGAGAGGTCAGACAAATCACAGTCCACTAGAGTTGGAACTAGCAACCCACTCCTGTATCTTTGGCATGCAAACCTTGTGGAACAGCACAGGCAGAGACCTAGCTAAATGTGCTGCAGTCCAAAGGGTCACAGAGAGTCAGACACAACTGAAGGACTGAACAACAAATAATAACATTTTTTCCATGCTTTCCCCATATTTTAAAGCCCACTGGTGTGTTTATATTGTTTTTTACAGTGTTGAGAACTTGTACGTAAACCCTTTGCGGGTCCTATTTGGAGGCAGTAATATTTTTGCCTCCATTTGTGGGTTACACGTTTGAACGCCAGGGTGTCTTTGGGGACTCATAGCAATTTAACAGCAATTTTCGAACATAACAGTTATGTGCTTGACAGATCAAAGGTTTTGCGGCAATAAAGTTCAGATATTAACTGCCCGTCGGGTTTTTCCGCCTGTAATCTGCAGATCATTTGCGGGTAGCTTTAAGAGGCCAATTTAAGAGCCGGCTACGTTACGGGCTACCGATTTACAACCTTATTAAATTGCGATTTTGCCAATTGAAAAGGGCTCTATTTAAGCACAGAGCATATTTTTTTACAGAAGTTTCTAGTTAGTGACGACCTTGCTTTTGGATAGAACTAAAAACTTCTGTAAAAAAATATGCTATATGCTTAAATAGAGCCCTATTCAATTGGCCGAATCACAATTTAATAAGGCTGTAACACGTTAAAGTAATTTAATAGGGCTGATAGAGTTTAAGTTAATAATTCAAGGGTTTTATACCAGTAAGTTTAACTCTGTACAGTTCCAACGGGATTGGTATTATATGGAGCCTATTCGTTAAATGATGTAATGATCATTACAGTTTGAACTACTACCCTCAGTCTCTTTTTTAGTTAAGTTTCTATTTATCCCTATCCTTTTCCTGGCCCACTTCACTTTTTTTTCCTATTCCTCTCAATCCCTTTCCTCATTTCCCTGTGCTAGTTTCCTCTATCTTCTATTAACTTCCTTTATATTCCTTTCAGCTTTATCTTTCTTGCTGCTACCCCTCTTTCCACTTTACTTTTATCCCATTTACAGACAAAACTTATTATAAACCTCAACGTCCCTGGAGACAGATTAATCCTCTCCAAGACAAGTTTGCCCTTTAAGTAATTTATTTTTATATAGAGCTGACACTTTAACCCATTAAACACTTTGCAGTTATTAAACAAACATTTCATAATAGTTAAGATCTGCCTGATTCAGGCACTCCATAATTTTTTTATACTTTTATAATTCCATATATGTGTAACTGTTCATATATAACTTGTATATAACTAATTTATTTGCTGCGTGTTTTATATTCTTCATATCTTTGATGTATATTAAATACATTTCGGCAATCTAAAGGGTAGTTGTTAGAGTCAATAACCAATATAGATAAGTATTCTTGATTCCCATCACTGTTTTAGCATTTACCACGTCTATTGAGTGGCTGTTTAATGCACCTGCTATGGTTTTCCATTTAGGAATACTTTCATATGTTTTGCCTGATTACTAAATCTTTCAATTTCAATCAAGGACATTATTTTGTGTTTATTCTCTTTCTCTGAAATACGCTTTACTGTACAGTGCCTAGTTTTTATGCCCTTTTCCCATTTGACATCCATGTGGGACGGATCATTTTAAGAACACTGTGGACTTCTTGCAGCTATGGAAACTTTTTTTAGAGACGTACATTCTAATTCCAGAATTCTGCATCAGTTCATAGTATACAGGTAACACTCACCATTTAGTTGACAGGCATAAAGAATCCAAGAGGCTGCAAAGATCCAGATCCACAAGATCTCCATTAGAAATCAGAACAGATGACTATCCAGCAAGTCGGGATGGAGACACAGACTGCTGGTTTGTAAGGAAGTCAAGGTTTTTGTAGTCTTACGTTTTCACAAGCTTAGTGAAAACAATACCGGGAAGGAAGTTCTATTGCAGTAGATATGCTGGGAGTTTTTTTTTTTTTTTTTTAATGTTGGTTTCAGAATTTGTTAAACTGTTTCAGTGCTGGAGAGAATGAGTGCCTCAGTCTCAAGGTGACGTATGAAAGTGCCCATCCCACTAAGGAGCATAGTGAGCTAATGACAGTGACATGTCTAATGGATTAAAGAGTCAGTCCCATGTGGAAGCAACATGATTTATTAAAAGTGACAGGTTTAATGCAATAACAAGATGTATTTATACAAGTGAGTTAAAAAGCGAAACTAAGTTTGCTATTTATGAAACAAACATTTTGCTTTGGTTAATAGTTACAAAGAATAACACAGGAAGTAAAGTTATTATCACTGCTTTGTTACCCCACTTTGACAGACATACCCCTCTTTATCAAATTATTTAAAACTTTAGACAGTTTGATTAAATATGTTTTATAGAATAATCTATAATGCAGTGGTATATTATCCTCTTCTTTAACTCCATTTCATGGGGTTATTTCATCAAATTAAGTGAAACTGGGATTAAGCACTAATAATTTAGAGATCATTGTGGTTAAGTATGGTATTTTGAATAACTAATCTTGATAATGGGCAAATGTGTTTTGAAAGCAAAAATAAAACATTTACATTTTTTCTTCCTTATTCTGTCTGCTACTTTCTCAGGATTATTTCATCAGAACTGGTGAAAACAAGGACAGCTTTAGCTGCCACATTCCCACTGCAGCATAGTTGTATATGAAAGGTAAAACATTTGAAGATATATTCTAAAACTTTTTTTTCAGGTGCATTTATTAAAAATAATGTATTTTAAATGGTGGTTCTTTAAATCAAGATAAATGGGTTGAGCATGGATTAAAACAAATTTATAAAGCTCAACTGGCTCTACTGTACCACTGGGGATTTAATCTTGAAAATATAGTATGAGTAGGGGCGCCTACTATTTTATTCGTTCTTTTTTACCAATTGGCTTTTGGTGGTCTTTCAACCAAACTGAGTAGAGACTTTGTCTGGATATAAGGTTCCTTCCATTTCTTCCTGGATTCTAATCTTATTAGGAGAAAGGCATGTCTGCTATAATTAAAGGCTGTATTTATTTCGAAAACAGTTTGCACATGTCAAGTTCTTCATAAAAGCATAAGATAAATATGTTACTTATGTGGTCATTTGAGCTAGTTTGCAATGACAATGCAATAACTTTATTGGAGCACGGCAAATCAGAGCAATGCATGGTATGGTGTAATAGGAAAACAAGCAAATAGGGTGAGTTTTGTTAATGTTAATTACATTGGCAGTTCATGTATTTATATATAAAGTAAGATGTATAGTCCATTGTTAGACGAATATAAAGCGCAGTTGTTACACAGCTGATTTCTGTATTGTTTTCTCCATCCTCTGCATGATTATAAAGTGCAGCAGGATTATAAAAAAAAAACTTGGCAGCTGTTTTTTTTACATATTTCCAGCGTCTTGGGATTTAACCAAGTTCCCCTGCATGTTTAGCTTTGTTATTTCTTCAAGATCTCATTCTCACACTGTGCAGTGAAGCTAATCTGTTTTCAGCTATCTAGTGTCTCCTGCTGTTGACTTGTTTTCGAACAACAATCTCTCAAATGATGACTCTGTAGTGGTTGTCAGAGCCCCCAGGCCCTTTAGAAATTTTAATTGATAGAACATCAAGTGAAAATGTGAAAATATAACTTAATCAAATCTTTATTTTCTCTTGTTTCTTTTCTTTTTTTATGCTTTTTTTCTTTTTATACTTTATTCTCTCTTTCTCTCACGTAATTCTCTCTTCCCTTTCATTTCCGGTATCTCCTCCCCTCCTCTTTTCTCTCTCTCTCTCTCTCTCTTTTCCACTATCACTTTCGTTTCTCTCTCTTCTCCCCTTTCCTCTCCCCCAAGTCTCTCCTTTCCTCTATCCTCTCCCTTCTCTTTTTCCTATCTGCCCTCTATCTTCTCCACTTTCATTTCCTCTCTCATTTCTCTTTCCTTTTCTGTCTTTGCTTTCCCTTCTCTCTCTACTTCTGTCTGCTCTCACTTCTCTCTCTCTCTCCTTTCTCCTGTCTCTCTTCTCCACTCTCCTTTCCTCTCTCCATTCTCCCTCTCTCCGTTTCTGTATTTGCTCATCCTTCTCTTTCTCTCTTTTTTTCTAATTTCTTTTTATTGTTTTTCCAATACAAAACATTGTAACAGTTACATGAATCAGATTTGTTACAACTAACTACATTCATATTTCTAAAATCACATAAATATTTTTACACATTTTGTCATATTTCCCTCTGACCGACCAGCCGAACCCGACATTCCTTAATTTTAAAGAAACTGATACTTTCATGCTTTAATATATCAGGAATGACTGTTTAAACTCATATATATCTCTCAAACAAGAGAATCAATATCTGTCTTGTAGAGATTTTTTGACATCATATAACATACAGAACCGAGAGGGACGAGGGTACGAGGCAGGAGGGGGAGGGGGAGACACCACACAAAGCTCCATTTATTTATTATACATGTTTTAGGGTTTAGAGAGACCTAACAATGTATTTTCTCCTATTCTTTCTTGAGAAATATATTTTCCCCAAAGGGACCAGTTAGATCTAATCTGAGGAGTTACCCCTAGATGGGAGATGTTACATTCTAGGAGATACATTTTCCCCAGCATTTTTCCATCCTAGCACTATTAGCTTTTTTGCTGCCATGAGGAACAAAGTCATCATGGCTTTTACTAATGGGGGCGTGTGATTCGGGAAAAAGTGCAGAATGACTAATTCTGGGGTAGGATCTATTCTTCTATTGCATATCATAGATAAGTGTTTACAGTTCTCCTGCCAGAATTTCTGTATGAGTGGGCATTGCCACCACATGTGTATGTGAGAGCCCCTCTGCTTACAACCTCTCCAGCATAGTTTTTTTTTCTTCTATATTAAATATTCCATATTAAGTGGGACGATATACCATCTGTTAATGATTTTAAAGTAGATTTCTCTTTATAATGTATTTTTAATATATTTTGCTGTTAATGAAAAGTCTCTATGCTACTTATTAATAGGCCAGGAGGAATTCATATCTTCTTCCCACAATCTCCAATAGAAAGGTTTCTCATCTTGAAAAAAAATCTTTAGAATCTTATAACATTTCGCTACCAAGTGAGACTTATCATTTGATAGCAATACATTTTCAAAATCCTACAGCGTTCTAAACTCTACTATGTGAGAGGGAGAGGCCATTAGAGGCCTACATAGTTTAATATGTTCAAACCAGTAATGGTTAGGGATAGAAAATGTAATCGATAGCTCTTGAAAGTTCATTAACTTATTATTCCAGTACAGGTCTCTTAAATACATAATACAATTTCTTGCTAAATATTTTAACAGGGATTACTCAAATATTCTAGCTACAGAAGATAGGGGTGTGATGGGTCTAGGAAGAAGAAAGAGCTGCATTTATTTTACCCCACCACTTATGGTTTTTAGCTATAGATAATTCCCAAAGCTTCTCTTCTTTAAAGTCAGCATTTATTTAAAGAGTAAAAGAGGTAAATCTCCTGATTTTATTGTCTCAGGGAGAGGAAATTTGACAGAACAAGCAAGTCAATTTGTTGATGCTTGTATCAAACCTTTTGTTACTGGTCAGGATATGATGAATATTTTGAAAAAATTGGACGGCATAGTCCTTAATGATTCTAAATACTTAGTAACCTGTGATGTGGAATCTTTGTATACATCCATCAAACATAGTGAAGGAGAAGCAGCGGTGAGATTCTTTCTTGGAATGAAATCAGAGTTTAATGAGTTTATCATAAAGTTGTTGCATTTTGTTCTTACTCATAATTGCTTTACTTTCAATGATACATTTTTTCTACAGATTAGAGGAACAGCTATGGGTACTTCTTGTGCTCCCACTTATGCTAACCTCTATATGGGGTGATGGGAGCCCGAGATAGCCCTTGGAGACCAGATGGAAAAATATACAGAGAATGTTTCAATTTGGTTGAGATACATAGAAGAGTATATACAAAAACTCAACCATAATAACCTCAACTTGAAGTTGACGTATCATGTGGATCTTAATAAAATAGATTTTTTGGACATTATTATTTATAGGGGCCCCAACGAACAGATCTGTACTGACTTTTTCCGGAAGGAGACTGCCACAAATAGCTTACTCTATAACACTAGTTTTCATTTAACATCTACCAAAAGAAGTATTCCGTTTGGAGAGTTTATACTTCTAAGACGCAAGTGTTCTCAAGTTGATACTTTGAAAATGAGGGCGCAAGAATTACGTAAATGCCTTAAACAAAGGGGTTACAGTAACAGGCAGACCAAGAAGGCCTATCATCACGCCTTATATACTGATAGAGATACATTATTAACCACTAAACCTAAGAGATCATCTGACGAGAATATCAGATTTATTGGATCCTACAACGCTCAATGGAAACAAATTTTGAATATACTCAACAAACATCTACATATTTTAAGAACTGACGATGATTTCAAACTATGGCTAAAACAAGGGATAAAGGCCAGTTGGAGGAGATTACCACCGTTGAGAGATGTTTTGGTGTCTAGTCACTTTGTCAGAAAAGGACATACAGGCAAGAGAGCAGACATCAAAGGAAATTATCAGTGTGCACACTGTCGGGTGTGCCCACACATCAAAAATGTTAAAACATTTGAAGACAGCATTGGACATAGACAAGATTTACAACAACTGTTTAACTGCAGTGTAAACAAATGATATATGTCTTAGAATGTCCTTGCTTTCCATCTAAAAGATATGTAGGTATGACCTCACGCGAGATGCTTAAGTGAACACATTAGGAATATCAACAATAGAAGGAAAGACTTGGATAATCAAAAGAAATTAACATTTGTCGGGAGACATTTCTGGCAATACCATAAATCTGACCCTTCTAAATTAAAATCTTGGATGATTCAGCAAGTGAATTTAGGCATAAGAGGTGGCAATTTAGAAAATGCACTTCTGAAAGCTTAAAGTAGGTGGATATTTTTGTTAAATACAATGGCCCCATCAGGATTAAATGAGGCCATTCATTATACAGTTTTTTTTATAAAAAACATTTGATGTTTCTGTTTGTAATGCCCACTGTTCTGACTCTTGAGTGTATACAATGTTTTAGCTGGTAACTGTTAGTGACTTTGTAATTGCTGCCCTGAATTAAGTGACAGCAATTGTACACGGCATTGTCACTGAAACTGACTTTTGTTTGATTTTCTCTTTGTTCTATAAGGGTATTTAAATTCACACATTTTTTATATGAATAGGTTTTTATTTTAGTATACTCTTCTTTTCACCCATTTTCTTCCCACCTCTTTTTGGTTTCAGAGGTTTATATTTTTTCCCTTTTTTTTTACATGACCGTTCACACAAATAATCAATTACGTCTTTTTTTGATCAAAAATGTTTTTTATTCTCACAAGCGCAGTTAACTTTTGCTTATATAAGATTTGACACGCAGGTCGGCCACAATGCATACAATCACAAAATAGTACAGATAGCTTGGGTTGTCTAATTGTTTCTGGCCTAGACATCTGTCTACACTTTTAGTGAGTCCTCCACTCCTTTTCCTTTTTCTATTATATATCAAGGACAAGAGAGTTTAACAGATCCCTCTCTGTCACTGCATGTGGATTTGTATCACAGTGGTTTAACTTTTAAACACAATAACTAATTTAATAACATTTACAACATACTTTGTACCTTTATTTGTATACCTTTCTGGTTACCTTGTTCTCTTCCCGACTCTTGCCGGCTCCCGGGGCACCCCATGCTGGGATCAGTGGGGTGCGCCCGCCTCTTGACCCAATCCCCCCCCCCCCTTTTTTTGTTTTGTTTGTTGTCCTCTGTATTTTGTTTTCTGGCTGAGCCTGCCTCTTCATGATCTGTTAAATTTGAAATGAGTGTACTGATGTACTCCAATCCTCCCATACTTCTAGGTATTTGGGGATTGTGTTTGACAGTGAGTTAGCCATTTGCTCGTATGTTATAATGTAGTTTAGCTTATGGATTATGTTCTTTATTTCTAATGTTTGCTTCATCCAGTTTTGGGCTATGTGGCACTTGGCTGCTAACATAAGGTATTGCAGCCATTTGTTTTGGTTTTTGTTAAGAGTCTCGACTGGCAAACCCAATAAGCATCCCTCGATGGTGGGTAGGACTGTGAAACCAACTATAGTTGACGCTAAGTTTGTTGTTTCTTGCCACATGTTTTGGGCTATCGGTCATTCCCACCATATGTGGTAAAATGTGCCTTTGATCTTGCACCCTCTGTAACAATCTGAGGAAGCGGATGGGTACACTCTATGTATTTTATCTGGGGTGTGATAAGTCCTATAGAATACCTTTGCTGATGTCTCCATGTGGCTAAAATATAGAGACCCTTTTGTTAGATGTTTACTTATCTAGTTCCATTTGTCCATGTCCCATGTCTGTCCTATGTCTTGTTCCCAGAGTTTTATATGCTTTGGTTTTTGTTTTTCTGCCGTATCGTTGCTTATTGCATATAGTTCCCCTAGTATTCCTCTGGTTAGAGGGACTTTGCTGCATGTTAAGGAGAACCAGGTGCTGTGAGGCTTACCCCATGTTTTAATTCTGGTAGTTACTATATGGTGTAGCTTGTTATAATTGAAGTATTCCTTTTGTGGCAAGTTATATTTGAGTATGAATTCTCCGTTAGTCAACAGATCTCCTTTATGTGTCCATGCCTCTAGTTTGTCTAATTTTCTTGAAGTCCACCAGACTTTAGAATTTTCTCCCATTTCCTCTGTTAGTTTGGTAGGATTGCAAATGGGGGACATGGGGGATGAGTTAGGAATCAGTTGACGCCTGGAGTTGGCCCTCATCCATTCTCCTAGAGAGAGCTTAATCATGGGGTTGTTTTCCCCTAGGTTGGTTGGGGGAGCTATAGTGGGGTCCCAGATTAAAGTGTCCTATTTGTGTGGTTTCATCTGGTGGTTTTCCAGGAACACCTATAGGGGCTGGTGCTCTGGTGAGTGTGCCTGCGGTAAGAATGCGATTTGTGCTGCTCTGTAATATTTTTTAAAATTTGGACAGCTCAATCCACCTGAAGTTTTGCTTTTATGCATGATTTGTTTGTTAATTCTTGCTTTTTTAAATCCCCATATGAATCTAAAGGCCGCTTTCTGAAACCTGTCTAGTTCCTGGACGTTTATTTTGATTGGTAGGGTTCTAAAGATGTAGAGTAGGCGGGGGAGGATATTCATTTTGGTTGCACTTATTCTTCTTGTCCATGAGAGATGGAATTTGCCGCATTTTAGCATGTCTTGGTTTAGCTCTTTATATATGGGGGGGTATTTTGCCTGATATAAGTTTGTTAGCTTTGGGGTAATGTTGATCCCTAAGTATGTCATATGTTTTTTGGGCCATGAGAAATGGAATTTATCTTTTAACATTTTAATATGTGCTTTTGGAATATTTGAGTGCATTGCCTCTGTTTTGTCTACATTGATTTTGAGACCTGATATGGTACCAAACAACTCCACCAGGGACAGTAGGGCAGGGATAGACTGTAGCGGATCTGTGAGCGTGCATAATATTTTGTCCGCGAAGAAACTGCATTTGAGTTGGTGTAGCCCTATGTTTACTCCCTTGATTTCCACGTTCGATCTTATTGCTTGGGGGCTAGTGGCTCTATGGCCAGGGCAAACAGAAGTGGTGAGAGTGGGCAGCCCTGCCTCGTGCCCCTCTGGATGTTTATGGGGGTTTGAGTTTCTCCTGGTAGGTTCAGTTTGGCTGTGGGGTTGTTATATAGTGAATTAATAACCTTTAGGAAGTTGCCCTCTATTCCAAATTTGTCAAGTGTCGCATGTAGGTATGTCCATTCAATGGAGTCGAATGCTTTTTCTAAATCAATTCCCACAGTACATAGTGGAGTGTTCTTTAGGGAGGCCACATGGAAGACATTAAGCACTCTTCTAATATGGTCCCCTGCCTGAATCCCACTTGATCTTTATGGATCAGTCGGGGTAAAAATTTGGCTAGTCTGGTTGCCATTATTTTGGCAAGGATTTTTACTTCCCCGTTTAGCAGGGATATGCGCCTATAATTTTTAGCTATTAGGGGGTCCCTTCCTGGTTTCGGGAGAAATATTAGTGTTGCTTGGTTGAGTTCTTGTGGCGTGGGTTTACCTTGGAAGATGTCTTTGAATAGTTGCTGTAGGTACAGGGCTAACTGTTCTTTAAAGGTCGAATAGTACAAATTAGAGTACCCGTCTGGGCCTGAGGCTTTCCCACTTTTAAGGGATTCAATTGTCTTTATGATTTCTTCATTTGTGATTTCTGTGTTTAGCCTGCCTAGGTCATCTCTAGTTACTTTGGTGGAGATCATATGTGCCTTGAAATTGTTGGATTTCAAATTTGCTCGCAGAGTTTTTTGACGAATAAATGTCCTGAAATAGTTTATAGAAGGTTTCTCTTATTTCATTTTGTTTCATGGTAAGGGTTCCCTTTTGGCTTTTAATTTGGTGTATGTGTGTGGCTTTGTTCCTGCAATTCAATCGTCTGGCTAGCATTGGTGAGGGTTTATTTACTTGGGAGTAGAATTGGAAGTTGGTTCTTCTGATCGCCTGTTCTGTTCTTTCCCCCAGAATTGTATTAAGTTCTGTTCTAGTTTTTGTGATCTGGTCCTGTGTGTCTCCACTATATTTGCCTTGATTTTGCCTTTCTAGATGTTGCAGTTTTTTGTACAATTCGTTCTCCTTTAATAATAGTTTTTTCCTACGTGTAGTCTCTATTTTTATTAATATCCCTCTCATGTAGGCTTTGTGTGCTGCCCATGTCCAACCCATCTCTGTCTCTGGTATGTCATTGTGTTCAAAATATGTTTTTATTTCCTCTTCTATTTGTTGTTGAACCTCTGGGATAGATATTGTCTTTTCGTTTAGGCGCCACATAGGTCTATGGGTTAGGTCTTGCCTTAGATTTATATTTAAACATATAAGGGAGTGATCAGACCATGGGCATGCAACTATTTGGGCTTCTTGTGTGTGGTTAAACATTGATGTGTGCAGTAGCAGTGCATCTATTCTTGAATATGTGGAGTGATTGGGGGGAAAATAAGTGTATTGTCTATCCGTTGGGTGGAGCCCCCTCCAGGCCTCAACCAGTTCCAGCTCCTTAAATAATGTGTGAATAAGATTTAACTTTTTAGCGTCCCTAGTATAGGAAGTTACTCCTGATCTGTCCAAAAATGGTTGGAGCGCTAAGTTTAAGTCTCCTCCAAGTATTACTTTTCCCCAGTCTATTTGTTTGAGCGTATTCAGCAACCTTATTAGAGCGGGATGTGGGTTGGTAGTTGGGGCGTATAGGTTTACCAATGAGACTCTCAACTTAAGGACGGTTCCCGTTACGATTAAAAAGTCTCCTTCCTTATCTTTGATTTGTTTCTCTAGGACAAATGGTAAATTTTTGTGTATTAATATTGCTGTGCCTCCTTTCTTAGATTTCTGGTTGCATGTGTAATAAGTAGGGTATTCTTTATGGAGGAAAACGGTAACTCTTCCCTCTGCAAAATGTGTCTCTTGGAGGAAGAGTATTGCTGGTTTGTAGAATAGGAAGGCTTTTTGCCTCTTGAATGGGGAATTGAATCCCTTCACATTGTGGGTTATTATATTATGTGTTATGTCTGACATGTCTCTTGTCAAGTGTTGTTTCGTGGCTAGAGTGAACATTACCTGACATTTGCCTTGTGGCCGTTCTGCTGCTACCCCCTGCAAAGGTGTCGAGGAAGCTCACCCCACCTTGTGCCCCTAGAGTCAGCGTCGTCAGGCGAGAGGAATGTTGGTAGGTACATGTAGGTACGAACAAAAACATGTTAACCAGTAATCGTGGCTTCATTGTAACATACATACAACTATTGCTATTTCTCCCAAGAAACCTATTTGTTTCCATTTTGTTAGGGTTTAAGAAATATCCCCTATCTACCTTCTTTGACCCTATTGGTAGAAAGCAATCTCTAAACTGGTGCATTATCAATTTTCTCCTGTCAAACCTTACTCAACTTAAGTACCTTATGATGGTCTGTAGCCAGCCATCTCTGTTGCTTATGGTAGCTATGCCAAGGGTTTCTATGCTTTCCAGATAGCTCTTCTATTTACTGATTAGATACTTTTTTGGTCTAGGAAGCTGGATTATCCTTGGTCTATTCTGTTGCTTCTGCTATTAACTGAGAGCTAGGTTGTCAGCTAGTCTGTTGTGCTAAAATGCCTGTCAAGCTACTAAGAGTCTTTTAGTTTGGAGTCTGACTCCGGTTTTGAAAGTTCTGTTACCATCCCTGGAATCTAGCGTGATCTTGATGGTTCCACTGCGTCTGGTGTCTCTGATGAATCAGTATAGGCATTAGACGCTGTGGCAGTGGTGCGTGTTGCAGTCCTTGGTTTCTTTGCAAAGTGATCTAGCCTATTCCTTTCGGGGCTGGTTGTGTTGCTAGATCCTGGTCTTTCCTCTGGTTCTCTTTCTGCTGCGAGATGGAGATTGTTTAATATTTCTTTGCATTCCTCCAGAGTTCTTGCCCTATAGGACCGCCCTTTGTATTGAAACAACAGGGAAAATGGGAATCCCCATTTGTATAATATTTTGTGCTGGGCTAGAGTTTGTAGACATGGCTTCATGTCCCTTCTTTTTTGTAGGGTTAGTGGTGCCAGGTCCATGTATACTTGTAGTCTTGTTCCATCTGGTCCTAGTATTTCTTTAAGTTTCCTTGCTTCCGAGAGGACTAGATCCCTTGCCCTCTGCTGAACGAACCTGAGTATAATATCTTTAGGGATGTTAGGGTCTTTTGTAGCTCCCAGCGCTCTGTGCGCTCTCTCGATAGCCCACACTGATTCCTCGCAAGTGGGAAGGATAGAGTGTATTACCGCCTTGGCATACTGGCATACTCTTATGCGTATGTTGTATCGGCGGGATCTATTTTCTAGATCCTCTATCTGCGTTTCCAGCTCTTGAATTTTGGAGACATTATGGTCTATGTCCCTTCTATCGTGCATCTGGGCTTCTGCGACTTGGTCTGAGCTTTCTTCGAGGTATTGCATTCTCTGGTTTAGCGTGTTTATCTCTTTCCTCAGCCCATCTACCGCTTGGTTGATCTCTTCTTTTAGCATTAGTCTGATGGCACGCAGTGACCCTTCTGTCAATTCCATTTGGTTTGGGTGAGCTTGTTGTTGACTTGTTACCTCTGGCGCATCTGATGTTGCTGGGCTTGTTGGTTGATGTGGCAGTTCCTGGTGTTTGTAGAAGTCTGAGATATTTTTCCCAGGTTGGCTTTTTTTCGCCTTGGTGGCGTTACGTGCTGCCATTTTCTAGATCCGTCTAGTGATTGGTAATTTTAATGTTTGTCTTTTTTTTTTTGTTAGTCTTGTAAACGCAGGTTGTTACGAGGAGTGAGTGGGCTGTGTATTTTTGCTTTGTTAATAGTTTCATGGCTGGCTTGACCGAGGTCAGGTTTGCGGTAACCAATTTAATGCATGCTTAATGCAGTGGTTACACCTTGCATGGTGAATGCTGGTTGGGTTTTAGATACAGTTTTTGGCCACTTGGTGGCAGTAGACTCCTGCAGGCTGAGTTCACTGGGTGGCTGTGCTTGAACCTCTTTTTATGCTTTTACATTTGTGCTGCAGTCAGGCAGGGAGTTTAAAGTCAGCTTGTGATAGTCCTTTCAACTTGTATCCTGCTGAATAGCTAAGTGTCCACTTTTAATTCTTGACTGGCTTATTTATTTGGGGTGCTTAAGTCCATTTTCTCTTTGTGCAGCCAGGGTGTCAGGGCACGCTAATGCACCATGTAGTCTGGCCTGGTTGAGTGTGTCTGCCCCAGGGGTGGTTTCAGTGATAAAGTTTTGTAATAAGGCTCCTTGTTTCTGATTTTAAAATGGCTGCTGTGTCCCCTTGCTCCTCCACCTCATGGCAATAAACAAAATGGCTCCTGCTGTTAATTTCCCCTCTTAATGTCTTATAAACAGTCCAGAGACAGATATAAGCTTAATTTAGGGAATAAGAAAGTCCCCTGTCAGGTTCACAGCTCTCTTATAATGCTCTGAATGAGATTTTCCTTTATAGTATTGCTATTTTAGAGGGGCCTTTTTCATGCTTTGATTGTACACTAGCAGTGCACCTTCCATATGCTCCTTGGCTTACCTCTGAGTTGATGCCTCCCTGGTGGGTTAGTGAGGCCTCTCCCTCAGCTGGCCCAGTCTTTTTGTAAATATCTGCTGTGTCCTGCAGTTCTGCAGATGTAGGATCCCTGCTGTCTCCGTTAGATGTGCTGACAGGGAAACACACATTAGCTTGGCTTGGGAGGGCCAGCAGGCCGCAACCTCGTGGGAGGCAAAAGTTCACAAAACCCCTTAAGCGTGGTGTCAGAGTGTTCCGGGTGATCCCGTGATTGATGATGTCCACATTAAAAGTTGTTAAAATTAAATATTTTAAGCCAAACTTTCACTTTGGTACATATCTTTGAGGAGCTATAGATATGCACATCTAGTTCAGACCCTGGTTGGCCAAGCCCCCCCAATTACGTCTTTTTAAGGTCATTGGACACCTTGTTAGTTTAAGTTTAGACATTGTCTTTATGAATATGTAGTTTAGTCGGTTTTTCCTTATTTCAATTGCGTCACTTCAATACATTAAGCCCTATTCAAGGTTAACTGTTTCCTTTAGTATAAATAGGTGACACTGTGAGTGGCCAATCAGCCCCAGTAGAAGCACTGAGTTGCGAAACGTGCGTTGGGTGGTTTGTGAGCATTCGCAGGTTATCCTGGTTTTGATTGGCCAGGCTGTGCACCTGCGCGGGCGTGAGGACGCACGTAGGCATGCCGGACGTCACTGACGAGTGACGCCGCGTTGGACCACGTTTGGCGCTAGTGAGAGACCGACTGACATGGGAATGATACTCCTTCACAGCCAGGGAAACTGTCTTCTTTTTGCAGACATTAGGAACCAGCTTGTACGCTGCTAGCTTGGTGGAGCAGCTGTCATCACATGCATGATTATATTTTAAGTTAGTGTCAGACTGGCACTATATTTATTTCCAAAATACCTGCTTGTTATGATCAAGTTATTTTGTAGCCCATAACACATTATATTATTGCGTTAATATTTGGGGCTTGTATTTTAGTTTGTCCTTTGGTGTGTTCATGTTATGATATTTGGGATAACTTTTGATAATATTTTGATTAAAGGCTATGTTTAATCTTAAGCTATATTTCATTACATATTTTATGTGATCAGCTATGATTTGGTGTGTCCATGACCTATAACAAGGCTGTACAATCTACAATCTTGTGGTCAGCTGACGGAGCAAATCTGTCCATTGATTAGTGTTTGATTGGGTATTATAGTGTTTGCTTTTTCATATTATTAGTTGCCACTATTTTCTCTTTTTTCTATTTTTTTCAATGTATATGTTTATATAGCAACTATATGAATCATCAATCACACCCAACTATGGATCTCTTCAATCTTTAAGTTAGAGAAGTTACCAAAGTGGATCTTATTATTTCTTTGATATCTTGTTGTATACCCGGGTTCTTCTTCCACCCTGTATGTGAGAGACTGCTCTGTTTAAAGGAGCTTCCTCTCGGCTTCAGCGGCAGGATCTGAGTAGCTAATACACTGCTTTACATGCAGGCTTCCCAAGTGTCAGACCCAGCACATGCTGCTCACCGCTCAGCTTCCCTTGGGATCTCCAGCCTCCAGCACCAGGGACCTATAGGTCTGATCTGTCCAAGCGGAAGCACCCACAGAGCTGCACCACTGCATACAACTGGAACAAAAGTACAGATTGAGATATCTCTCCCAATAGTCGGGTCTTGCTTCCTGCCCACCTACGCTATCATACAGCCTCTCACACTGTAAGCTTACAGAAGTGCAATCCAATGTGAAACATTACATGGCTCAACCTCTCAGCCTTTCTCACAGGCTCTCCTCGATCACTTCAACAGTTTAGAGGACGGCGTCTCTGCAAATTTCGCACCACTGCCCTGCTAGCTGGTCATGCTAGCATTTCCTGGGCATGTTCTGTCCTCTATTTCTCTCCTTACCATGTCTCTTCTTCACTCTCCTTTCCTCTATCCACTCCCTTCTCTCTCCACCTTTTCTGTCTTTGCTCTCCTTTCTTTCTCATTTCCTCATTTCTCTCTCTTCTCTACTCTACTTTTCTCTCTGCTCTCCCTTCTCTCCATGCTTTCTGTATTTGCTCTCCCTTCTCTTTCTCTCCTTTCCAATCTCCCTTTTCTCCACTCTCATTTCATTTCTCCTCACCCATCTCTCTATCCTTTCCGTCTTTGCTCTCCTTATCTTTCTCTCCTTTTCTCTCTCCTGTCCCTCCTCTCTCTCCTTTCTGTATATGCTCTCATTCTTTCTCTCCCTTCCTCTCTCATCTCCCTTCTCTCTGTTTCTGTCTTTACTCTCCTTCTCTCTTTACCATGCTTACCATATCCCCGCTCCCTCAGCCTCACCACCACCCTTTTCAGGGCTTCTCCTCCTTCCCCTGCCAGCCCTTGTTCTCGTGGGGTCAGGGATTTCTGAATGATGTCACACACATGACATCAATCGTGATTCCTTTCCTATGTTAGAAGACAGCAGAGGAGTCATAGAGAGCTGTGAGGCTGAGGGGGCACAAAGGGCATGGGCTCGGGGAGGAGTGCGAGGGACCTCGTACATAGCATTACCTGAACAGATGGTAGCTCCGCCTTTGCTAACACACAGTTCCCCAGGACAGCAGGATAGAATTTGGATGTAAGAGTAGTTGGGGGAGATTCTAGGAGAGAGCAGAGAAGGAATGTGGTCTTAAATGTAATCTTAATTCTACATGTAATAGAATACCCCTATTATAATATACTAGCGACTTGCCCGTTAAAAATGCTGACAAGAACATTTTAAGGCTGGCTATGCTATTTGCCACCCAATACAAGGCTCTGTCCCCTCTGAGCACCTTCGGCGCTCATTGCGAGCCCTGCAATGAGCGTAATCAGGCAAATTACATCTCTGACGGGACAAAGGACCCTAAGAGGGACCCTGAAAAGGCACTATTGCGAGAGCTGCAATGAGCTCCTTCGGCATTCATTGCAGCAAAGTGCTGTGAGCCTCAGCTAAGTGTTACTGGCTTTGGCTAAGTGTTACTGGCTTTGGTTGTGTTACTGGCTTGGGTTAAGTGTTACTGGTTTAGGTTAAGTGTTACTGACTTGGATTAAGTGTTACTGGCTTGGTTTGTGTTACTGGCTTGGGTTAAGTGTTACTGTCTTGGGTTAAGTGTTACTGACTTGGGTTAAGTGTTACTGGCTTGGGTTATGTTACTGGCTTGGGTTAAGTGTAACTACCTTGGGTTAAGTGTTACTGGCTTGGGTTAAGTGTTACTGATGGGTTAAGTGTTACTGGCTTGGGTTGTGTTACTGGCTTGGATTAAATGTTACTGGCTTGGGTTAGGTGTTACTGTCTTTGGCTGTTACTGGCTTCGGTTGTGGCAACTGCAGGCCTCGCTTTGTAAGGCCCTAAGTGTTTCTGGCTTGGGTTAAGTGTTACTGGCTTGGCTTGCATTACTGGCTTGGGTTGTGTTACTGGCTTGGGTTAAGTCTTACTGACTTGGGTTAAGAGTTACTGGCTTGGGTTGTGTAACTGGCTTCGGGTTAAGTGCTACAGTCTTGGGTTAAGTGTTACTGGCTTGGGTTAAGTGTTACTCGATACATCGCGAGGCCCGCAAATGCAGGCCGCAACTGCGGGCCTCGCTTTCAGAGGCCCGCAATTTTTAACATTGTGTGACAACAGCTCTCAATTATGACAACTATTATATGTGACTAGCGTATTGCCCGTCAAAAAATGACAGCAATCAGATGTGTATGTTTTAAAAGTTGTTTAGTTATTAATATACACATGGAATTGTAAGGTAGCTAATGTTGTTTTCTGTGTACTACTGAAAGATAGAATTCCAATTAATAAATGAATTAACGTATTTTTATGCATTGTGTTGAAGAGCTGGCAATCTGTGTTGATGTTGCAGCCGCATTAGTGGTGTGGAGGTGCTGTGTAAGCGTGATAAACGTGTGCAGTGTAATAGTGTGCGTGCGCGATCCGAAACCGTTAACGTAGCTGTGTACTTCCGCATTATCCTAAAATGGCGGATAATGTGTGGTATGCGTCTTAGCGGATTATCGGTACGTGTTTTCCGTGGTTATAGTGTTGTAGCCTCGTTTTCGTTTTGTTCGTCCTGCATTTTTTCTGCGGCGCTCATTGCCAAAGTACTACGGTTTAACGGCTAGCCTCGCTGCGCGAGGCTCGCCGGCCAATGATCGCTTGCTGCGCTCATCGCTAAGCCCGCTAAAGTACTACGGTTTAACAGTAAATTTGTTTGCCACACAACATGACGCTACATTTGTCCCTTTTTTTTTCTTAAAATAAATACAATTTTTTTTTAATATAATTTTTATTTTTGTAACTTGCAACTTATATTTCATCAAATGCGTTGGTTTAGGCGGGAAATCCGATGTTGCGAGAGACAAAGTCGTTAAATCTGTGTTAATTTGTAAATCCGTAATTGGGTTTCGTAAAATGTACTCGCTACTGTCTTTTTACTCATTGCGCGGTTAATCCGAATCCTTTATCTCGTTGTTTTTCAAACACATACGTCTGTGGCTGTGTTTTACGCAGTTCGTAGTAGTATAGCCTCGTTTTCATTTTTTCTGCGGCCATTTTTTTCTCGCTTAGACGATTTTCGATCTTTGTAATTCGGCTAAATCGCTGTAAATTGGATTTCCAACTCACTTCCAGACGTCCTGCCTGGTTCCCCATGCTGTAAGTGACCTTTATTTTATTTTTTAGTGTGTATTTAGTGTTTTTTTTAGTGTTTTGGTTCCGCCGCTTATCTCATAATTTTTGTCATCTCGTATTTTTTTTCTTAGTGCTACGGTTTAACGGCTCGCCTCACGCCTGTGGCGCTCATTGCCAAAGTGCTACGATTTAACATAATGGCTCGCCTCGCTACGCAAGGCTCGCCTGCAATGAGCGCCTGCGGCGCTCATTGCCAAAGTGCTACGATTTAACGGCTCGCCTCGCTGCGCAAGGCTCGTCGGGCGATGAGCGCCTGCGGCGCTCATCGCTAAGTTGTACGCACTACATAACAGAGCGGTTTAACGGCGAGCCTTGCGCGCTCATCGCTAAGTCGTACACACTACGCAACGCAGCGTGACGACGAATCGTAGTTAGACAATTATAATATGTGATTGCTGTAAATGTTTAGTCGTTCAGTCATGTCCAACTCTCTGTGACTACATGGAGCGCAGCACATCAGGCACATCTGTCAGCGACAGCTCCTATAAGCACCATGAAGCTCATGTTCATTGCTTCAATGTCTGTATCTATCCATCTCCGCCTCTGCCTTCCGCTTCTTCATGTATTATAATATATTACACTCAGATTTTTTAGTCCATGCCTGATCCCTATCCAATCTACTCTATACTCCTTACCAACACTACCCTTAAACATATACTCCACCCCCACATACTACTTACTCACCACATTTATTAGCACATACATTTTCTTTTCACAAAATATTTACCCACTGTTTGTTCTGTTGATCATGCGAGTGAGTGGTAATAGTGCATGTTTCTCTTGGTGTATCTGTGAGTGAGAGGTGTGACTGCTTGTGTATTTGTTTGTCTTAAACTTTTTGGGTTTTATATGAACTTTAAAGAAACAGCAAACATAACACTAACACAAACTGAGCATTAGCAGACATATAAACTTTAAATTATTGATGTTGAAGCTTCTGGCTCATACTGGATTCTGTTTTCTTATAGTGAATCAGAGCATTCATAGGGGTCCGGCAGGCAAAAACAGCATTATAGTGAGGCAATGCTCTAGAAAGTCGGAGTGTTAAAAGGAATTTGGCAGGCAAAACAGCATTATAGCAGGGTTTAGCATTAATAGGGGTCTGGCTCTATAGTGAATCAGCTCTAAACCGAGTAGCTTTAAGCAGGGTATACCTGTATCTGAACAGGCATATCCATCAGTACGAGCTAGACATAGGCAGGCATTTCCTTGTGGCTTCCATGTGGAGTGATGGATTGGGCACAATAAACAAAGGAATCAGCGCTAGCTTCATGTTGAACTGCAGCAGTGCTAAAGGATCTAGCAACTTAAGATGACCCAGTCTGCTGAAGGGCAGCTCTCTAGCCGTTGACCTGTTCTTGGTCAGTATGAGGGGGACCTTTTAGCTGCAATGATGAAGAACCGTATGTGTCATTCAGCAGTAACCTCCCAATAAATAAAACCAGAGATGTCCCCTATACAAGCCCCTCCATTGGTCTGACCTATATTAACACACTGCCAATGCGTCTTTACCTTCACTTTCAGCCCCCAGAAGAACCCACCAATGGGTGAGACCAGCTGAAGGCAATGGTGTTGGAGAACTTGAAAATATAGTTTTCTAGTTTTATTCATTTTTAGTTTATCTTTTTCTTTTTGTTCTTTTCCATGTATCTCTGAAATAGAAAATTATAGTGTGTTGATCTACAAGTAGTGCTACCTATGGTAGTGAACCATAGATAGTGCACACTACAAACATCAATGTACATTACCACATTTGATCTTTGAAAACATCTCACACAGGTTTAGATTTTTACAAACAGTGGATGACAGTTTCTGTCTGATTTTTAAACATTTCACATAACAATAACCTAAAATGTTTACTACATGTGACAGTAAGTTGTGCCACAGATGTGTTTACAGATCATTCACACACATCATTTGGCCTGATGGTAAGATATTATCTCTATAGAAAGAGTCTTAAAAATGGGACTATCTATGTCTGTCATGTATAAATATGCATTTGATATTCATATGCCTCATTGGTAAAACATTTCCAGCTGGGCATTATGAATCTTTAGAAACATTATCATGAAAGTTCAGTGTAGTTGATCTCTGATGTCCATATCTTCATACCTTACATAATGTACTATGTAATTGACAGAGATCATTGCCATTGTTTAGAGCATGTGCTCTTCTTGACAATGTGTCATCCAAATACATCATTGTGTGAGCACAGAAATAAATAAAATGTGCTGTATCACATAACATTTTGATTTAATAGATTTTGCAGCATTGGTATTACTGCTTGTAGATCAACTACAGGTATGATTGCTCATTACAGCAGACATACTGGATACTTACTGAACTATACAGATCCATTTTATTTTTTACACTCTGCCCTCGTTGTTTGGAATTGGTTTAATTTGTTCCTGATGTTGTCATACTACTTTTATACATTTCAAAGACACTACGTGATATAGTCATTCTGGTGTACTACATAGATGAAGACAGTATTTAGTTCAGTTTTAGGAAATCATTTGTTGGAGAATCCCTTCTTTAAATTTATATTTAATCTGATCAGATATTAATGATATGTAAGTACAATTCAATCTTCTACAGTGTAAGGTGCTATTTTAGTTAGATTTGCTATTTTACTTATATTAAGCCTCCCAGCCTCTTGTGATCAGTTTGCGCCACACTGATTATATTTATGAGTGGTCTTGAAACTTTGCTAACCATGCTTCCTATAAACTGATAATCTATCAGTAAACATTTGAATCTGAATCACGTTGTCTGACTCTTTGTTTTGTAATGGATGATTGGTATGTGCACTAGACCAGTGGTGGTGAAGTCTGTCCTCTGTCCAACAGTCCAGGATTGCAATATTTTTCTGCTTAAAAGACCTCTGTGGCAGCTAAAGTTTACTAACAACCATGGGGGTCCTCCACAGATCCACATGATGCAAAACATAAACCCCTTTTGCCATGGGGGTCCATATGAACACCCATTTTGCTCTGGGGATCCATATGGGCCATGGCACCTAACATGGACCGTTATGTGCCATTGGTATTCTCAAGGACCCTCATGGCAACCTACTTACCTCCACAGAGGTCCATTTTGGCCCTCTATTTAAATTACCCCCCAATAATCCCTAAGCATACATAAAAAGCACACTACTTAAAATAAAACAATACTGAAAATAAAAACAAACATTACGTAAAATAAACAATAATTTACAGAAAACAAAAAAATAAAATACAAAAAATAATTGCCCAAAATAAAAAACAAAAATAAACCCGTAAGGGATTTAAATATACTTACCTATCTTGTCATACCCTCCAGCAATAATCAACAATACCCTGGTCCTCAATCCTCTTTCCTGCATAAGCGGACTATCCATATTGCTCGAAGATTCTGGTCCTCTACTTTCTTGATTGAAGCCACGGATCCTCATCTTCTGGCCCAATATAAAGCACATCCACCTAAAAAACCTATTTTCCTAACAGAGATCCTCCTAGTGAATTATTTTTGCATCCCTTTTCTGCCTTAAATGTTATTTTACAGATTCGTATTATATGTAATATGTGTCAATCATATTTCAACCAATCAGAATTGCGTAGTGGATGTAACAATGCAGATTTATGAATGGGTATTTGTCTAGTCAATCACAATTCAAAGACTGTTAAAAATCTGTGAATAACAATATGTGAATTCTGATTTAATTAATTCATCTGATAGAGGAGAATCAGCAGTGTATAAAAACATTTTTTGCATGAAAAAAATCCCAAAATAAACATTAGTAAACTTACCCTGAAGTTAGCAAAATGTCTTCTATTTTCTGCCACTTGAATTTCAGAGTAAATGCCCCCTAAAGACCCTGCAACCAAGCATCATGGGATTTGTAGTCTATTAGTATCCATTTAAGAAGGTGGTGTATATTTTCTCTCTGTTTATTCCACCTAGTCCCTGCAGCAAAGAATAACAGAGTTCACATATTAAATACAGTCATACTGCTATACCAAACAATGGCTGCAGTGTGGATTCAGCTTTGGTTACTTCTCTGTACCATCTACCCAACCTGCTATTAGGCAATTCTATGTATCAACTACTACTGCTGCAGCATTTTCATTTGATTTGCTGATGGTGGGAAGGCTGATTGTGTTTCGCAGAGCTAACGAACCCCCAGCTGAGATAGCTCTCAGCTTTGCAGATTCTCTCTATTTCTCCCACTATGGCAAAAAATAACATACCATTCTATAAAATCACACTGCTATAACAAACACTGGCTGCAGTGTGAGTTCAGCCTTGGTTACTTCTCTGCAACTTCTACCAACCCTGTTGAAAGGCAATTCTATTTATCTCTCTCTCTCCTCTATCTTCTCTCCTCTTTCCCTCAAGCACAGCGTTTGTGCTGTGACCCCGCCAAAAAATGTAACTGGATACAACAGGCAAATTCAACTGTACAGCCGTCTAGGGGGTAACAAATTGGTAAAAATTTGTACTTGAATGCTATGCCTCTATAGGCTAGGACGGGTTGCCAATGTAGACAGCTCTTGGGGGTGGATATCCGGATTTTACATTATTACAGCAAATACACCAGTAAAATGATATTGAAGTTTTCAATCTAATACATATTTTTCTGTTAATCAGTGGCTGTCGGTGCCTTGGGGATGAATGGGGGATCCCCAGGGATAGCATGTGGGAATCCCTGGAGTTCCCCCGCTCAAAGTGTGTGGAAAGAAGAAATCCCCAGGGTTCCCCAGGTTTAAAAAGGATATTGGGGCAAATCATGGGAATTCCAAGTATCACTCTGTGTAGGTGCATTGGGGGGATCCAGGGGTTGTTTGGTTTAGTGGATGTTAGGAGTGGGCACATGGGAAACACTTTTAAAACCTTAATGGTGTTAGATATGAGAAGTCAAGCATCATATCTAACGCAATTAAGCTGTCAAGTTGATAATAGTTACAGAATTGCTGCTTGTTTGCTTCTCAGAAGCATTTTTTTATGCCTCTACTTTTGGATCTCAGTACAAGTAGAATTTTTGGACAATCAGAAGGTAACCTGAATTACTCAGAATTTAGCATGGGTAGAATTTTAATGAGACTGCTACACATGCTTTGTGATTTTTTGACCTTTCACCCTATTCTGATAGGGCTAGGTTTTTATATTTTGGAATAGGTTGGATCAACTTGACTTCTAAATCAGCAAGTTTCAGGATTGGAATGGAGCTCATAGTTGGCATTTTGAGTTAGAATCTGATGGCATGAAAATATGTGGAAACTGTTACTTTTTCCCCTGATGAAGTTCCTGTTTTTTATGTTGGGGATTTTAATTATACAATATTTACTAAAGTTACAAACAGGATAGCAGAGTATGTTACTGTACTTAAACTTTTTAACACAAAGTGGTCTAGCTTTCACAAGGTTTTCTAACAGAGAGAATACATGTTCAAAAATAGATTTTGTGTTTGCTGCAGACTTTCTTGCCTACCAATGTTGTATGTTTGTACAATATATACATTTATTCTGAAGTGAATATTAGAGACACACATAGATGATACCAGGGTGTATGAAGAATAATGTGTTAAAAGCTTCAGAAAATATATGAAATATGGACATGCACAGAGACAATTTGCACAGAAAGAAGTTTTCAGGTGTGCATAGAACTGGAAAAGTGGAATTAGTTGAAAATGGAAGAACAGACTATTTAGTTAAGACAAAATAATGTTAAAATACTAGTAATAAAAGTAAATAGAAAATGTATTCTGATGTCAAAACCAGTACTTAAGAAAGTAAAAAGCAAAACATGTGGTATATCTTCTTCAGTACAACTGTACATTATACTATCAATGATTTACAACTTGGAGAAAATATAATGAACATATAGGTAAATATAACACTGTATCAAAACTTTCAAAGAAAAAAAGTTGTGTTTGGTATGGTACTCCTCTTAGCTGACAGCCCCATCCCCATATTAGTAAACTGACTAAAATTAAATATCACATAAAAATAATTTTATTTATGTATCCATGTTTTAGATTTAAATTTATTCATCACAAAATATGAAGATACAGCATGAAATAAAAAAGAAACAAATTTAGCCATAATTCAAACCCAGTAAAGGCGGTGCTGTGTACTGAAAGATACATTTTTCTGAACCTTAGAATACTCATTTTCATGCAAAAAAACCTTCAGCATGTTTATATTGATTAAATATGCTCTTTTACAAGTGTGATTGAAAATGTGCAAGTTCTTTGTATTAACCTTATAGGTTATTATAATAATAACCGAATATCCCAACTATGTTTACTCACAGACCTTTGAATATATAAAATACAGTATGCTTCAGATGAAGATAGAAAAAGACAGTAAGAGCCTCATTCAATTTGAAGGCTGCATCTGGCAGTATATAGGCCGTATGTCTGCGAGCGTGCTGCATGCGGTGCTATTCAATTGAAAAAGGGGACAAGTTATGGCCAGAAGCCTCAAGCACTTAAAGCCCTCCCGCGGCCGCAAACTGTTAATGGGCTGAACCATATGCGGTCCACAGTTACGATCCAATCACGTTATAACGGAGTGCGACGCAGGCCTCTCTACCAATAGAAAGCTACCCTATTTCACAGCATTATGTGAAGCTTTTTAAGCATTTTAAGCAACAAATAGAGGTTTTTAACCAGGGTGCGACTGTTTTGGGAGAACAAAAAGTATTCTTCAGAGATATCTGCCCCTAGCCAAATTACCAATATACATATAGTGTGCACACCTTAGAGAAATAATACACCAACACAGAGTTTTGGTATAAAGCTTTCTCTCGCCTAACTTTATTACGTCAGTCGTCATTTATATAGTTTTTAATAATCAGATAAAAGTTACAACTAGCAAAACATCAGGTTTAATTCAGCACTTCATTGGTTCTAAGATGTCCGCTTTTATGGGATCTTGGACAGGTATTGGGTCAGGAGTTTAGGGAGTCTTCAGGTCTCATCCCACAAGGGATGAGTCTATCTTCCCTTTGGTTCAGAAGTTAAGACAAAGGAAAGATGGTGCTCTCCTTCTAGTGTCCAAGGTGTGGTAGTTGTCGTCATCCTTGCTAGACCGGAAGTAGTGCCGCCGGCATCTTGTATGCGGAAGTAGTGTATCCTCCATCCTAGAGTTTCCAATGATTCAGCATTATTAATAAAACTTTTGGTTATACGATAATACTGCAAAGATAAGATATATAAGTAGGTGCACGAATACAGTTATGCATTTTGTACGGATCCCAATCCATAACACGACTATTATGCGGTGGCGACTATTATGCAGTGAAATGTAGCCGAAGATGATTAAGCGAGATTATAAAGTTGTGTTCCACCCGCCCATGCATTGACTGTGTTGTAGATTCTGACGAAGTTGCATGAAGGTCCCAGAGTTGGTGGTTTGAGCAGGGTGAGAGTAGGCAAGTTTTCAGAGCAGTATATTGCAATTTTATATTATATAAATGATTTTACACTTAATCTTTGATTACACATATTTACAGATTACACATAATACCAATATATATCAATTAAATTACACACATAGATACACATAGAGCTAGGTCACTACATACACACAACCCCATCCCATCCCCTACATCCCATCCTCCAACAGTTAAAAAAAACACATAAAATACACCTTTTTTTCCCTTCATATATATACAGAAACACTTATTTTAATTTATCGTTATATTCTTTTGGGGATTTAAATGGAGGGAGGAGAGAGGAGGGGAGAGGAGTGGAGAGTCTGGGAGGAGGAGAATAGGAGAGGCGAGGAGTGTAGAGAGGAGAGAGAGGTAGCCCTGGGGAGTGGCGGAGGAGAGAAGGAGGTGGAGGAGTTGAAGGAGGAGGTGGAGAGTGGAGGAGAGTGGCAGAGGAGTGGAAGAGGTGGAGAGCGGAGGAGAGGAGGATAGTGGAGAGGAGGAGGTGGGTGTTGGCAGGGTGCCCCGAGAAATAGGTACAACCAGTCCAGGCACAGAGGGGGAGTGACCTGATCCCAGGAGGGGTGGTAGTTTGGGGGACAGGACTCAGGGACAGTTCAGAGAGCTAAGGTTCCCCGTGCACAGTCGGGAGGGCAAGAGCCTAAAGGCAAGCACAGGGCCCTGAACTACATGCACAAGGAGAACGTGGTCCTCCTTGGTGCCTTCTGTGGAGGCCCTGTTATCCTTGTGGTGGGGGGGGGGGAAGTTAGTCCAAGCCCTAGGGTCCAGGCATGGAAGGAGGTAGTGGCCACAATAACAGCAGTGGCAACAGCGGAAAGGGATAGGAGGTCTGTGAAGCACAGCTTTGATGACATCAGGGCCAAGGTGAGGAGGTTGATGATAGCCAAGGAGGACAAGCAAGCTGCAGCACCAAGTGGTGGCCCCTGAATGCCTGTGCGTTGTAATGAGTGGAAGATGGTGGCCAAGGACCTTCTTAGCCAGTGGAGCTTCAGGCCTGGTGGCGCAGCAGGATCCAGCCTCCTTGTCAGGTGAATATCACATACACCAACATGCCGCCACATATACATCACACACACTACACATGAACATGATGACCAACAAGGACACTGACATGTCAGCTCTATGGAATTAACAAGTGATAGATGGATGAGTCATTAAATCCATGAAGCGAGAAAAATCACTGCCATTCCTGGGCACCATTGGAGCAGGGAGTCGTTGAGCATGCCCCCGCACAGCAGGAACCAGTGCAGGGGAGGAGAAAGGAATTGGATTAGAGGGCCCTGGTTCAGAGGAGGAGGATGTCATCTGGGAAGTGGGGTCACCAGCAGGACCATTGGCTGCACCGGAGGCATTTGACCCCACTGTCCCCCTCCTCCAGGGACTGAGCATGTCACCAGGGCCCTCCTACTGGAGGGACCAGCGGGGCTTGACCCATCTCCTCCTCCCCTCACAAGTGCGGCAAACTGGCCACCACCACCATGTCCAGCAACAACACCACCACTTGCATGGAACAAGGCTCATGCCGGACCCCAGACCCTCCCCACTGGGCCACCAACACCACCGCCACCTTCTCAACCAGCAACGGCCCATGGACCTTCATCCCCACCACCAAGCCAGGCTGCGCAGGCAGAGATGCTGGCCATCAAACGGTAGCAGATGGTGCTTCTTCGGGGGATCCCGGCCAGCATCTCTGCAATCATGCAGAAGTCATGCGTGGCCTGGACAGGCGCAATAGGCAGGAGAGGAGGCACCATCTTATGACAGAATCTTACCTTGCCGGGCTATTCAGGAAGTAACAGCCTTGTGCAGCTCTCTTGTTCTCATTCCCGCCCCCTCCTTCCCAGAGGCCTCCCCAACACACCCACAGCCTGGCCGCTCCTTTCTTCCCCTTATGCCTCCGCCAAGGCCACCGCCACCAGCAACACCACTGCTCATTCCACTGCCTCCTAACATTTCCCTAATTGATGGTCACTGAGGAATGCTGTTGAAAAGAGATGCTGCAGTTCCTATATTTTTTAAGGCCTTATTTTGCAGGTGTTATTTTTTTGTTTTGTTTTGATTTAGGTACAATTCAGGTCCATGAAGGCATCTTCTGCATCTGCAAGCATTGTGAAGTTAATGTATTAAGTGTAAGGTTTTCACAGTGCCTCTCAGGTAGACATTCCTTCATTGACAGGCCCCCTTTAACATGTAGCTCCCACAATATTAAAACTATCACATAGCCAGATATCTAAGACATGATTGTTGTTAGCTTAAATGAAGACTAATACCACTATGGCGGTAGACTTGCAAAGTATCACAATGTCATGTTAATGACAGCCAGCATTAATATATGCACTAGTGAAGCATGTGATCCTAACCTCATTATCGGTCTGAAAACAGATCCTTGTGGCTGATGTAAGTAACAGTAAATCTGGCTGCTGACCTTTGTGTCCTCTCCATGTTAATGGGTATTTCCCCATATTGCTGCTATCATGAGTATCCTTTAACATGTGCTAACAACTGTATAGCTGATGGATGTGATATCAATGTTGATGAACAATATCATATGGCTAAGGTGATAGTACACCTTGACCACTGACGCTGGTCACAGCTAACTATTTATTGTGAGATGACACATCATTATTAATGGTCATGGCCAGTGAGTTATCCTGAGAACTAGCTAATGGTTAGTAATGCTTGTATCCCCTTTTTCTCAAAAACAAGCCTCTTGCCCTCCCGGTAATCCGCCTACACCACACCCATGAAATAATGCAAAGTCTTATACATTTGTAATTGGGGTCTGTGTATGAAATAAAGCTTTGTTATACTGTTCTCACCATGTCAGTGTGTTTTCAATGGTTGGGGTTTTGGGACATCCACATACATCACATTTATGTCACATTCTTATATCTGTAAACTAATGAACCCTAGTTACCTAGTATTAATAGATTAATACATAAAATAACAATAATAATATTAATAAAATCATAAGATATAATATAATAATATATATCATATATCATAATAAAGGGTTAATACAAAAAGTCCAATTTGGGATACTGTGGAGTATCAACATTCTCCTGAAGGCCTGATAACAATATGACAGGTGATAATGTGAATTAATTGATAGCAAAACACTTAATGGGATGTCACCAAATGATAATGGGTATACATCTTGGCACATAGCCACCAACAATGGTGTGGGACTTTCCAGTATGGGTGTAGCAGAGATTATCACTGTAGGAGGTAAGTTGGCTGTTGCTTCGCATGCCTCTGCACAGCCTCCATGTGTTTTTGCGGCCCTTCCTGATGGGCTAACGTAGATTAGTGTGGTGTATGTTCCCGGTCCCCTTATGGATTGCTAACTTGAGGTGGTGAAGGGGCTTGTGTACCTCAATGAAGCTGTGAGTTATACCATATAGGGCCACTGTAGGTGTGAAGGTCATAGCAGATAGGTCAGACAAATCACAGTCCACTGGAGATAGGACTGGCAATCCACTCCAGTATCTTTGGCATGCAAACCTTGTGGAAAAGCACAGGCAGAGACATAGCTAAATGTGCTACAGTCCATAGGGTCACAGAGAGTTGGACGCCAATGAGGGACTGAACAACCAAATCTAAAATGTTCCCCTGGTACTTGACATATGCCATATGGCAGTGTAATTTGTCCACTATTTGTTTTCCCAATGTAGATATGATGAGTGAGATATATATCAAATCTCTGTATTGTTATTGTCCACGTTAGAGCCTCTGTGAGTGAAAAAGGATTAATATGGCAGCCATTTCAATGTATTTGTGTTGCAATTTAATCAGGCAGTGTCTCTTTAATTGCTTTCAGCATCTTGAAGCAGGACTTTTCATATTGGCTTATGCATGACCATTACAACATTTGAAAAAAAAAAACTATTTTTTTTATGCTACAGTATTTGATAACTGGGAATTGTTTTGCAATTAATTATAATGCCTTCCATTGCTTTGCCCATAAGTCCATTGGTGTGTTTTTATTGTGTTTTGCAGTGTTACAAACCAGTTTGTAAACCCTTTCCAGGTCCTATTTGGAACCCGTAAGATTTGGGCCGACATTTGCCGTTTGCAGGCTTGAGTGCGTTTGCGGTCTTGAGGGATTTTAGCAATTGAATAGCGATTTTTATGGAATGGAGGTATGGAAGTATGATGGATGTGCTAAATGCAGGATCATGAGAACCTGCATATAGACACCAAGCCTATGGAGAGGTACGGGAAAAGAATTAGGTAAGAAGAAAGAAAAGAAAGGGAAAAGGAATGAGAAGAGAGAAGTAAATGTAGTCCTATATCTCAAGGCTCTGCTATTTTTATAATAGAAGATTATCCTCTAGTTAACAAAGCTCGCGTCTTTTTTATTATAAGAACTTATTGATTTTTAATCCATCTTGTTATGACGTTTTGCATGCTTGTTTTGGAAGATTTTTTTTCTATTTTGGTGTATTATGTATTATGTATGTTTTGTATAAAATAAGAAAATAAGAAAAAAGGGGGGGGGAGGGAAGAAGCAAAACACATTTGAAAATTTGTTCTAGAGGATTTTGATACCCTCACCATGACTATATGCAAAACTGATGTACAGTTCTACTTTTGTTTTTTTTTACCACATGTTAAAGCAGTGGGTGAGTTTAGATACTAAAAGATGCTGTGTATGGCCCTCATTCAATTGCAATTTGGCCAATTGAATAGGGGTCTAAATAAGCATATAGCATATTTTTTTTAAGAAGTTTTTAGTTCGTAAACATCTATCCAAAAGCAAGGTTTTCACTAACTAAAAACTTATTTTGAAAAAATATGTTATGTGCTTATTTAGAGCACTATTGAATTGGCCAAATCGCAATTGAATGAGGGCCTTTGTGTTTAAAAAAAACAAAAAAACAAACAAACTAGTCTGTAAACCCCTTCCGGGTCCTATTTAGAACCCGTAAGATTTGGGCCGACATTTGCAGTTTGCAGTCTTGACTTTAGCAATTGAATAGCGATTTGTATGGAATGGAAGTATGATGGATGTGCTAAATGCAGGATCCTGAGAACCTGCATGTAGACACCAAGCCTATGGAAAATATTGGCTACAACACACTACAACATTATGTTATATAACAAGTGTTATATTTTATAGAAGTAGTCCAGAATCTTCTTTTTCTTTTGACATCAACAATCAGCACATTCTGTATTGCTTGGAAGTGATTTTCCTTCTATGACAAAACAATGGAAAACACTCAAGGGATACATTTAATCTGTATGAGACATTTGCACTTTCAATTGTCTGAGAGGCAAGTTTCCGGCTTGGATAATAAGCACTATAAACAATACGCTAGAAAAGTCCTCAATACAAAGATATTACATAATCCATTAAAGAATGCAGTAAAACTTGGAACACCGACAGTTTATATTATGCATTAAGAGAGAATTCTTGAAATATTCTTTGAAAATTGCAATTCTTTTTTCAGGAAAAGGGGACTTAATTATATCTAACTTCCTGCCTCAGTATATATATGGCAAAATATTTTTTTCCACTTTCAAGTTTTATTAGAAGAGAATATTTTAAAAAAAATATTTAAAAATACAACAATTTTTACATTCATTAAATATGATAGAAAAAAGAATAAGTATTTGTAAGAAAAAAAAAGGATTTTTGATAAAAGATTACTCAATTTAAGGCATTATTGTCTTTATAGTGATATATAAATATCTCTTCTACTTGTTTTTCTTCCTTTTTTCTTATTAAATGATTTCAAGTAATAGTTTACAAATTCACTTTAACCAATGTAGATACAAATCACATATATAGTTGTGAGCATGCAAGTTGTTGCTAACGCTTGCGGGCTCGCGTAGCGAGCCGCGGGCCTCGCGAAGTGAGGGCAGTGGGCGAGTGCCTCAGTTGCTGGCATGGAGCGCCAAAGGCACTGCATGCCAGCAACTGCGACCCTCCCAAACTTCACCTCGCAACGCAAACTACACGACACACCAATTACGACACTCGCTAAATTTTACGACCAACGCAAACAACATACGACACACGTTAACACACATTACGGCCTCGCAACACTCGGACGAACTCGCGAACATTCCAAAATTAAAAACACAATAAATACACATACATAAAAAACTTACCTACAGCAAGAGGTAGCACCCAGGACTTCAAAAATGCAACTTACACCTTCATTTCACTCGAAGAGTTTAGACACTAAAAAATTTGCTAAGCGAGAGAAAAAATGGCAGCCGAACAAAACGAAAACGAGGCTACACACGCTAACACCATACGACACACGTTACCAGACATTACGACCTCGCAAACATCGGACGCAACACGCCGGCATACAAACATTTAAAACACACTAAATACACACAACACACACATAAAAAGCTTACCTACAGCAAGAGGAACCATCCAGCACCTCAAAAAAACAAGTTACACCTTCATTTAAAAAAAAATAAAACACTTTAGACACTAATAAAATCGCTAAGCGAGAGAAAAAATGGCCGACGAACAAAACGAAAGCTTCACACGTAACTATACTACACTTACTCGCGATAATGAAATACATACTATACGACACGTACGACACTGATATTAAACACCATTTTCACCACTACTACGCACAAAATGGCAGATGGAACGCAAATTGTAAGCTGGAACGCAAATAGTTCATGCGTATTGCGTTCTAACGGTCTAACTTTCCAGAAATTTCTACAAGTTTATAAATACTGCCTACTTTCCACAAAATTCTACATTTCTCCTCAGGTGATGAACGGAGTGACTGGATAGGTAACTGCTGCTGTTACTTGAGAAGACAATTCTAATTTACTACTTTACACTGTGCAAATTACAACTGAGAGGTAAGCTATAATATATTACATTTTATTATCAAGACAGGACAACAATAAAAATTAATTTTAAGTATGAAAATGTGATTTCTGTATAGTGACATGTGACACGCACATTTATGTGTATAGCCCCTGCAACAAACTAATCTTTAAATGACATTACCAGAAATTAATAATTTAATATTAAAATCGGATTTATGTATAGTGATATGTGACACGCACATATATGTGTATCATGTATAGTCACATGTCACACACACATTTATGTGTGTAGGCCCAAAAAAAACATTATGTTCATTTAACTATTAAAATAAGATTCCTGTATAGTGATATGTGACACAAACAAAAGATAAATACATTTAACTATGAAAATGTGCTTCATGTATGTGACATATAACACACAGATTTCTGTTTATAGTCCCTGCAAATAACTAATATTAATCACAAATAATTAAACAACTATATTGTAATGACAGTAACAAAAAAAATTTGGTATACTGATATGTGACACGCACATATATGTGTCTCATGTATAGTCACATGTCACATGCACATTTATTGTGGAGCCCCAAAAAATTAGTCATATTCATTGAAAGTAATTACAGAAGTATATCTTTACATAACATTAAATTATTGGAATTCAATAAATAACCTAAACATCAATATTTCCCCTTTTTTTACTATTCAAACAGACTCTGCATCAACAGCATCACTCAAGGATTTGCACCGTGCATTGTGACCCACAATCCCTTTTAAACAACTCCAAGAAAGAAGAAAAGGTAAGATAGAAAAATACATTACATGCTGAAAAAGATCATGCTTTGCTAAATCAAAAAGAAGAAATATACAATTAACCATTTCACTTTCTTTTTAAAACAGACACTACAAGAAGACCAGCGGATTAAGATTGGCAGGAGGGCAATTGTTAATACTTTTAATACAAAATTATGTTACAAAATGTATTCACTATGTTACTGTTTATAATGTTCCAAATTCTACAAATGTTTTGTCAAGTTCCAAAGTTACAAAGAAAATAAAGTTCAAGTTTCAAAAAATATACTTTCAAGTTTATTGCTTACATATATTTCAAACTTCATGTTAAAATTGTGGACGTTTGAACAAGGCTTTTTACTCTTTGCTTTCCTCTGGATTCAATGTATATTAAAGTTAACAATTCTTCAGATACGAATTTCATGTTAAAAAACCATTACCTCAACATTTTACAAAAATACACATTCATATCACAATACTTACAAGTGTCAAATATCTATATTAATAACTAAACAACTTTACAAACATATCCATCACATTGCCGTCATTTTTTGACGGGCAAGTCACTAGTTAAGTATAAAATATAGAAAAATAAGGTTAAGAAGAACAAAGTAAAATAACTTAACTAAAAGAAAAGAGTAACATCAAAACAAACTTATTAATAATAAAAGAAAATCAATGATCTTCTTCTCCATTATAATTTATTTTCTCAGTTTGGAATTTAAGAAGGCTGTTAATTTCTACGTACAGCCTCGTAGATAAGAGGCTTCTACTTAAATCCTACGTACTGCAAAATTTCTCAGAGTTATAACACTATTAAATTAGCCCTGTTGCGAGCAACGTATGAGCTACGCAGCAGGGCCGTCCTTATCAACACTGCGATAATGTACATGAGGAGTGACAGCCTGCGAAATGATCTTGCAGGCTCCCACACCTCATCAATTGCTGCGGGGGTCCTAAACGGGACCTCCGCGGCAGTCCAACACATAAGCCCTGCCGTGGGGGGTACTCCAACTACCCCTCTCTATGTGGGGGTCCCCATCGGGACCCCTGAAGTGTCTCCACATTAACCCCTTGCTGCAGGGGTCCATCGGGATCCCCGTAGCCCCCCCCACATTAACCCCTTGCAGCGGGGGTCCCCGATCGGCACCGATCAGGCCCCTGCTGCATTTAAAACTTTTAAATAGCCTCCTAAATGCTCCTTAAAGGGCCCGCGGCACACTATTGGCAATCCCGGCTGCGGCATCTAAAATTAACCCCCATCTGGGGGTGCTTATGGGGGTCTGTATTGACTCCCATGAGTTATGGGCTTAATTTTAGTTGGCCGGGGTTAATATTTTTTGTCATGAGTCCTTTCAGGACCTTTACAGTCCTTTAAGGACCTGCGAGGCGGGAAATTAAAAACTTTAAATGCAGCGGGGTCACGATCGGTGGCGATCGGGGACCCCCGCTGCAAGGGGTTAATGTGGGGGGGCTGCGGGGGTCCCTATGGACCTCTGCAGCAAGGGGTTAATGTGGGGACACTTCAGGGGTCCCGATGGGGACCTCCAGCATAGAGGGGGGTTAATTTTAGATTTTTTAAATGCAGCGAGGGCCTGATCTATGCCGATCGGGGACCTCCGCTGCAAGGGGTTTATGTGTGTGTGGGGGGGGGGGGGGGTGGCTGCAGGGACCCCTGCAGCATGGGGATGTGTTTAGGGAGCAGGGGGGAGCATCACACGGTAGTCTTGGGCTGCTTCGAGGCAGCACGTAGAGGCTTTAGGATCCCTTGCTAGCACTTTGTGCCCGTAGGGATTCTTCCGAGGTGCGAGATTCACCTCTTAGATTTAAGGCTGTGTGTGACGGTGTAGCTCTCTCATGGCTTATTCTCGGCCATTTTTCGGAGTCATCTCGCAAAGTAGGCTGCGAGGGACATATTGGGGAATCGGTCCTCGCAAACAGCAAAAAACTGCCTTTTACGAGAACCGAGGGAAATACGAGAGCTAATTTAATGACGGCTCTAAGTTTTTATGGTATATACTTATCCCAAGGTCTGTTACTAAAAGCGGGACCACAGTCTCCTAATTCCATTGACAAAATATTTAACTGTATTTACTGAACTGCTGCAGTGGTTTATCAATGGGCATGTTGAAATCACCATGTTGAGCTTTGAAATATTAGGAGACAAGTGAGGAAGCCAAAGAGTGGTAGTACATGAGCTATGTGGGTTAGGAGAAATGTTTCTACTGGCTACTAGCAAATGGAGTGAGAGTGATAGAAGGTAGGGGTCAGTTTATGGGAACAAATTTGAATTGCCTGGGAAAGTACAGGTGTATGCTGTGGAGGGAACACGGGTGTGACTACCCAGAGGTGAGGGGTCATATACATCCCAAGATTCTCCCTTGCAGCACCCAGCAGAACACTCCTAGGAGAACTTTGGAAAACAAGGCTAATACAATGTATAGCCAGTTGTTCATGCAGTTTAAGAATATCTTAAAAAAACAACTTCCTTTCTGGATGAAGAAAGGCCGATTTCACATTTCACAAATTAAGGGGTTTCTCACATTAACAGACTTATAAAAATGTGATTTGGCCAATTGAAAAGGGCTCTATATAAGCACAGAGCATAATTTTTTTACAGAAGTTTTTAGTTAGTGAACTTCTATCCAAAAGCAAGGTCTTCACTAACTAAAAACTTCTGGGAAAAAAAGATGCTATATGCTTATATCGAGCCCTATTCAATTGGCCAAATCACAATGTAGTAAGGCTGTGAATTGGGAGTGGGGAGTTACAAAGGAGATTGTAGTATAATTTTCGTACATTACTGTCTCTGTTTAAATTTTGTTTTTAATGCACATTTATAGAGAGCTTTATTGTTAAAATATGAAATTAACACAGCTACATGCTTGAAAAAAATGGGAAAGTATTTTTTTTTAAATCGATCAATAATTAATATTTTTATTTAGTACACATTGGTGGGGGTTAATTGGTGGGGTTTAAGTTTGGATGCCATGGAGGTCTATAGGGAACCCTATGGTTATAGTAAGATAGGGTATCTCCAGAGTCATAGGTAATGGGAAGTGGGAATCACCAGCTCATAGCGTGTGAAGTGGGAAACCCGTGCGTTCAATGTTTCATAGAGGGTATATGGAGGAATTCCGGGATCCCTGGCTTATAAAGGGTAGAGGGTCATAGGCGTAGGGGTCCTAAACCCACTGCATTATTTTTATTATTTATTAAATAATAAAACCTCTTCCCTGCTATGGAAAGGGATTTATATAGATAGAAAAGGAAAAGGAGGATGTTAATGCTAGTGTGGTGTGTTCACGTATTGGGTGCCATTCAGCAGCATTGCTATGAAGACTGAGCTTCTCCTGCGAGCAGGCTGTCTGCACAGGTTAGGGAGAGAGAGCAAAGGGACAACAGTCCTTGGTGCATGTCACCTACGTTGAATTTTTTTTTTGTTGAAGAGAAGCAATCATGGCTCCATAGCAAGCAAGAAAAACCAGATCAGAAAAAGGAGCTTTTTCTTGCTGCCAGAAAGGAGCCATATGCGATATCTCTAGATGACTACAAATGGGTAAAAAAACAACCGCATGAGTAATATAGGAACTGTAACACTTCCTCTCCGAGCAAGCATAGCTAGTTCTAATTAGTGCCAACAACTATGCCAGTCATTAGGTATACTCCAGATTCACAGGTGTGAACAAGCAGTCTAAAACCCCTACTTACAAACGTTTTTAACTTCTCTTCTTATAATTTCTCAAATGATTTTCATTCCATCGAGCCTTTAAGACAGAGAAAAAAGAAATATTATTAAAAGTGATCACTAACATAAGAAGATATGCAGCTGTCACATCTCTTTTCAAGCAGAATATTAAAAAGTTTCTATATCTACTCACCACATTTACTGAATGCATACTAGCGTTTTTATTGCAAAGTATTAACATCTGTGTCAATAACTTCTACCTAACACCTAAATGTAGAATTGTGTTAATTTCTTAGCATAAAAGTCACAATTTCTTTATGTCAGTCTTGCACACTCTCACTATAACCCATAGCAAAGAAGAAAGAGCTGTATTGCTTTTATAATGTTACTAGCGACTTGTCGATCAAAAATGACGGCAATAAATTTTGAAGCCTGGCAAAGCTGTTTTCCACACAATGCAAGGTTCTCCTTCCTCTAACTTGCGGGCCTCGCCAACCCACAAATTTTGTGCCCTGCAATGAGTGGCATTGCCTCAGCTTTCAGCGCTCATTGCAAGCCTTTCCCCACTCTCTCCCTCCCTTGTCTCATTGCCATCTCTCCCTCCCCTGGGTTTTTTTTTCCCCCTCTCAGCCCTATCTCTCTTTCCACCCCACTCCCTCCCTTACGTCTGTTTTCACCCTCTACCCCCCTCTCTCACCCCTGTGTCTCTTCCCCCCCCCCACTCCCTCCCCTGTGTCTGTTTCTACCCTCTCCCTTTCTCTCCCCTCTCTCTCCTCTGTGCCCCTGTTTGCATTTACGGGTGTGAAACCATTTGCTTGCAACCTCACTTACAGGCTCCCTGCCTCTCCCCCTGTGCTGTGTGTGAGGTTGTACTTTCATTTTTTAATTAATTGGCATCTTTTGGCGGTATCCCGTTAAATCCGTAATTTTTTTTAAGCCTGTAACTCGTAAGTCATTTTGAGCCTCTCCCCCCCCTCAAGCCAGTCACGTATGGGTCTTGTCTCTCTGTCTTGTCTGTTATGCTGTCATTTCTTTCTCTCTGACCCATCTCTCTCGCTCCTGGTGCTTGCTCTCTCTCTCTTTATGCTCTCGCTCTCTCTGCACTTTCTCTCTCTGTGCGCTCTCTTTCTCTGTGAGCTCTTTCTGTGCACTCTCTCTCTGTGTGCTCTCTCTCTTTCTGTGTGCTCTCTGCATTCTCTCTGTGTGCTTTCTGTCTGTGCACTCTTTCTCTTTGTCTGTGCGCTCTCTCTGTGCACTCTCTCTCTGCACTCTGTCTGTGTGCTCTCTCTTGATCTCTGTGTGCGCTGTCTGTGTGTACTCTCTGTCTGTGTGCACTCTCTCACTCTGTACCCCTCTCTCTCTGTGTCGATCTCTGTGCACTCTCTCTCTCACAGTGCGCTCTTTCTGTCTGCACTCTCTCTCTGTCTACGCTCTCTCTCTCTGTCTCAGATCTGTCTCTCTCGCTGTTTGTGTTGGTGCTGTCTGTGTGCACTCTCTCTCTTTATACCCCTCCCTGTCTGTGTTGATCTCTGTATGCTCTCTGTGTGTGCACTCTCTCTCTCTCTCTGTGCACTGTCTCTGTGGCTCTCTATCTCTCTGTGCTCTCTGTCTCTGCTCTCTGTCTCTGCTCTCTGTCTGTGCACTCTCTCTCTGGGTGCTCTCTGTCTTTGTGCTCTCTCTGTCTGTGCGTTCTTTCTGTCTGTGCGTTCTCTCTGTGCGCTCTCTCTTGCTCTCTGTGTGTGTTGCCTGTGTGTGATCTCTCTGTCTGTGCCCTCTCTCTCTCTGTGCTCTCTTTCTGTGCGCTCTCTCTCTTTCTGCGCACTCTGTCTGTGTGCTCTCTCTCACTCTCTGTGTGAGCTGTCTGTGTGTGCTCTCTCTCTGTACCCCTCCCTCTCTGTGTCAATGTCTCTGTGCTCTCTGTGTGTGCCCTTTCTCTATCTGTGCACACTCTGTGTGTCCCTCTCTCTCTATGTGCTCTCTCTGTCTCTGCTCTCTGTCTGTGCACTCTCTTTCTCTGCGCTCTCTCTCACTCTTTGTGTGCGCTGTATGTGTGTACTCTCTCTCTGTCTCTGTCAATCTCTGTGCTCTCTCTATGTGTACGCTCTCTTTGTGCACTCTCTTTTTGTCTCTCTCTCTCTCTCTCTCTCTCTGTGCACTCTCTTTCTGTGCTCTCTGTCTCTCTCGCTCTCTGTGTGTGCTGTCTGTGTGTGATCTCTCTGTCTGTGTGCACTCTCTCTCTTTGTACCCCTCCCTTTCTGTTTGCTCTCTCTGTAGCTCTCTCTCTCTCTTTGTGCGCTCTGTCTCTCTGTGGGATCTCTGTCTCCGCTCTCTGTGGCTCTATCTCTCTGTGCGCTCTTAGCCTCTGTGCGCTCTCTCTGCCTGCGTGCTCACTCTCTGTTTGTGCTCTCTCTTGCTCTCTGTGTGCGCTGTCTGTGTGTGATCTCTCTGTGCTCTCTCTCTGTGCGCCCTCTGTCTGTGCATTCTCTCTCTCTGCACTCTCTGTCTGCACTCTCTCTCTCTCGCACTTTGTGTGCTGTCTGTGTGCTCTCTCTCTCTCTCTCTGTACTTCTCCCCCTCTGTGTCGATCTCTTGGTGCTCTCTCTCTCTGTACCCCTCTTTCTATGTCGATCTCTGTGTGCTCTCTGCGTGTGTGCTTTCTCTATCTGCGCTCTGTGTGCATTGCTGTCTGTGGTCTCTGTCTGTGTGCACTCTCTGATTCTGTACCGCTCCCTCTCTTTGTCAATCTCTGTACGCTCTCTGTCTGTGCTCTCTCTCTTCTTTCTATCTGTGCACTCTCCCTCTTTGTGCTCTGTCTGTGCACTCTCTCTCTGTGCGCTGTCTTTGTGCACCCTCTCTGTCTGTGTGCGCTCTTGCTCTGTAATTCTCTCTCTCTCTGTACACCTCCCTCTCTGTACCTGTCTCTCTCTCTGTACCTGTCTCTCTCTCTCTCTGTACCTGCCTCTTTCACTCTGTACCTCTCTCTCTCCCTCTCTCTCTCTCTCTCTCTCTCTCACTTTGCTGTCTTTCTACGAAATGCAAATGGCCACCAGCTTCTGTCAAGATCTGGTTTTAGGCCCCGCCCCCACTGACATCATAGCCACGCTCCTTGATGACGTCAGCATTAGCAACATTTTTTGCTGCTCACAACTATATATGTAATGTGATGTTTTACAAAATAAACCACCACCTACTCCTTATCCTCTCTTTTTTACAGTTACTTTGGATGGTTTGAAATGCATTCTATTGGAGGCTGAATAATGTCTCATTATGTATCTTGATCTTTCTTTTTTATCAGGACTTGAACATCCTTAAAGTGTTTATTGAAAGTGACAGGCAATGAGAATAGTTTGGCAGACAATTGTATTCATTCATAGAACAGATGAGGACATGATTCAATATGAATGATGGTCAGGGCTGGACCATCCATTAGGCATTATTGGCATTAGCCTACAGGCGGGCCTCTAACAGGGGCTCCTCATTTTCACTTCCTAGAACACAGCACTGTCTGCAGGCACAGGAAGTGAGTAGGGGACATTTTACACAAAGCACCCAAGATGGCATCAGCCTAGCTGCCCTCTGGTAAGCAAAATAAATGTAAATGGTGTCTGTGTATGATGTGTGTGTGATGTATGTGTGTGTCATGTGAATATGTATGTGGCATGTGTGTGTGATGTGTATGTATGTTTGTGTGTATTTGTATGTTTGTGTGTGTATGTATGAGGTGTGTGTGTGTATGTGGTGTGTGTGAATATTTTTGTGTGTGTATGCGATGTGTGTGTATATGTATGTGGTTGTATGGGGTGTATGTGGGGTGTGTTTATGTATGCAGTGTGTGTATGTGTGTGTGTATGTGATGTGTGTGTATGTATGTGGTTTGTGTGTGTGTATCTTGTGTATGTGTATATGTATGTGGTGTGTATGTGTGTGTATATGCATGTGATGTGTGTGTGTATTATGTGGTTTGTGTGTATGTATGTAGTGTGTGTGTGTATGTGGTGTGTGTGATGTGTGTATATATATGTGGTGTGTGTGTGTGATGCATATGTATGTGGTGTGTTTGTGTATGGGATGTGTGTGTTTATGCATGTGGTGTGTGTACATATTGAAACAGGGCGCCCCCTTCTGGCGGGGTTTGCATCCTGCACTTTCTTATCTCTTTTACCCAGGGAGGAGGACACAGCAGGCTTGTCAGAGTTTTACTGCTATTTATTGGGTAGCATAAACAGAACAAAAAAACAGTGCTTGTATTCAGCGACAAAATAAAACCCTACATAAACGTGCTTACTATACTCAGGAACACCCTAACTATATCCGGCCAGCTTCTCTGGCTCCGGAGAGTGCCACCTTGTGGCCAGGATGCAAACAGTCTCTTATTTTTGTTATGGCGCCACCTTGTGGCCAGGAAACAAACAGTCTCTGATTGAGGGTGAAAATGCCAGCTTGTGGCTAGGAAACAAACAGTCTTTCGATGTCTTTTCCTCTATGGCTTCTGCCAATAGTGGGTGAAGCATAGGGCCCACCCTACTCTCCCTTATGCTTCACCCCAGGGACCCTTGACACCCTCTTGGGATGAGGGACTATTACTTTCTCTGAACGCACTCTTTTCCCTGGGGCCTTTGTACTTCTTTTCCTCATATGGTGAAAACGTGTATTTGTCACCAACCTTTTTATCCCTTGTTGCGTTCGGCTTCCCAGGGATGGGGTCTTTAGATAATCCTCTCTCAGTGGAGTATCTCTGATACCACAGGAGTCTTCTCTGTGAACAAACTCTGGAATATAATAGTCTTCCTGACTGTCTCGCTCCAGCACAAATCCCAGCTCTCTGGATCCCAGAGGCAGCTGAGCTGTTCAGGGCTTCCTCCTGCAACACACACAGCCCACGGCTCTTAGGCCCAAGCCTAAGTGAGAGAAACTCCACCCATCTCTCTGCTGCTTTTAAAAGCAGTTCACAGCTAGGCTGCTTCCATTTAGCCACTGATAACTGAATGGAATTAACCCCTTTCATTCTCAGGGGAGAAGTTTTATAGAGCTCTCTTGTGACCCCTAATGGCACTCCATCACATATCCTCCCCCTCAGCTCAACACCATGTAGTTGAGCTACATGAGCCGAGAGGCCGAAAACGCTCACTTGTAATTTTATCTTCCTCTTGTCTTCTCGTTTAAGGGGCTCCTCTTCATAGGGCCTAATATTCTCTGGTGCAACTATGCAGTATGGGCTTGGGTCTTGCTCTATTCTCTTGAGCTCAACAGCACGCGTACTTCCATGCGCCAGGAGAACTTTCCCTTCTTCAATTGATCCATCAACTTTGATGAAGTAAGGCTTGAGATACCCCTCGAATAGACTACCATGGATTTCGTCCACCGCATCATCTATGGGGAACACACTGTCTTGTTCGCCACATGGCACCTCTGGACCTGGTTGGATACTGACAGTATCTCCAAACCACACCTTTAGGTTGTTACACACAACTCTGTTCCTCCTGATCTTCCCATCTAGGCAAGTGTCATCTGTACGACCTTTGTACGCAGTTATCTGTCTCTTCTTTCTTTTCAGAAGAACAGGTTTTCCTTGGTACAACAGAAGCTCATCTTTCTGGACCGGAGTCATCGACATCACTTTCTCTTCATTGCTTTGTTTTTCTTCAATTTCTTTTAATAGGACCTGCAGTTCAGATAGTTATGCAGAGAGCGATTTGGTTGTATCATTTCTATCACAACCGGTTTCTTTTACATAATCTCTATAACGATTTGCCTTGAGTTCCTTACTCTTAAGTTTCCATTCTTCCAATTCTTTTTCTGCTTTCTGGGCAGTAGGTTTGTCCTCCTCATCACTGGGTTTCTTTTCAGGTTTACGTTCTTTGACTTGAACGGCCTTGACAGAGGGACGTGAAATTCTCGGCGACCGTCTTAATGTCCGGCCCATGCTTTCCTCTGCTTCAGGCTCCTCAGCTTCTGCAACTGCGGAAGCCACAAATAATGCGTCACCTCTCTTCCTCTTGCTGGAGACCCTGATTGTCAACTTGAGACCATCTTTATGTTTATTTTTTGAAGTACTTGTTTTCTTCTCAGTTTCAGAAGATTTATCTGTGTCAAGTGATTTTGTCTCCTTTTTTGTTGATGTTTCAGGTTGCTGCTCTGTATCACACTGTTCCGCTATGGTTGGTGAAACCTTTGTTTCCCTGCTTTCTTCTGGCTGATCTATCACAGCTGACGCCTTAGTTTGCTTTGCACCACTCTCAACTTGACTAGATGCTTCTTTGACTACACTCGCTCTCTCTTTATTAGAGACAGAAATAATGTCTTTCTTTCTCTCTGTCTCTTCATCCTTGGCACTGGTTTTGTTTGAATCGGTCTTACACAGCTCTTCTTTTGAAAGTACTTTTTGGTTTGATTTTTCAAGAGATGAAGTAATGTGATCATTTCCAAGATCTGGGGATTTTTCTAAATTCTCTGAGCTTGAAAGCTTACTGTTCTCTTTGAAGTTATGTAGACTTTGGTTTACGTCACTCTCTAAGAGATCTTTCAGATTTTTCACAGTCTCTTCCATAGCAAGCAATTGTTCTTTTAGGTGAAGGATTTCTTCTGTCATTACCTCCTTCCCAGAGATTCTCTGTTCATAAAGCCGTAACTGGTTGTCCTTCTCAATTAATTGCGTCTTTAGAGACTCCATTGTGGCTGCGTGAGTCTTACTTTGCGCCTCATTCTCAGTGTCCAGATTCTGGCATTTAGCAATTAGATCAAGGATTGTTGCATCCCGTTCTTGCACTTTAACTGCCAACTCTGATTTTTCCTTTTTTAGCTCCTCGGATGTGGCCAAACTTGATTGAAGACCTTTCTCAAGAATCTCAACAGCTTGGTTTAAAGAGTTTAATTCTTGTTCATTTGTGGATTTGTACTCATTAAACACATTAAGAGTTGACTCTCTCTCACTAATCACCTTATTGTGCTCTTCCCTTAACTGAACCATCTGCTGGGCCTCGCTCTCCAGTTTTCTGGTGAACTTTGCTAGCTTGTCCTCAGTTTGCTTCAATATACTGCTTAGATTGTCCACCCGATATTGGAGTCCCTCAAGCTCCTTGTCCTTTTGCGTTAATACTGTTTTCAGCTTGGAGATTTCCAGTTTTAATGTGGTTATTTGACAAATCGGCTGCTCCTCTTGAGTTTGAGCCGCTTGGTCTTGTCTCTCCTTCTGTACAGCGTTCTCTGAAAGGGATGTCTGCAGATTGGTAATTATTCCCTCTAGCTGCAGTTTCTCAGAATCAAACCGGGCTCTCTGGGTTTCTAGTTCTGCATTGGTGGAGCTCTTCTCTTGTTCTAGCTTGGTGATCTGTACTTGGAGGGCTGTACACCTAGCAGTGATTTCAGCTACTTCCTGGGTCAATCCTTCCATCTTCAGGATGTCCCCCATGTTTTCCAGCTTAGACTTGGGAGGATTCTTCCTCTGCTCCCAAATTGGCATCAGTTTCTCATTCCTGTAGGACACTCTGTAGTCCTCAAATGCAGGCATCCTCCGCCATTCAGGAATATAGTCTGGCATCATCTTTACCTCTCGCCGGTCTGGTTTGGTATGACACATCTCCAGGCTCTGCGTCATATGTCCTGTCTGGGACAGTGTGTACTCCTTGAGTTTTTCCGCATTGCGGTCAGCCCGTTTCTTTTCTCTGTGATAAGCAGCTTCCACTTCTCTGAACTTGTTTTTTATCATCTCTAAGTCGGATGCACTTTGCGAGTAGCTGGCCTTTTCCACTTGAAGTGAAGACTCAAGGTCCAGGATCCGCAACTGGATAACTTCAGAGTTAAACTTAGACTCCCGATGGGCTGCTCTTTCCGATTTGATATCTTCTTCCAGTCTTTTTACTGTGTGTGCTGCTGTCTCCAGTTCCAGAATCAGTCTCTCCTCTTTCTCACGACTGTATTCCAGCTCACTCTTCTGACGTGAGAAGTTATCCATGGAGACATTTTTCTCTGCTTCCATTTCATGTAGCTGCTTGTGCAACTCTTGAACCTTCCTGTTTTGGGACTGGATAACAGATTCCATTTCTTTCTTCACCTTCTGCTCTCTCATCTGAAGCTCCTCAATCTTGACTTTAAATTGTCCTTGGAGCCTTACAGAATGCTGTTTCTCCTCCTCTAAGGCCATTCTGTCTGCACTAGCAGGCTCTTTTGCTTTCTCAGCAATATCTGTTACTGTCTCTGCAGTTTCTTTTGTGCACTCTGCATTCTCATCAGCGGCTCCTGCCGTCTCTGTGGCGGCTCCTGCCGTCTCTGTGGCGGCTCCTGCCGTCTCTGTGGCGGCTCCTGCCGTCTCTGTGGCCGCTCCTGCCGTCTCTGTGGCGGCTCCTGCCGTTTCTGTGGCGGCTCCTGCCGTCTCTGTGGCGGCTCCTCTGTCAGCCCACAAGTTCCTTGCTTGTCTATCTTTGACAATATCACCAAATGACTTCTCAACGCCAAGCTCCAATGGGGTGTCCATAATATTTGGATGGAAATCTCTCCTTGTCATGCCAGTCGCACCTTTCTCGTGTGGTTGAAGTATAGGAGCACTTCTCCGGCTAGCTTGTTGCACCCCCAGCGCCTTTATGCTGGTTGTAAAGTACGCCTTCTGTTCATTCTGGGTACTGATTCTCTGTGCTCTGACATCCCGGGTAACTCCAACTCTGGCAAGGATCTCAGCTTTGAGGTCATCATAGTTTTCTTTCTTTTCTTCATTCAAGCTCAGATAAGCTTTCTGAGCTTCGCCCGTCAAATACGGGGCAATGAGGCTGGCCCAGTACCGTTTGTGCCACGCCTCCCTAATGGCTGTTCTCTCAAAAATGGTGAGGTATATGATCACATCATCATCCTCTGTCAGCTCCCAAAGAATTTCATTGGCTCTAACTCTGGCCACATCTTTACTATTTTTTTCCAGTATAGCTTCATTCTGGGCTAGCTGGATGGCCCACTTTCTAGTGAACTCTTGATGAGCAGCTGTGGCCTCTCTCATATAGATTGTTTCCTCCTCTGCTTGTCGCTGCTGTTCCTGCTGCAGTTGCTGCTGCAGTTGCTGCTGGTGCTGTTGCAGTTGCTGCTGCAGTTGCTGCTGTTGCTGCTGATGCTGCTGTTGCTGCTGATGCTGCTGTTGCAGCAAGGCCTTCAGTATATCCTCCATCACTGTACTGTACTGTGGGCTGTCTTCTTGCACTCAGACACTTCACGATCCCACCACTGCCACCAGTGAAACAGGGCGCCCCCTTCTGGCGGGGTTTGCGTCCTGCACTTTCTTATCTCTTTTACCCAGGGAGGAGGACACAGCAGGCTTGTCAGAGTTTTACTGCTATTTATTGGGTAGCATAAACAGAACAAAAAAACAGTGCTTGTATTCAGCGACAAAATAAAACCCTACATAAACGTGCTTACTATACTCAGGAACACCCTAACTATATCCGGCCAGCTTCTCTGGCTCCGGAGAGTGCCACCTTGTGGCCAGGATGCAAACAGTCTCTTATTTTTGTTATGGCGCCACCTTGTGGCCAGGAAACAAACAGTCTCTGATTGAGGGTGAAAATGCCAGCTTGTGGCTAGGAAACAAACAGTCTTTCGATGTCTTTTCCTCTATGGCTTCTGCCAATAGTGGGTGAAGCATAGGGCCCACCCTACTCTCCCTTATGCTTCACCCCAGGGACCCTTGACACCCTCTTGGGATGAGGGACTATTACTTTCTCTGAACGCACTCTTTTCCCTGGGGCCTTTGTACTTCTTTTCCTCATATGGTGAAAACGTGTATTTGTCACCAACCTTTTTATCCCTTGTTGCGTTCGGCTTCCCAGGGATGGGGTCTTTAGATAATCCTCTCTCAGTGGAGTATCTCTGATACCACAGGAGTCTTCTCTGTGAACAAACTCTGGAATATAATAGTCTTCCTGACTGTCTCGCTCCAGCACAAATCCCAGCTCTCTGGATCCCAGAGGCAGCTGAGCTGTTCAGGGCTTCCTCCTGCAACACACACAGCCCACGGCTCTTAGGCCCAAGCCTAAGTGAGAGAAACTCCACCCATCTCTCTGCTGCTTTTAAAAGCAGTTCACAGCTAGGCTGCTTCCATTTAGCCACTGATAACTGAATGGAATTAACCCCTTTCATTCTCAGGGGAGAAGTTTTATAGAGCTCTCTTGTGACCCCTAATGGCACTCCATCACAATATGTTGTGTGTGTGTGTGTCTGATATGTGTGCATGTTTGTGATGGATGAGTGAAGTGGGTCTGTTGTGTGTATATGATATGTGTGTGTATGTGAGTGAGTGTCTGATGTGTGCGTGTCTGTGATGTATGTGTGTGATGTGTATGTGTGTGATGTGTATGTGTGTGTGATGTTTGTGATGTGTATTTGTGCCATTCATTATGTGCTGTGTGTATATGTGTGGTGGATGTGTGTGATGTGTGTGAGTGAATGCTTAAATACATCAAAGCAAAAAACGGAAGTGCCCGCTACATGTGCACAGGGGCACCTTAGAGTTCACTGCCAACGGGGCTAAAAAAATGTAAATCCAGCCCTGATGAATAACACAACATTCTCCAATGGACAAATATCATAAGGAAAAATCTTTTGGAAAACATGTTGCACAGTATATATGTATAATTATTTGATAAGGAAGGCACACTGCAAGCAAATGTTTGTTGTTATGTGCAACAGTATGTAAAAGGATGGACTATGCTCAGCCACATGACCCCAGTCTGGGGTGTCATGGTGCTGTTCCCCTCTGTATTATACTTCTGCGTATATGGTGACAAATATGTTGTTCCATGGCATGGTTCTTTTAACGTATCCCTGTTCCAATGTATGCTGATGACATGTTTTACATGTAGGCTGTTAATATTATGTTGATGTTTGCTATGAAACTGCTGGTATGTCCCTACGGTAGCTAAAAATGTATAGGGATGGCGTCCCAGGGACAGCGGGAACCAGATTGAGAGATGCTGTACATATGGGGTTAGAAAGGCGTTGCCAGACATTAATATACTGATAGGAGATCAGATTAGAAGGATAGGGGCCTAATGAAGATAAGCAGGTCATGTAAGCGAATAAGATATAGGGTCTTCAGTATTGTCCTACTAGACATACTACTGTAAGGTCAACAACCCAGAATAAGATAATTTGCCCTGATAATTAGGTTAATGCACCATAGTGGTAGATTACATGTCTTACATCAATTAATGGACAGGTGCTCCACTTGGGTATACAGGAAGCTGAATTCTGTACATATAGATGATTGATGTTGATGTCCCAAAACCTTAACCATTGAAAACACACATAAACAGTGATAACAGCATAACCAAACTAGATTATATACACAGATCACACTCAGAAATGTACACGACTGTGCATTAATATCATAGGTGTAGTGTGGGCGGATCCCGGAAGGGCAAGAGGCTGTTTTGAAAAAAGGGGACACCTATAGGGTTAAATTAAATACTATATAATAATTATGATGCATAGCATCTACTAGGGTCACATGTTGTCACTACACCACTGCAACCAGAATCTGATGAATACAAATATCATCATACATCACTTCTTTTAATAGAAGTAAACAGTAACATGCATAGCACTTACCTATGGTTGTCATAAACTCAATAGTATGCTGTTACCTCTGGGCGTGGTATGAGTATTGCTATCCCTTTTTGGGGTATTACCACCCAATGCGTAGTTCCCAGGCATACCAACAGGATGTCCACGTTCTATGGGTATTATATAGGTGGGCTGAAATAATGCTCATTGAGTGTATGAATTTTTATTTTTTCATGATTATGCTATATTCAGAAATAGCCAATTTCCAATTTTTAGCTATGGTAGTTCTGACTGCTAAAACAATTGACTTGACAGAAGTTGAGCTTCTTTGTAGAGACCACTGATAGGTAGACCTAGTAACGCTTCTTCCGTTTTTTGGGGGATCCTATGTCCCCATAGCTTCTCTAAAATGTTGAACGTTTCTGACCATATATGGGCGATTTTAGGGCAGTCCCAAAGGACATGTCTTTTTTTTTAATAATTAATGTTTTATTTAGGACAAGTCAATCTAATACAACAGTTTAGTATAACATAGTATAGAAAGGTCTATCATGTAAATAGCAAAATACAATCACAAAAAGAGTGAAGAACAGATTTGAGAAATGCAAAAATCTAAGCATTCTATCCTACTCAGCCTGCTACGTTTTCGTGATCTAATAACTGTCCAGAATTTTTTAATAAAATGGTGTGAATGAAGCATATAAAAATAAACATGAAATACCAGTTCTTAACTCCCACACCACACTAACTTGGACCAACTGAAATCTGGCTTCTATATGACCTTCTATACTGTGATGTAGAAAGACGTCCTAACATTTTTTCTCTTTTTGATTAACAACCTGCATTCTTGAGTAAACTTGCTCTTAACTATTTTACAAAATATTTAGCTATCATTAAACTTCCTCAACTTATGTCTACTTGTGTTAATAAATATAAAATATTCAATACCTGTGAGCTCCCTCATCATCACTCCAAAAGCCTCCATCCAGATGCGAACCAGCCATCCTCTCCAGCCGCCTCCATCCTCCAATTTCCCAAACTCTCCCATCCAATCTCTATCTAGATCTGTGTGCTATATTTGGACACCAACCAGGAAGCCCATGTGCTAGTAAACCTGGGCATTGTGTTCTGTAATGAATTCGCTATTCTCTCATTTATCATTATATAATTGATCTTTGTAATAACTTCTTTGATTGGCAATACAGAGGTTTTCCAATTTTTGGCAATGCAATTTTTAGTGGCTAAGGTCCAAAATTCAGAGTTCATTCTGATCTCTAGATAAATCATGATATTTCATTCCCAGAAGGCATGTTTCAATTTCGGGTCTTAAGCTCCTGTAAACAAGTCTGTGAGTTCTCCCCATAACTTCTGCACAACTGGACATGTCCACCAGATATGTAGGAAATTCCCTTCTGTTTTACATCCCTAAAACATTCTCCATTTATATCTTTACTAAATGTTGCCATCCTTTGGGGGGTGTAATAGGTTCTATGCAATACCTTAATAGAGGTCTCAAGTAGACTATATGTATATGAGCCCCTTGTCAGATTAGTACAGATTCTTTTCCAGGCAAAGACATCTAATTCCTTTCCCAGGTCCTGCTCCCACTTTATCATAAATTTAGTTTTTTGTGTGTTCTGGAACTCTATCAAGTAGGAATATATGTAACCTAGGGTGCCTTTCATCGAGGGTATCTTTTCACAGATAGAGGACCACCCTGTATGTGCAGGAATCCCATAAACATGGACTAGCGAGGAGATCCAGTGTCTAAACTTCCGATAGTTCCATAACTCCTTCTCAGGAATTTGAAACCGGGATATAATAGAAGTATGTGTTAACAGAGCCTCCGTGGAAAACCATTCCCCTATTCTCTTTAGAGGGCTAGTCAGCCACCATATTTTGGAATTTGGGCTAATAGTGGTCTCAAACTCGGGGAAAGATGTCAAGGACATCAGTGGTGATAGGGTTGGAATCAAGGTGCTCGCTTTTTTAAGTCGATCCCAGGCCTGAAGGGTCGTAGAGATTATTGGGTTAGTATGTCTGCGTCTCGTGTCTATTTTTGCTTTCTCCCAGATCACCGTATCCCATGATTGGGGTTTCATCTGCCAATTTTCAATAAAAGTCCACAACGGTTGCAGTTTACTAGAATGGGTTACAGGGATGCACGCCAGCCGTGCTGCTTGTAAATAAAGCCTCAGATTAGGACAAGACAGACCCCCTTTTTGCCTATTCCTATACATCGTTTTCCTCGCAATACGTGGTGGTTTATTACGCCAGATAAATCTAAACATTGTATTTTGGAATTCCTGTCCATGATATTTGGTACTTAGACCAGGTCCTTAAGTCTTCAGTCAGCTGCCTAATTAATGGTGGGAAGTTAGCTTTGTATAGACCCGCCAAATTTTTAGTAAGCCTAATCCCAAGGTATTTGATTGAATTTTTAGGCCATTGAAAATTAAACGCCGCCTTCAATGTTTCTATTATAGGCCCTAGAACCCCCACCCCCAAGGCCTCAGTTTTTTCTTCATTTATCTGTAGCCCTGACATGGCCCCAAATTCCCTTAAAGTAGACAATAATTTAGGAATAGAGTTTACAGGGTCCGTTAGAGTGCATAAGAGATCGTCTGCGAACAAAGAGCATTTCAAGTGGTGGTGACCTACCTGCAGACCCCTGATCCCCCCTTCTCCCCTTATCTTTTGAGCCAAAGGCTCAATAGCCAACGCAAAAAGCAGCGGAGACAGGGGACACCCTTGCCTGGTACCCCGCTGTATGTTAACCAGAGCCTCTCCCGTCCCGGGCATCCTTATATGAGCTTCAGGGCATCTATATAGTGTTTTGATTAGGCGTATAAAGTTTCCCGTAATACCGAATTTAGCTAGCACTGCATATAAGTAAGGCCACTCTACTGTGTCAAATGCCTTTTCCATATCCAGCGCCAACACACAAAGAGGTGTCTTGCTTTGGGAGGCCAGGTGTATAACATTCATGGTCCTACGAATATTATCTACCGTTTGTCTATGTTGTATGAACCCGGTCTGGTCCTTGTGTATTAGGGTTGGGAGAAACCTTGCCATCCTATTTGCCATAATTTTAGTTAATAATTTAATATCCCCATTCATGAGGGAAATGGGGCCTTCCCTGATTTCAAACTCTTAATGGTTTCCAATATTTCCTCTACCCCCACTTCCGCATTCAAATCTTCCAAATTTTGCTCTGAGGCTTTAGGAAGATCACACGAATCCAGATAGGATCTAAGAGCATCCGGGCTCGGGTTTGTTTTTGTCGAATAGATTGAGTTGTAAAAGTCCCTAAATGTGCGTTTGATTTCGCTCTGGCTCACTGTCATCTTCCCAGACCTAGTTCTAATCCTCAGAATTCTGGACAATGCTGCTTTAGACCGAAGCTTCCGTGCCAGAAAGGAATCTGGTTTATTAGCTTTGGAGTAAAACAGCTGATTCGTCCGTCTCAGGGCACTCTCAGTTCTATGCGAAAGCAAGGCATCAAGTTCCAATCTAGTGTCATCTATACTTTGGCGGAGTTTGGTGGAGGGTGTGTTTGATTCTGTAGCTCTAGATCTTGTAACTTTATAGTAAGTTCCTGTTCCTGACGTATACCTTTTTTTTTAATGACAGATGCCATTTTGATACACATCCCCCTGATATAGGCCTTATGGGCCATCCACACCCATCCTATATCAGAACCCGGGGTATTATTTAACTCGAAATATTGTTGCAATTCTTTCTGTATCTGGCCCGTTAGTGCTATATCTGTTAACATACGTTCATTAATTTTCCAGGAATATGGAGTCCTTGATTCTCCACCAAGATCCATATTCAAGGAGACTGCCGAGTGGTCTGACTACGGGCCCCTGGTTTGATCAAAAAACTTGGAGGTTACCAAAATGGTGTCTATCCGTGAGTAGGTCCCATGCGTATGTGAGTAGTAGGTGTATTCACGACTATTAGGATGATGTCCCCTCCAGGCATCCACTAAGCCCATTCTGTCTAGCACCCCTTTAATCTGTTGTAGTTTCCGCGAGTATCTATTAGTGGCTTGGGAACTCGAACGATCCAGCCCATGCTCCAGCACAAGGTTGAAATCCCCCCCTATCACCACCAGACCGTCTGACCAGGGTTCCACTTTTCTCAGCATGTGTAGTAAACTTTTATGGGGTGCCACCGTGTTCGCAGAAAAGGATACTAGCGTAAGCCTAACTTCCTGAATAGTTCCCCGCAAAATGACATAATGCCCATCTTTATCTATCAATTTGGAGTCAATCTGAAAGGGAAAGTTACGGTGAATAAGAATGGTGGCTCCCGCTTTTTTGGACCTTTGGGTTGAAGAGTGGAAAGTGGGATATTCCTTGTGTAAGTATGAGGGAATATGATTCTTAGCAAAATGCATTTCCTGCATAAAAATGATGGATGGTTTCTTAGTTTGATAATACAGGAAAGCTTTGCTTCTTTTAAATTGGGAATTAAAGCCCTTAACATTGTGTGTTAAAAAACTATATTTCTCCCTCATAACTCTAGCCATGTCTGTCCTGCATCCCGAGATAATTTAGTCTAATCATCTTACCTTGTATCGGTGTGAGCTGGACTGGATGGGGCGACCAGAGAGGCTCTTGAGCCAAGACAAAAGGCTCCTTGAAGCTGTTGCAGTGATGAGATACGAGCACGCAATTCTGGGAATGAAAAAAATAGCAAAAAGACAAGTTAACAAATGAGGAGTTCACAAGAAGATCAATATCTTTGCAGTTATCGAGGAGTACTATCCTACATAACGTTTTTAATACACATAACTTCCTACGCCAGTCGTAAAATCTGGCCTCTAGGGGAGAGAGTAATGGACCCGCCATTCTCTAATACGGCCCCGTTAGGAAGGGGTAATACATTTCTTTGAGGTACAAAAAGATCTAACTAAGGAGAGGGGGGATACCCTCGACAATGCAAATTATCTAACCAACATTATAACTAGCAGCATATTAACTAACTGAAATAGAAAGAATCACAACTGTAAAAAACAACATTTTTGAAGATTAGCAAGTTCTCCAGACACCGAAATCCAGATAAAAAAGTCCCGTGCAACCGCCAAAAGGATTCTCAGACCCCTCCAGCTTGGGGCTCAGGAGTCTTGGTATGTCTCTCAGGAGGGATAGTCAAGGCCTCTAACGTGTCAGCCTCTCCAATTCTATTTTTACTCCTAAAAGGAACCGAGGTCCACTGTCTCTTAGGGAGAGGATTCAGGGTCACACGCTGATTTTCAGGGTCTCTGTGGCCATCATCCGAAGTTATATGCAGCATTTGTAGCAATGACATGCAGTCTTCCAGACTTTGGACCGTGTGAGTTTTCCCCTTATATTGAAAAATCAGGGCAAAAGGGAAGCCCCATCGGTATTGGATACCATGCTGGATGAGAATTCCCAATGCCGGTTTCATTTCTCTTCTCCTGGTCAGCGTGATAGGAGAGAGGTCTGCAAACACCATGAGTTGAGCATCATCTGGTCCTCTAAGATCCGAGATCTTTCGGGTTGCAGCTAGTATTATGTCCCTGGACTGTTGTCGGGAGAATCGGACAATTACATCCTTAGGGGTATCCATATTCCGAGAAGCTCCTAGCGCCCTATGCGCTCTTTCTATATCAATGTCCGCTTCTGCCCCTTCTGGTAAGATCACAGTGAGCAAGTCCATAATATATCTTTTCAGATTCATTATCGCTTTAGGAATCCCCCTTATTCGTATGTTATGTCTTCTAGATCGATTCTTTAGATCTTCATACTTGTCCTCCAGAGCCGCAATGCGTGACGCGTGGTGATGCGTCTCCCTCCTGTCTCTATCCTGCGCTTCAATCAGTTGGTCAACAGTTTCTTCTAGCTGGTGGGTTCTTTGACCTAGGTCCTGGATGTCTTTCCTGATTGCATCCACCGTTTTAGTCGTGTAAGCTTGAAACAGTTTTTCAATTTGTGCCAGCGCATTCTTGGATAGGTTGATATCAGCCTGGGTCGCTTTTTGTATGTCCTCCCCCTCTGATTCCTCCAAGGGGTCAGATCTCACCTCACCGGGAGTTTCAGGGGGTTTGCAGTAGTCCGTGATTCTTTTAAGCGGAAGGGATTTTTTACTCTTTCCCATCTTGGGCTGCTGCGGACCTTTCACAAAGTATGGAATACTTAAGTTGCCGCGTAGATGTATGCCCCTTTCAGGGATATGTTCTTGTTAGAGTTGAATTCCGGCTTGTTATTTTACAAGTTGTGGCGTGCTGTGTTGCTATGCCATGATCTGTCAAGGTCTCCCCCGGTGGATCATATTAGACCTACATTACTCTCTGTCCACATGGAAGCAGTGTTCAATAAGCAAGTAAAGTAGTTGAATTGATCCTAGTAATCAGAGATCTAGTTGGTTTGAAAGTGAAGCCTGACAGTTGCAGCCCTGAAAAATAATGCCAAACTGCTGTGCCAATTATCACACTTGTCATGTGTGTCAGTCTCTATTTCCTGGGTATTACTTATACACTGCCACTTGTAGGTTCAGAGCAGTCAGTAGCACTGGCAGAAATAGTTGAAATGTAGATGTAGCATATATAGGGGTCTCTGGGCATGTAATGAAGCTGTTTACTCACAGTTTAGGATCAGGCTGTAGTTGTTCTTCAATTGCCACAAAGTCCCTGTTGCAGTAATACTAAGGCCTTAGGTTCATCCCTTGGCTAGCAGCCTAAGATGGCCGCCACCCGTTTTCGCGGGCTTATTGTTGCTTAATCTTGCCGCCCTGTGCGCTCCAGGTCTGGGTACAGACCCCCCAGCACCCCTCCGGCCGGAACCAGCCGCCACCGGGCTCTTTCAGGGGGACACTGCAGGCTTGCAGGGTATGTGCTGCCCCCAGGCCTCAATCCGGAGTTCTCTCCGTGTGGGGAGTCAAAATGGCCGCCACCCGGTCTCCCCAGGTCTATGCCCAGCCACTACCTGTTAGGGCCCCCTGTTCAGACCTCTCCACGCTGCCCAGTCGGATCTACACTGCGCCGGACCTCTCCCCGGCGGTCTCTTCGAGTGCCTCACAACCAAAGGACATGTCTTAATGTACCTGGGGAGTCGCAGCCTCTTAAGCAACTGCCATCCAAGGATGGATTTGAGAGCTTCAGTCTGGTTGGAGTCAAGTACCACCTCATAATGGTTTTGTATGAGTTTTCTCTCAGAATTATGTTAAGGGAGGAACTTATCGCATGTTTATGTATTTTATTTCATATCAAATTGGTTAGGATGACGTCAAGTTCAGATTCCCTTGAAATCTGAGGGTGGAGCTTAGATGGCGTGACTTTGTCTAATAGGTAATTATAGATGATAGAAATATTTTTATTACCAATTGAGTTATCTATGCAGCATTTTTCAAAAGGGGTTTGACTTGTGATAGATTGAGTCATTTCTTTAATGATAGGTGGTTTTGGTCTCTAAAAGTCATGGGGGACCACTGCTGATTTCCTCGTTATAGGTCAGCGGCTATACTAGTGGCACCCTTTTATTCATTTGAGCCCATAAGGATATACAGGGAGTGCAGAATTATTAGGCAAATGAGTATTTTGACCACATCATCCTCTTTATGCATGTTGTCTTACTCCAAGCTGTATAGGCTCGAAAGCCTACTACCAATTAAGCATATTAGGTGATGTGCATCTCTGTAATGAGAAGGGGTGTGGTCTAGTGACATCAACACCCTATATCAGGTGTGCATAATTATTAGGCAACTTCCTTTCCTTTGGCAAAATGGGTCAAAAGAAGGACTTGACAGGCTCAGAAAATTCAAAAATAGTGAGATATCTTGCAGAGGGATGCAGCACTCTTAAAATTGCAAAGCTTCTGAAGTGTGATCATCGAACAATCAAGCGTTTCATTCAAAATAGTCAACAGGGTCGCAAGAAGCGTGTGGAAAAACCAAGGCGCAAAATAACTGCCCATGAACTGAGAAAAGTCAAGTGTGCAGCTGCCACGATGCCACTTGCCACCAGTTTGGCCATATTTCAGAGCTGCAACATCACTGGAGTGCCCAAAAGCACAAGGTGTGCAATACTCAGAGACATGGCCAAGGTAAGAAAGACTGAAAGACGACCACCACTGAACAAGACACACAAGCTGAAACGTCAAGACTGGGCCAAGAAATATCTCAAGACTGATTTTTCTAAGGTTTTATGGACTGATGAAATGAGAGTGAGTCTTGATGGGCCAGATGGATGGGCCCGTGGCTGGATTGGTAAAGGGCAGAGAGCTCCAGTCCGACTCAGACGCCAGCAAGGTGGAGGTGGAGTACCGGTTTGGGCTGGTATCATCAAAGATTAGCTTGTGGGGCCTTTTGGGGTTGAGGATGGAGTCAAGCTCAACTCCCAGTCCTACTGCCAGTTCCTGGAAGACACCTTCTTCAAGCAGTGGTACAGGAAGAAGTCTGCATCCTTCAAGAAAAACATGATTTTCATGCAGGACAATGCTCCATCACACGCGTCCAAGTACTCCACAGCGTGGCTGGCAAGAAAGGGTATAAAAGAAGAAAATCTAATGACATGGCCTCCTTGTTCACCTGATCTGAACCCCATTGAGAACCTGTGGTCCATCATCAAATGTGAGATTTACAAGGAGGGAAAACAGTACACCTCTCTGAACAGTGTCTGGGAGGTTGTGGTTGCTGCTGCACGCAATGTTGATGGTGAACAGATCAAAACACTGACAGAATCCATGGATGGCAGGCTTTTGAGTGTCCTTGCAAAGAAAGGTGGCTATATTGGTCACTGATTTGTTTTTGTTTTGTTTTTTGGAGAAAAAAAAATGTATATTTGTGAATGTTGAGATGTTAAATTGGTTTCACTGGTAAAAATAAATAATTGAAATGGGTATATATTTGTTTTTTGTTAAGTTGCCTAATAATTATGCACAGTAATAGTCACCTGCACACACAGATATCCCCCTAAAATAGCTAGAACTAAAAACAAACTAAAAACTACTTCCAAAAATATTCAGCTTTGATATTAATGAGTTTTTTGGGTTCATTAAGCACATGGTTGTTGTTCAATAATAAAATGAATCCTCAAAAATACAACTTGCCTAATAATTCTGCACCTGTAGATTGACTTCACACTCCTGAAGAGGAGGAATTAACTTAATTTGTGATGTAGGCTAAGCCAGAGCACCTGACTAATAAGGAGATTCTGTTCCTTAAGGATATGTTTTTCAATCTCTACCCAAATCGGCATCTGCTCCTTACCAAACCACTTCGTTGATTGTGCCAGTCTTATATCTTTATAGTATTTTAGTAAGTCTGGGAGGGCTAGACCACCCATGTCTTTGGATGCCATCATGTTAGTTTTATTTATTCTTGTTTTTTTGCGATCCCAGACAAAGAACCCAAATTTCGTTGTGTTAATCGCTGTCGGAATTGTACGAAGGAGGTACAAGAGCTTGGGTAGCGCATTCATTTTAATAGCATGGATCTTTCATAGCCATGAGATTTTTTAGGAAGACCACGTATTTATGTCATTAGGAAGCTTTTTTTCTAAGCATGGGATAGTTTGCGTTATAAGTTAAGCCAGATTGCCTATGTATAAAGATTCCCAATTATTCAATATGTTGTTGGACCCATTTAAAAGAGACATTTGCTGATAATAGAGATTCCAAATGCTTTGGTCAACGATATGGCTAATGTTTCAATGCACAAAGCAAAGAGAAGAGGGGAAAGGGGACAACACTGTCTTGTCCCTCTTGCTATTTTAAAAGGTTGGGATTTAATGCCCTGATACGCAATATGTGCTTTTGGGGCAGAATAAAGTGGTAATATTCCTTTCACTAGTCTGTCACTCAGACCAATCTTATGTAGGGTCTCAGACATGTGAGCCCAATCAATCTTATCCATTTTCGCTGACTCATCATCAAGCAGATCTAGGATTTATCTAGTGTTATCCGGAGCTTCTCTGCCCTGAATAATCCCTACCTGGTCCGAATGGATCAGCCACGGTAATACTTGAGATAGTCTGTTCGCTATAATTTTGGAATATATTTTAATGTTACTATTGATCAAGGACATAGGTCTGTAGCTCTTACATTGAGAAGGATATTTGCCTTCTTTAAGTAAGACAATTACTTTGGCTTCGAGAAATTCTGCTTTCTTAGGTATACCTGATAAAAAGTCATTAAACAGGGCTTGGAAGTGAGGTAATAAAGTTTCTATAAATTGCTTATAGTAGTAATTGGTGAAACCATCTGGGCCAGGGGCTTTGTGCAGCTTAGTTTCTTTAATGGCCTTTTTGATTTCGTCCATGGATATTGGGATATTAGGATTGATCGCTATTAATTTTAGGGAGAAACATATTCATTTGTTCTATGTGACCAGTCGAGCCTGACCTGGGGGGCACTGAGTAAAAGTCAGCGTAATACTTTTCAAATTCATCTGTGATTTAACTTGGTTGATAAATAGCCTTATCGTTCTCCACTTTGAGTTTGGGGATAAATGCATTTGCCCTTTGCTGATTGAGTTTTTTGGCAAGCATACTTAGACTGGGCTCTCTGCTCGAACAGTTACAACCTTCCTCCGTAGAACCTCATTCAAGTACTGATTGAGTTTGTAAATTTCCGCTTGGACCCCAGTTGGTCTCAGAGGAGGCGCGACTTTTTGGAGGGCTGAAATCTTTATGTTTAATTCTTTAATTTGAGCTAGCTCAAGTTTTTTAGAAAGGGAACCTATTTGAATGCATGTGCCTTTCAGTACTGTTTTTTGTGCGGACCAAACTCCTGCATGGTCCACTTCCCCTCCAGTGTTCAAATTAAAGTAGTGTATAAGTGCCTTAGGAATGTTTTTCCTTGACAAAGCGTTGTTAAGGAGGGCTGGGTTTAGGGCCCATGTTGGAGATCGTCCCCTGGGTAGTTCATGGTCTGACCAGGAGATGGGCCAGATAGCTGCGTCTGATAAATTTGAACCTAAGTGTTGCTGAATTAAAATATAGTCGATACGGGAGTGTGAGTTTTGTCTAGCTGAGTAATCTGTATATTTCCTATCATTAGGATGCAGCATCCTCCACGTATCGAGCATACCCTGAGTTTTGAGGAGTGATTTAAAAGATTTGGTGGCCGTAGGTATCACGGACGGGGGTGTAGTACCTGATCTATCTTTTGCAGGGTCTAGTACTGAATTCATATCGCCCCCTAAGATCCAAACGGAATGTTGCCAACCAGTCATCAACTCTGGTATTTTATAGAAGAAGGCTGCTTGCCCAGTATTCGGGGCGTATACATTTAGCAGTGAAATCTTTTGGCACATTAATAGTGCCTTGTAATAGGATATATCTCCCATCGTTATATCTAGTAGATATATGCTGAAAATTCAGTCTCTTGGGTAATAAGTATTGAAACCCCTCTTTTTTTTCGGGGGCAGTCGAGTGATATGTTTGTGTAAAGTATTTACCCCAGTATTTTGGGATAGCGTTATTTTAAAAATAAGTTTCTTGAATTAGAACAATGTCTATACCCATACGGTTGTAATCCCCCAGGGCAATCCCCCGCTTTATTGGTTAATTTAGCCATTGGACATTGTGTGAAGCTATTTTTAGATCCATTACTCTCCTCCTTCACCGATTGAGGAACTTAGGTTAGGGTGTCTGGTATTCGCTCTGTCCCCAGTAGGAGATAAACCAAAGGAAGGTATTTATTCGGTGTGAATAGGAGTAGTCTTCACCAGGTAAGGAAGGGAGTAGGCAGAGCTGAAAGGGAAATAAATGGGAAGAAAATGCTAGAAACAGGCAAGTGAGAAATATACAAAGTACTAGAACAAAGTACGGCAACAATAATATGTTTTTCAAATCAATATGACAGTATTTCAGTATCTACTTAACTCGTTACTAAAATAGTTTTATAATAGAATTGTGCAGAATAAACTACAGTATAAGCTTTACGGAGGAGAGCAAAAGGCTGGTATATAATATATTCAACAACTACTAAGTGTTCAAAGACATGATACATGATCGTATTCAGGGCAGCTAAATGTGAGCTAAATGCTTCAGATTGGTTGTCAGTGGTGGAATGTCTATCTAATAGCCACTGTGAATAATTTTCAATCACACTATTGTTGAACAATACCTGAGGGGGCCAGAGGCATTGAGGGAGGCAAGGAGTGGCCAGGCTGCGGTTGTATAGGGAAGGCCTCTGGGTGGAGGAGGCGGTACTTGGCACCAAAGCATGCTGCGTAAAGTCAATGTCCATCTGGATGCACAAGCTTTGGTAGTCTGATGATTGTAGCACCTTGGCCAGATATGATTCCACAATCAGCTCCTCACCTCCCTGTACAGCCTCCGGTTGCTCCTGTTCTGGAATGCCTGGTTGGAGGAGACACTGGCCTGCTGATGAAGCAGGTCCAGCATCTCCTCCCTGTTGGCCTCAGATGGTGCACAGCAGGATGGAGGTCCATAGTAGCCAGGCATGGCTGAGTGAGGAGGTGGCCCAGTGGAGAGAGGCTGGGGCCCGCCTGGAATCTATGGTGTGGGTGGTGGTGGTGGGCCTGATGATGGGAGCCAGGTTGTGCTGGTGGTGGAAGGAGGAGGTAGTGGTGGTGGTTGTGGTGGTGATGAACGCATGTCTGTCCAATAGGACGGCCTGGGTGGTGAGTCTGTTTGGGGAAAGAGGAGGCAAGTGGGGTCGAATGACATGGGTATGGCTGATGATCCCTCAGGTTTTCTCACTGACCACATGAATCCGTAGTCCTCCTTCTCCTCATATACTGGGCCCTCTGCTCCTCTTCCTGCCTATTCCTCCTGCACTGGCTCCTCATGGGCGGGGGTTCAATTCATGACATTCTGCTCTGATGGAAATGCTGCAAATGAGAGGAGAAAGATATATGAGTTAATAACATTAAGTAAGCCATTGATTTGTTCTTTGCTATCGGACATCTAGATGTGTTGAACCTGGATAATTCACTTAATTTCCACTGTGTGGAGCTATCAATTGCTAGATGTGATCAAGTCTTTGGATCATGAACTTGGCTGTTATTGGCTCATAACAATCCTTGGATTCCTGCTGCAGCCTGTATGTGCATATTCATACTTTGCAGATAGCGCTGGTCAGTGTTCCATACTAACCAATCAGGGACCATATCTCAGCAATAGTTATTGAGATGCTGCAGAAATGTGCTCCCTGATAGGCTAGTACACTACAATGCACATCCATCCCTACACAGTCTTTATCTGCATATGCTGCAGTGTGCACACCTATACATGGACCCTGTATTGGATGGTTACTCGTGTTGTTCACAGTGATGGAAGTGATTTGTCAGAATGGATTTGACGGCAGATGAATGATCCAACAGTGGCCATCATTGACATGAATTTGGCGTTAACTATGTGTGTGTGGTGTACATGTGATGTACATATGGGCGTATGTTGCGGTATAGAATATTCAATATTAAGTGAGGCTAGCTCCTGTGGGGGCACCAGGCCTGGAGCTCCAGCGATGGGCACCTAGCTCAGCATGTCCTTGAGCTCCCTCTCCCACTCTGTATGCTTCACAGTCACTTCGGGTCCCCCACTTGTAGCTACTCTCTCCTCCTGCTGCATCATCCTCTTCACCTTTGCCCATCTGTCATCTAAGCGATGCTTGACGGACCTCACATCCCTATCAGCCAGGCAGATTGTGGATGGGAATCCTGTACTCCTTGCTGTGAACCTGAGAACAGACCATCCCCCTCATTACCCCCCCCCAGGTTCAGGCCCCTCCTACTTTGACCCTGAGCTAGATGTGACTATTACTATGGGTGATTCTCTCCCTCCACTCCACAATCCCTCACTCCACTTCACTATCCCTCCCTCCACTTCACTCCACTCCACTATTCCTCCCTCCCTTCACACCACTATCCCTCCCTCCACTTTCCTTCCCTCCCTCTCATCTACCTCCCTCTCTCCACCCTCCATCATAATCAGGAAAATAATAGAACGTTAAATCAAAATCAGTATGTCTGTATATATGTGTGATGTAAAAAAAATGATGTTCTATGTGTATTTATTATATGTTGGGGTATAGGGAGAGAGGAGGGTGTGTGTTGATGTTTTGGCCTACCTATATGTATATCTATGTGTGTTAATACTCTGTGTGTATGTATATTATGTGTTATCAGTTAATTTGAGTTTTGAAAGATAAAGTGTGTAATAAGTGCTTAGAAATAAAAATCAATTAAAACATAAGAACCTGCTCTCAAATGTCCACTGCTCGCTCTCTCTCTCTCTCCCTCTCTTTCTCTCTCCCTCTCTCCCTCTCTCCATCTCTCTCTCTCTCCATCTCTCTCTCTCCCTCTCTCTCTCTCCCTCTCTCTCTCTCCCTCTCTCTCTCCCTCCCTCTCTCCCTCCCTCTCTCCCTCTCTCCCTCCCTCTCTCCCTCCCTCCCTCTCTCCCTCCCTCTCTTCCTCCCTCTCTCCCTCTCACCCTCTTTCCCTCTCACCCTCCCTCTCTCTCCCCCTCCCTCTCTCTCCCCCTCACTCTCCCCCTCTCTCTCCCCCTCTCCCTCTCCCTCTCTCTCTCTCTCTCTCTCTCCCTCTCTCCCTCTCTCTCTCTCTCTCTCTCTCCCTCTCAGCTCAAAACCCACCAACACTTGGACCTGCGTGCTACTTCATCCCAAACTATAACACAGTCAGTGCTAGGCCGGGTAGGCCACAGTTTTGTTATCTATTCCTGTCAATCATTATCCGTTAGTCCGTTTTCTATTGGCTCCAAGGGCTGTGACACAATTAGGGGATTGAATTATAACTGCGACCGCCATATATTCCATGTATTGCAGCCGCTGGAAGGGTTTACAGGTTTAGTCTTCAGGTCTGTAATTGCGGACTTGATATCACAGAAACAAGAAGACAATATTGAACTAAATAAAATCATCTATTGAACTGGGGTTTTGGTCAGTAGAGCAGTCTTGACAATGTACAGGTTCAATGGCAGGCAATAACAAACAGAAGGCAGTGGCAGACAGTAATTTGTGCTTAGGGTCAATAGAATAAGACTTAAGAAGGTTGTAATAGTGTGAAATCCAGGTCACAATTAGCAGTAAACAAAAGAAGAATGAATAGAAATATAGTGAAGCATAGCATACCTTTAGGTCATCAAGTACCTTTATAGGGGCACTGGACACTCAGACTAATGCATTCTAAAGTCATCTGTAGATGTTATAAATATATTCTTTTGAAAAAACACTTGAAGATAGGTAACATGTTTAGCCTTTAATTTATTACCTTTTATATGCAATTATTCTGCAATGTGATCTACCATTTTAGTTTCTGTTGATCAGTTTCCTGAGTGGGGAGGAGACTTTGGGGCATATTAAAAGTGGGATTAAAAATAGTATATTTTTCTATAGTGGCTATGGTGAGAGATAAAGTTGATACATAAATAGGTCCATGGAAAAGACATGGGAACTAGAGACATGTTAATGTGTATCCTTGTTTAACTCTGCTTATCATCACTTTTACACTATTTAATAAATAAACCCCACTGAATGCAGAGGAAGATTTTATCTGCAAAGTGTGAACAGGGCCGCTAAAATTGTGAGCAGTTTCAACAGCACTAAAGGAAAGGTCTTTAGTTTACAAAACTATAACAAGAAAATTGACCACAGTGGCCCGTTTAATAGTCAGTGAAATTGCAATGTAAATCTCTGGTGTTCACTCTTCAATCTGCTTGGGATGACTCACTAGTGTGGTGCAACACATAGTACATGTGAATATACAGTATTAGCATAGTAATCAGCAAAACGATTAAGGCAATAGTGAGTGGCTGGGGAAGGAACCAAAAATTTGAGGAATGGGTGGATAAAGGAGAAACCAAAGGGAAGGGCAAAGACTGAATTTTTGCAGTGACCTAAATGGAAGAAGTAAAAGAGACAAAATAAGGGATAGGGGGGAGAGATGGGGATACAGGAGTAGAAGTTATGGGCAATACAGTAGATAAAGATATGTGGAATATATAAGAGAAATATACAGTTTATATGGGAGACAGGAGAAGAAGGTGAAAAAAGAGAGAAGAAAGTTAACTTAATATGAGAAAGAACTGGTAATGGATGGGATAGAGAAGGGGACCTGCAATGAAGTTAGAAGCAGTGGCGGCTGGTGACTTTTCAAGTTGGAGGGGCGACAGGGCGAAACATAGCCACTCCCCCTTTTTCAAACCACACCCATTTTAATAACTCCTCCCCCTGGCGTCATAATGACCTTTATAAGCCCCGCCCAATGACCTTATGCTTGTGAAGCCCATTGAAATACATGATCTGCAATGCAGAAATGTCAAGAAGTAAAGTAACAATGTGTTAAATTCATTGGTATACAATATAGATTGAAAAAACTCATGTGACAAGACTACAGCAATATCATAATTGCACCTATACGTATTAACAGAAAAATTAAAGGAGTGACACCTACCATTAGTCGGCTCTTCTTCTCAGGGTATTCATGTTCATTAAGTTGACCAATGAGTAGAAACAAATCTGCAGCCACATAGGGTTTGCACCTGGGGTTGAAAGAAAACAAGCAAATCAATCAGACCATTCAAGAACAAAACCATACTTTCAAAACCTTAAAAGACCAAGTGGAACCATATAGGCCCCAAACATACCTTAGAAGACCAAGTGTGACTATATAGGCCCCAAACATACCTTAGAAGACCAAGTGGGACTATAGGCCCCAAACATACCTTAGAAGACCAAGTGTGACTATATAGGCCCCAAACATACCTTAGAAGACCAAGTGTGACTATATAGGCCCCAAACATACCTTAGAAGACCAAGTGTGACTATATAAGCCCCAAACATACCTTAGAAGACCAAGTGTGACCATAGGCCCCAAACATACCTTAGAAGACCAAGTGGAACTATATAGGCCCCAAACATACCTTAGAAGACCAAGTGTGGCCATATAGGCCTCAAACATACCTTAGAAGACCAAGTGTGGCCATATAGGCCTCAAACATACCTTAGAAGACCAAGTGTGACCATAGGCCCCAAACATACCTTAGAAGACCAAGTGGGACCATATAGGCCTCAAACATACCTTAGAAGACCAATCAGCACTGCATAGGCCCAAACCAGTGGATCTTGGGATTCAAGAAAACAACAACATTTCACTTCTGTTTAGACCACACAATAATCAATGTCAAACAAACACGTTGAATTAGCATATGGATAACCATATGAGCAGTAACGCCACGCCAAGGCTTCAACAATTGTTACTGACCATTCACACACCTTTCATAGCTCCTTCAATATGCACACCCACACACCATTCATACTTTACTTACCACTAGTTATTTTTGGTAGTGAGGTGGTGCCATTTCTGAGAACTTTACGTACCCTTGAAGGTGCCTCCAATTCCTTCAAACCAATGCATTTAACCGCTACAGGGCCATGGTGCTTTTTAATTACTTTTTTGATCCTCTTCAATGTGGAGAAGCATCTTTCTGGTTCTTTAGTAGTCTTCGTTGTTGTAAGCAGGATTCCTTATAGCTTCACTCACTCTGTTAAATTATGTAGATTAAATTGATGCTAAAGTTGCTGCAGAGCAACAGCACTTGTACAGACATGGAATTCTTGCTTCCTGTACACAAGTGACAGCTACCCTTGGAAGTGCCTCCAATTCCTTCAAACCACGCCAAGGCTTCAACAATTGTTACTGACCATGCACACACCTTTCATAGCTCCTTCCATATGCACACCCACACACCGTTCATACTTTACTTACCACTAGTTATGTTTGGTAGTGTGAGGTGGTGCTGCTTAACGCAGTTTATCTTTGCACACCTTGGGGGTATGCATTCTTCTTTGCTTCAATCACTTGTATTTTAATTTTGCACGGCGATCTTTCAAAGAACAAAACTTCTCAATGGTTTTTTCATTGAAGTGTGGGATCTCGGAAATCAGTTGCTTTTCCATTGAGAGCATCGCCAATGCATTCAACCGCTCCAGGGACATGGTGCTTCTTAAAAAGGTTTTTATCCTCTTCAATGTTGAGAAGCATCTTTCTGATTCTGCAGTAGTCATTGGTGTTGTAATCAGGATTCTTAATAATTTTACTGTCTCTGTGAAATCATTCTGCAGATTAAATTGATGGAAAAGTTTGTGCAGAGCAACAGCACTTGTACAAGTATGAAACTCTGTCTTCCCATACAGAAGTGACAGCTCAGTGCGTAATTGTTCCTTCTTCAGTATTGGATATGCTTGCACGGTGTCTTCCAGAGCTTGGGTTGGAAAGCAAGTGTCATGGGTTTTATACAAGTCACTTTGAACAAGTTTGGCACTGACTAGGTGATTTGAAAATGAAAAACGTTCTTTTGCATGAACCACCACTATGTCACATACCTCTCTTGAAAGTTGTCTCAAGGTTGAGATCTCCGCACTCCGTCTGTTGACTGTTAGATCGCTTGGCAAACTTGCTTCTATCTCTTCCACAGAATTACGGATTTTCTGGATGCTGGCGACAAAGTCTTCTGTGACTTTTTTGATATAAACAGTATCCGTGTCTCGCTTCTGAAGCTGACTATAGAGGATGTCTACATGTGGCATTATTAAATGAAATAATTTAAAGAAGTAAAGGAACTCCCTGTCTTCCAGCATTCCAATGAAACCTGCGGCTTCCCGTATAGATGTTGGATCAAAGTTTAGACATGCTTCAATTGTCTGGAAACACTCAAGTAGCGCATCTCTGTTCTCGTAGATCACGTTCACGGTCCTAACGTTGAAGTTCCATCGTGTCGGTGCACCTCTTGGAAGTCTTCTACCAACTACCTCATCCAGAACTCCAGTCCTTTTTGGAGCGCGTGAAAAAAAAGATGGTATGCCGCCTATGTTTGAAAAAAAAACTCTAACTCTTCCAATCCTTGAAACTGCTTTCTCCATTATTAGGTTCAGTTGGTGAGCATAGCAATGGACGTAGTGTGCGTTCGGGTACACGTCTTTTATTTTTCTTTGAACTCCTCCTTGATCTCCACGCATCACACTGGCACCATCATAGCTTTGAGCTATGAGTTTCTTCTTGTCTTCTGGCTCTGGGAGAACAGTATTCAGTGTTTCCAGCACAACAGCAGCAATGGAGTCTGCATCCGTTGATTTCATTTCCGTGAAGCCATCAAATCTTTCCACCACTTGATGCTTCTTGTCAATGTAGCGATAGACTACAACGCACTGTGTCCTAGCGGAAATATCGGTTGTTTCATCCGCTTGGATTGCCACAAACTGGGCTTCCTTAAGCTCTTGGTGAATCACTTCCTTTATAACTTCATGCATGCAGTCCAGTAGCTCATTCTGCACGGTTTTGGAAGTGCCCTTAAACACAGTTGCAGTCTTCAAATGCTGTTCCATTGCACTATCGATACTACCAACCAAATCCACCAGGCCTCTAAACACTCCTGGATTTAGCGATGTTTCACTCTCGTCGTGTCCTCTTAATGCCAGTTCAAAGGCGCCACAAAAGCGAACACAATCAATTATCTTCGAAAGGATGTACCGGTTCTTAGCCACTTCTTCGTTGTGTTTTTGAATGCTGACTTGGTATCCTTGGTCCAGTTGAACAGCAATGTTCGCCTGTCCAAGCATCTCAAACTTGATCCTGTTATCCAAGTGAGCTTTAGAACTTTTGTGTTTTGCCAATTTGTCAGCTAGATGTTTGACGTCAGTCACTCCAGTTTTGGTCCAAGCAGCGTCACCACCAAATAGGATGCATGGGAAACAATATAAGGACTTCCTAGAAACGCTTCCAGAAAGCCAGTCGTTCTTCTTGTACCATTCAGTATTGAAATTACGGACATATTGCTTCCCTCTATCTCTTGCGATTTGCTGCAGATTTATCTCTGGTTGGTCAGCTCCTAACCGTTTTACTTCCACCTTCTCCTCATAGGTTAGGGTGGCGAAAGGCTTCACAAGTAGAGAGTCAATAGTATTCATTTCTGATATTGATACCAATAAAAGAAAGAGATCACAGTATATTAATTTATATTATGTCACAAAATTACTTTAAAATAACAGTGTGTTGATTTCATTGGTATACATTACAGATTGCAAACCCTCATGTGACAAGACTACATCAACATCAAATTTGCACCTATACACATGGACAGAAAATTAAAGGCAATGATACTCACCAACAGTTGACTCTCCTTCTCGGGGTATTCACGTCCAGTAAGTCAACCAACGAGTCCAAACAAATCTGCTTTCACAGATAGTTTGCACCTGGGGGGTGATAGAAAACAACAAAAAAAACATTAGAACGTTTAAGACCCAAACCGTAACTTTTAAAACCTTAAAAGTCCAAGTGTGACCATATACTCACCAACAGTTGACGCTCCTTCTCGGGGTATTCACGTCCAGTAAGTCAACCAACGAGTCCAAAGAAATCTGATTCCACAGATAGTTTGCACCTGGGAAGTTATAGAAAACAAAAAAAAAAACAGTAGAACGTTTAAGACCCAAACCGTAACGTTTAAAACCTTAAAAGAGCAAGTGTGACCATATAGGCCCCAACCGCACCTTAAAAACCTTAAATAACAAATTGGGACCATATAGGCCCCAACCGCACCTTAAAAACCTTAAATAACAAATTGGGACCATATAGGCCCCAACCGCACCTTAAAAACCTTAAATAACAAATTGGGACCATATAGGCCCCAACCGCACCTTAAAAACCTTAAATAACAAATTGGGACCATATAGGCCCCAACCGTACCTTAAAAACCTTAAATAACATATAGGCCCAAAAAAAAATAAAAAAAAATAATATATAAATAAATATATATATATATATATATATATATATATATATATATATATATATAAAAATTGATATCAATATATCACAATAAATAAATATATATATATATATATATATATAAAAATTGATATCAATATATCACAATAAATAAATATATATATATATATATATCAAATTGATATATATATATATATATTTATTTATTGTGATATTTTGATATTAATTTTTATATATATATATATATATATATATATATATATCCAAATATATATATATATATATATATATATATATATATATATATAAAAAATTACACATAAATATACATAAACATATACATACAACAATATATATTAATTGATATTTATTATTTGATTAATTGATGTTCTTTATTACATGGTATATTATATTGTTCATGCATTTCTATTACACTTTATTTGTTATACATATTACAGTGCTATTTTTTGGCTATACATGTTACAGGATATTATCCTGTAACATGTATATCACATAAAATAGCCCTGTAATATGTATAATACATACAGGGTCAAACAAGTTCACACTAACCTTTTTTACCCTTACAGGCTTCCATACCTGCTTGCTGATTTGCTAATTTTTTAAAGACTCTCATTGGTTGAAATCGATGTCAATCAAAAATTTCAGCCAATCAGAGTCCTTCAAAAATTAGTATATATAGCAGACCGTGGGAAAAAAACAATTAATCGCGGGAGGGGCTCCTTGTAGGAGGAGCTCTTTTAGTGTGTTGTTTTTTTTTTTTTTTAGAGCGTCGGTTTTTTTTGTGGAGGCCTCTTTCAATGGGCCAGAATGGATGGATGGACAATGGGTTCAATCAACATTGGATTATTTTTGATCATTGGCTTCAATCAACATGGATTATTTTATTTTTGATCATTGGCTTCAATCAACATGGATTATTTTATTTTTGATCATTGGCTTCAATCAACATGGATTATTTTATTTTTGATCATTGGCTTCAATCAACATGGATTATTTTATTTTTGATCATTGGCTTCAATCAACATGGATTATTTATTTTTCATGACTATATCCAGAGAGGACAGAAGGCCAACGCTGGAGGGGTCAATTTTACAGGTAAGTATGTGCTGTTGTTTATTTTATTTTATTTTTAATGTTTGTTTAAAGCTGTTTATTTTTGTATAAAAATGTGTTACTAACTGTACTAACAATGTGTTAGCTTACTGTTGCTGTAATTGTAATAATGTTTCATTGTTTTTACTTTTTACTGTATTTTTTTTTCCCTTCCCTTATTTTTATTTTATCTTTAGAAGTGACAGGCACATATACATGCCTGTTACTTCTAAAAATGGAATAAAAATAGGGGGGGGGGGGTAGGTAGTTTGTTCATCCAGGGTGGGGTCGGTCACGGTCAGGCGCCCATCGGTCGCCCATAGGCCACGACCAGGGGTGGCACAGGCCTCATGGGGGTGAACATCCACCCCCATGTGGCCTGGTCAACCCCGCTCACTGCCCGAATACCCGGGGTAGCATAGGCCGCATCGGGGTGGTGCCGGGGGCCCGGTGGTGATCGGGCCTCGGGGGTGGCATAGGGCGGCAACATGGAGGTCATCAGGGGTGGCACAGGCCTCATCAAGGGGGTGATCCGATCACCCCCATGTGGGCCTGTGCCACCCCGCTCACCACCCGACTACCCCGATCCCGTGATCGGTGTAATCCGGTGGTGGCATGATGGCATAGCTAGGCTAGCATAGGGCAGGCCTGATCGGGGGTGGCACAGGCCACATGGGGGTGATGGCTGGGGTCGTCGGTGGTAGTTGGTGGGTGGCTGGGTAGGTGGCACTGGCAGGCTAGGCAGGCATAGTGGGGGACTGGGGGTAACTGGTCACCCCTAACTTTTATTAGGGGCTACTAGGGGTTTTGGTTTGGCCAGGGGCAGGGCAGGTGCCAGGCAGAGGCAGGTGTAGACTTACTGTGTTAGGCAGGCAGAGCAGATGAGTAGATTCAGCCAGGTAGGTCTCTCAGTCTCAGCGCGAGCAGGGTCAGGAAACAGAAAGGGGGAAGGGACAGGGAACTGGTGGTTTTATTGACTGTATCAGTCAATCAAAATTTAAACTCGAGGCCCTATTTGCTGGCGGGCGCTCAGGGCTAACGGTCTGGGTGGGTTTAGATTGATCACTTAGTAACTGGACAGCCTTCCATCATTGATTGGTCAATGATGGAAGACTGACATTTATTAATTGATACATTTATGACCGCCCATGCATATCGTCACTGTGATGGTGGGCGGCATGCATTAACGGTCAGGGACAGGGGGCCAGGCCAGGACTCATTGAAGAGAGAGAAGAGTCTAAAGGTTAGTGTACACAGTGTATAACTATTGTAATTTGATCACACAGGGTGCAGGCAGGGGGCGATAGATACACACTTACAGCATTAGTTAATGTAGCGCAAGGGTTATTTTAAAGTGACAGTTTCCCTTTTCTAACTTTACTTCATTTTTAATACTATTTAGACTTGAAATGATGATGTACACCTTATATTTATTTGTTTTTGGGTTATACTAATACATTGTTGTGTTTTTTTTATTGCAGGGTGAAGAAAATATTTGGGGGGGCGTTTGCCCTGACGCCCCAATGGACGGGCCGCCCCTGGTTAGAAGTCTGAAGGAGTTATTTTTCCTGAGCAGTTGAGTAGATGCAGCTGGAGAGATCTTACTTAAGACAACTACTAGAATTTGAATGTGGCTGTTTTGGACTGCTGTAGCAGCGTGCATGAGGCTGTGTTTATGGCTTGCAATCTGTGTGAGGGTGAAAAAAGACTGATTGTGCAATCAGTCTGGGCTGAAGACACACAAAGAGAGGAGTGTGTACATCTGGTCTGAGTTTGGAAAAGAGACACACCAAAATAAGAGTTGATCATACAGGTGTCTGAAGCTGGGAAAAGACACAGACTGAGAGGCAGTAACTTTGAGCTAATGACTGTTCTGCAGAATACCGGCAAGTGATTGTGAACAAACTATTGGACTGTTTGTTTTTTCTCCAGGGTTGGGTGCTGGACTATGAGGGAACTGTCTATAAGTAACCAGAGTGGAAGCTAGACTTGTTATTTTCTTTGATTTGTTTTGGTGTATTATTACAGGCTTACACTGTATTATAGTAACATTTGAAAAAGTATTGAAGCCTCCTGTATTATGTTCCTCCATCAAAATGCTATAAATACAGGCACAAATGGAGACTCTGTGTGGGTGTGTGGCTATGTAATTTAAAGCATTCTTTAATGTATTATTTAATGATCACGGTGTAGTAATTAGCCAGTGACAGACATTTTAATCATTTAGCCATATCAAAATAAGTCCAGAGAGATTAATGCTGATTTTAGTATATAATGAAAAAACTTTTCTTGATGTCTCATTATTACCAACAATTAGTCACCTAGGGCGATGTGTATTTCATTAAGGGTGGAGGTTGAAGAAAATGTTAACACCCTGCCAAGTTTTGGAAAGGAAACAGGAAGAACAGAAGGAAATTCCAACATAAATAATTATAACATTGACTTGCAATAATAAAAAGTGCACATGGAACACATGTTTCATTCCAATAACCAAAAATCTATCCTCCAGAAAAACCATGGGCCATAATGGGACTTCTGCACTGAAGCTACCTTGGAAAAAAAATCTGAATGATCTTCTGCATTTTGTTCATATATTTTCCGTGATTGCTGTTAATCACCATTTTTTTGACAACTTTCAAATTCCTGGATCTCCTGTTGCTTACACCAACATGGCCCAATCTGCCTATTTTCTTTGGAACATGTACACATATATGTTCCACTTTCAAGATTATCACTGTTTATTACATATATTGACTTCTTTAGCTACTAGGTATTGCCAGTTCAACCCCACTGCTCACAGAGCCAGTGGCACGTCTAGAAATAGAGGGCCCCCAGTGCAAAATAATTTGGAGACCCCTATCTACAATGGAGGGGTTTGAGTCTGGATATGTCAAGTTTATAAGATCACATTTCAATAAAAAATAATTATATATCCATCGTCCATAATAAATTAAGAGTTTACCTTTACCATAGGCCTCTGATGGGAGTAGTGGGCCTTGGTGCTTAGCTCCTGATACAAAAGTGCAATAGCAATGATCTGACTTTCTGTGAAAAGGTCTAGGTAGCAGTAAAACATCTGAATTCTTTACAGAACAACAATTATAGTGCAGAGGCATGGTTGTTACTATGATTCAGTAATAGTGTGTTGAAAGTTTTCATGCTGTTGATTCTTTTCCCATTACAGCTAATTATAAAAAGTGTGATGTGAGTTATTTTTCCATCTGATACTGAAGAGGTTAGGTTGTTGCAATTGGCCGGAGGCAGAAGGACATCTCAAGCCACTGTTACAATGACATGGAAAAGTACATGCATATACACAACATTTCCATATACAGTGACACTGTATATTGATGCTGATTTTATATGCCCCTGCCAGGATTGTCAAACATACTTTAACAATGCACTTTAATACTCAGGAAACTAAGGTATTGACACAGACTGACAGAGAGCAAGCTCCAGGATGTGTATGGAAATACCAGAAAATAGAGGTCCAGAGTAGGCAACAGAGATTCACAAAAATAAAATGTGTGTATTATCGAGCAAGAAAAAGTCAAATATCCAATTCTGAGGTTTAGGTAGTTTAGCAGCAGAATTAGTAACGGTAGAGGTCAGACACCAGATACACAATATGCAAGATAGAAAATATCCAGGTGTTTCAGAATACTGTTGCACCTATAAATATACCACAAAAAGGTCTGAGTATATTCTGGAAGATTATTAAGGGCTGTTGTTAAGGGCTTTATATGTTAGGGTCATGATTTTACATTTTATTATGGAGGCTATGGGAAGCCAGTGGAGTGACTGACAGAGAGGAGCTGCAGACACTGATCATTGAGTTCGGTAGATGAGTCTAGCAAAGGCATTCGTTATGGACTGGAGTGTAGAGAGACGGATGATGGGGAGGCCAGAAAGGAGTGAGTTGCAGTAGTTGAGGTGAGATATGATGAGTTAGTTGTGTCTTTTGTAAGATAGTGACATATTTTGAAGAATTATTTTTTTCGGGATTATATGCGAGGTAGCAAGGAGATGGCATGCTGCTGATATAGCTAAGGAAATATCTTACAGTGTAGTTCCAATTATACAGAATATAAAAAAGCAAATACAAATAACATACATGATTTACTGGTCAACAGAGTTTTTACTTTATTTGGTGAAAATATAATAAAAGGCATCATTACAGAGATGGCTACAGTCCAACACTGAAAACATGCAAATGTTTAATCTAGCTGCCAAGTTATGCCAAACACATTAATAACTATGATCCTTAAGGGAACATATAGGGTTGCCTGTTTTTAATATTAAAATAAACTATGCATTTATTTGCATATTAAAACAAAATGTTCTGTAATAAGTGATTAACAGCACTGTTTTATTCACTGAAAATGTTTAAACAGTCCCAGCAAAGGTCTGCCCCTATAGCTTATGAACACAATGAGCCTCATTCAATTGCAGGCCCGCAAGTCGTGGGTTATAGGTCGTAAGTCTGCAGGCCTTCTGCGGTCCCGCATCGTCCGCAAATTATGGTGCTATTTAATTGGCCCAGTCCACAAGTTAGGGGCCGATATTGAATCGTACACCATCCTATCGAGCGTAGCATTTGCGGGTTTGAACATGATCAATTACGCAAGGCCGTAACTCCTTATTCGAAACAGCCAATGGAAACAGAGATCGTCATCAGTACTTCAATGGAAAATGGAGGTTGGATTTCCTACAGGCTTGAATTAAGGGTTACAATCGGACCCACATTCCACATATAATCCAATATTTATGAAGTAGTAAATATGATATTCTGTTACATGCGAGTTCCATTATATGTATTAACACATTAATTGCCGTGATCAATATCACACGGAAATTAAACATGAAATAAAGTATTTTATTGGGCCAATTTGCAAGCTTGAGAATGTTGTGCTATTAATTCTAATACCTAACATCACTTTCCCAGTTAATAAAAGTATAGTATTGATTTTTTATTTCCTTTTCAAATGCTCCGGACATGTCATTAAGCCCTTTGCGAATCTTCCTTGGTACCAGCAACTTATGGTTCGACTTTTGCCATTTGCAGGCTTGACGGCTTGCTTAGGGAGTGGGAATTGGAGCAATTGAAAAGCGATTTGCGATTTTAACGTTCAGAACTCTTGCGGCCGTGAAAGATCAAAGGCTTGGAGGTGCATTAACTTGTGATGTAACCCATCGAAGTAAATCGGTGGCCCGGGGCCCGTAACTTGATCGAAGCCTGCAAAAAGACGCCAACTGAATAGCAAAATAACTTGCGGGCTACATTTACGAAGCCTGGATCTCCCAAAAGCTCAATTGAATGAGGCTCAATGTGTCTATAGTACTGGATATTCTAGCCAATGAAAGACCGTAACTCAGCAACATGTTACTAAAATGCTGTAGGCATGCAGTCATTGGCTAATACATCTAGTAGTAGTTTATTTGGGTCTGCCCATTGCAGCATATACAGCCAAAATAGGAAGGGCAGGATTTGCAGTATAGCATTCTGGCCAATCAGGGACCAGGTCACAGCAGCACACTGCTGAACGTGACCGAAAATATATATTAACTGAAAGAGCTGGGATGAGGCAAGTAGCTGATTTTAGGTTTCATGGGTTCCATAAGAATTTCATAGTTATGCTTTAGATTACCACTGGGGTCAACGTGGTAACAAGTTAATTTTAGTTTCCATGGTGATCCATAGGGAACCCCGTGGTTATGATTAGAAGCCACATTTAGATCTATAGGGACACCCATGGGATTAATAGATCGCCCACCCCAAAGCAAAATGGCTAGGAGGAGGGAGGTCTGATCATACCCCTGGGTGTTAAGAGAGGCCCAAAAGATACGTTCTTTGGGTGATGTGATGTGTTGGGTTTGCACCAGACATAGCGTTTTCTAAGATGGTCGAAAAGTTCAATTTTAGTCTCATCAGGCTACAGCACCTTCCTCCATACATTTTTGGAGTCTCCCACATGCCTTTTCGCAAACTCAAAACGTGCCATTTTGTTTTTTGCTGAAAATAATGGCATAAAGCCCAACTCTATGGAGCGTACTGCTTGTTGTCGTCCTATGTACAGATACCCCAGTCTCTGCTGTGGAACTCTGTAGCTCCTTCAGGGTTACCTTAGGTCTCTGTGCTGCCTCTCTGATTAATGCTCTCCTTGCCTGGACCGTGAGTTTTGATGGGCAGCCGTCTCTTGGTAAGGTTTGCTGTTGTGCCATGTTCTTTCCATTTGGTTATGAAAGATTTGATGGTGCTCCTGGGGATATCAAAGATTTTGATATTTTTTTATAACCTAACCCTTAATTATACTACTCAACAACATTGTCCCTTACTTGTTTGGAGAGTTCCTTGGTCTTCGTGGCAGTGTTTGGTTAGTGGCGCCTCTTGCTTAGGTGTTGCAGCCTCTGGGTCCTTTCAAAAAAGGTGTGTATATGTAATGACAGATCATGTGACACTTAGATTGCATTTCCCTTATTATGTGACTTCTTAAGGTAATTGGTTGCACCAGAGCTTTTTATGGGCTTCATAACAAAGGGGGTGAATACAGACGCACAAGCCAATTTTCTGTTTTCTATTTCTAAAAAATAGTTTTATGTATATCTTTTTCTCACTTCACCAACTTAGACTATTGTGTTCTGATCCATCACATAAAATTCAGATTAACAAAACATTGAACTTAAGGCTGTAATGTAACAAAATAGGTAAAAAGTCAAGGGGGTGAATACTTTTGCAAGGCACTGTATATATATATATATATATATATATATATATATATATATATATATATACTAGCGTATTGCCCGTCAAAAAATGACGGCAATGAGATGTGTATGTTTTTAAAGTTGTTTAGTTATTACTATACATATGGAATTGTAAGGTAGCTAATGTTGTTTTGTGTGTACTACTGAAATATAGAATTCAAATTAATAAATGAATCTACTTATTTTTATGCATTGTTGAAGAGCTGGCAATCTGTGTTGATGTTGATGCAGCATTAGTGGTGTGGAGGTGCTGTGTAAGCGTGATGAACGTGTGCAGTGTAATTGTGTGCGTGTGCAAGCCGAAACCGTTAACGTAGCTGTGTACTTCCGCATTATCCTAAAATGGAGGATAATGTGTGGTATGCGTCTTAGCGAATGATCCGTCCGTCATTTAATGGTGGGTAATGTGTGGTATGCGTCTTAGCGGATTATCGGTACGTGTTTTTCGTGGTTATAGTGCTGTAGCCTCGTTTTCGTTTTGTTCGTCCGTCATTTTTTCTGCGGCGCTCATCGCTAAGCCCGCTAAAGTACTATGGTTTAACAGTAAATATGGTAAAACGGTCAAATGACGGTCAATAAAAATTAAATGTTGTGAAATTTGTTTGCCACACAACATGACTCAGCTACATTTGTCCCTTTTTTGTTTCTTAAAATAAAAAAAGTTATATTTAGTCAAATGCGTTGTTTTAGGCGGGAAATCCGATGTTGCGCGAGACAAAGACGTTAAATCTGTGTTAATGCGTAAATATGTAATTGCGTTTCGTAAAATGTACTCGCTACTGTCTTTTTACTGATTGCGCGGTTAATCCGCATCCTTTATCTCGTTGTTTTTCAAACACATAGGTCTGTGGCTGTGTTTTACGCAGTTCGTATTAGTATAGCCACGTTTTCATTTTTTTCGGCGGCCATTTTTTTCTTGCTTAGCCGATTTTCGATTTTTGTAAGTAGTATAAATCGATGTAAATTGGAGTTCCAAGTCACTCCCAGGCGTCCTGCCTGGTTTCCACGCTGTAAGTGACCTTTTTTTTTATTTTTTGTGTGTATTTAGTGTTTTTTTATTGTTTTGGTTCCGCCGCTTATCTCGTAATTTTTTTCATCTCGTATTTGCGGCGCTCATTGCCAAAGTGCTACTATATAACGGCTCGCCTCGCTGTGCGAGGCTCGCCTGCATTGAGCGCCTGTGGCGCTCATTGCCAAAGTGCTACGATATAACGGCTTGCCTGCAATGAGCCCCTGCGGCGCTCATTGCCAAAATGCTACGATTTAACGGCTCGCCGGGCGATGAGCGCCTGCGGCGCTCATCGCAAAGTCGTACGATCGGCAAAGTGGTACGATTCAACGGCTCGCCTCGCTGTCCGAGGCGAGCCGGCTAATGAGCACCTGCGGCGCTCATCGCTAAATCATACGCACTACGCAACGCAGCGTGACGACGGATCGTAGTTAGACAATTATAATATGTGATATGTGATATATATATATATATATATAGCAGCAATCATTTAATTTTTAGTGGGCAAAGGAATGATAGAAGCCCTCCATCGTACAGTGGTACAGTAAATAAATAGTACATTTATGTTCAAATTTGAATGCCTAAAATGTGCCTTTGTGGCCGCATTTGCATGTCCCGGCCCAGGTTCCCAGAGTGCAGTGTAATAAATGTATTTCTCAGAATTCCGAGCACGAAATACATTTTTTTTACTTGTTTCAGACGTTTAAATGTACTATCTATATACTATCAGCCTTATTAAATTGCAATTCAGTAAATTGAATAAGGCTCTATATATGCACATAGCATATTTTTTACAGAAGTTTTTAGTTAGTGAACTTTTATCCAACAGCAAGGTCTTCACTAACTAAAAACTTCTGTAAAAAAATATGCTCTGTGCTTAAATAGAGCCCTAATAAATTGGCCGAATTGCCATTTATTATTAATAATAATAATAATAATAATATATATATATATATATATATGTATATATATATATATGCACATAAAAATATGATAAGAAGAGTTGCAAGTGGGGTATGTGGAGCACAAATATGAATAGACTAGGACAGCATAAAACCTAAATATGCCTATGCTGCAAGATGTTGTTCCTTTTTATGACATAATAATCGAAAATAACTCAGAGGTTACATATAATGTGAATGTGACATCTGGGCATTCAATTATTCCAGAAGTTGACTTCCGTTCTTTTAACAAATAACAATTATAATGACAAAGCAATATAAATAACCTCAAACTAAGTAGCCTAATTATGCCTTACGTTGTTTTTGTTTTAGCTAAACAAAGCTTTTAGAGGTTAAACTCACAGAAACACATAGAGATAGTTTATTTAAAAAATACATTTTAGGTGTTGAATTCAAATTAAAGGATCGCTGTAATTCTAAAAATATGTAACAGAATTAGCTGCTGTGTCAGTCATGGACATAAAGAAGACTCTGTTGTTTAGTAAATGAATCAGGTTTCTGTTTGCTACATCACTTCCTGAGAGCTGGATCATGGGGGGAATTCAATGGGCTATGTTATGTTATTGAATTGGGCTGAAATATACATGCAGCCTTGAAATTAAAATATGTTTGCTTCTGGGGAGGAAAGCTATGGCAAGTCTGGACAATCTATTAAAAAGCAAATATATTAAATTATCAATAAAGGTCTGCATAGTTAGAATTATGGTATTCCCAAGAGTAACATACAGATGTAAGACCTGGACCATAAAGACAAATTGTTCACTGGAAGGTATGAAGGTATGATCATGAGGCTAAAGCTCCAATAATTTAGCCATATCATGAGAATACAGGATTCCCTAGAGAAGACTGATGCTGGCAAAGACGGAAGGCACCAGAATAAGGGGATAACAGTGGCAGTAGATGGATAGATGAAGGAATGAACTTGAGAATAAGGGAGGTTGTGGGCAGTGGCTGACATGGGCTTGGTGCACTGTGGTTCAGGGTCACAGAGAGTCTGACATGATTAAACATGTAAATAACAACAATGCCAGAAGTAGTTCCACCTTCTTTTAACATGGCATCATGTTTACAGTAATTTTCAACTAATCAGAGGTGTTTAGTTCTGTTGGTAATGGTGAGAGAAAAGCTGTCCATCTGGTCAACTGAGTTAAAATGACACATATAAATACATATATTTACAGTTGGTAGTTATTAAAGATTTTTAGTTCAAAGTGTTAGAATACTGAGCGGGAAGTTTGGGTATTTTAAGCATACATTATCTAAATGTCCCTATCACAAGCTTTTAATTAACTGAAGTGTGGTTGATAAGGAAGATAAGCATGATCAATTGGTATAAATATGTATAAAGACATAGACTAACAATGTCCCTGTGACTCTGATTAATATTCAACTGTACATGCTTATTTTCTTTATCATTACCACTGGTAGAGTTAGTTAATGGTTTATCATTATTAGTATTATTATTGTAATTATTATTATTATTATCCTTTATGTATATAAGAAAGCTAAATGCAAAGGTGGTAAAATTACCTAACTAATTACCTAAATTTTGACTCTCCACTCACATTTTTTAACAATAGGTTTTAACTATATAATTATTTTCATTTAATTTCTACAATAACTAGGGTGTCACAAATTTTCTATGCAGTTGCAATACAGTTTATGTAATGTTTAAAACATGCTACTTTAGATGCATGATCAAACATTTCGTAGTTATATCTCCATTTAAAGTATAAAATATGATAATAGTTTTGTGTGATCCAGATGCAAAAGAGAAGTTATTCATTGAGAGAATCGTACCATTTAAAAACCCTAATCGGAATATGGATAGAAGGAAAAAATGAATTATATAACATGTATGAAACCAACATTACTAATGCAGTTTAAAAGATTACTGAAAATATACTTTTGCATTTTTCCAAATTAAAGGGGCACACAAAATTAAACTAAATTTAGTAAACCAATGCCCCTATTCAATTGAGCAATTCTTGGTTACTGGAGCCTGTAATGTAGCCAGTAAACTAATTTGCTATTTATTTGGTGTCTTTTGGCTACCCACAAACGATTTGCAGGTTACAGGCTGAAAATCCCTGCTGGTGTCAAAATCGTAACTCAACCCCATCTAAGCCTTTGATCCTTCAAGCCTGTAAATGTTACAATTGCAAATCACTATTCAATTGTTACAACTCCTCAAGGCTGCAAAGGTTTTCACACCAGTAAATGGCAATTATAGAAGAAAATCCAAGAGTACTAGATAGGACTTGCAAGGGGGTTAAACACCTGTTCGTAGACCTGTAATTGCAGATATGAAATCAATGATGCACTTTAAAAGATGGGTGAAGCGAGGACAGACATTAGAATTAATTGCACAGCAGTCTCAACCTCACAGATATATAATAATAAATTATTTTATTTAAGGCTTAATTTCCGTGTTATATCAATCTCGGTAATCAAGGAGTTAATACATATCAATCCACCCACATGGACTAAAACAGTATCGCCATTCATTTGTATTATTTTGTACATTGTCGGATTGCGACTCCGATCGCATAGCGGACTTCTAAACGCTAATTGATTGACATTTGACTGCCATGTTTTACTGACGTCATGATGGCCCTCTCACTAACTATTGGCTGTTTCTAAATCGGTAGTTACAGCCATGCTTAATTGATCATGATCACACTCTGAAATGCTACTTACGGGAGCAGGGTTTACGGTTTAGGCTTTTGGCCAGGTAGCTGTGGCCTTGTTCAATTTAATCGCTCTGTAACTGTTGCAAATTTCAAGCCTGCAGTTGCCTTCATACCGACCGTAAGTCTGTGAGCTTGAAATTTGCAACAGTTAATGCAATTGAATAGGGGCCCAATTCGTTTACAATTGAAATTGGTATTAAAAAAAAACATTTAATTGGGTAAAATCTGAGTCCAAAATGTAAGACACCATTACACTTGCAGACTTTCTTAAATGTAAACTCTTCTCCAAATTTCAAGATCTTCTCCAAAATTGGTTTTATACTGTTGTGGATAAACACAAATATCCATCCATTATTTAGTATATATATATATTTATATATATATATATATATATATATATATTTATAAAAAATATATAGCATTTATCACTTTTGTTGCATTTGTGATATTTGGCTACATGTAATCTCTGAACCAGTAGTTTTTCCATTGCAGGACATAAGGTATGAAGCAGTTAATTTTGCTTTTCCATGATTTTGCAGTTTCTTTTCTAAGGAGACAGTCAACAATTATTTAGTCAGTAACAAAAATGTGCTCTAAGCAGTTCACAAGGCCGAAGCCAAGGATAATATATGATCAACATACTTGACCTGCGCACAAGATTGCAATAATGAGGTTAAGTACACAGATCATGCTTTCAGTGCGTGATATGTTCATGCCTCTTCATTTATTGGTCTACTAATATAAATAATATTTTACTGGCTTAGAGGTGGGTGGAATATGTCATTTTTTCTATAGGGTTGTATTGGCTATACCATTTTTTGCATAAAAAGCTGTGATGTTTATGTTTTTTGTCAGGCAGTAGCAGAATGTTTTCCTGTTGCTGACCCACGCATGCGCAAATAAAATCTGATAATAAGAAAATAATAAGTGGCCTGTGTGTTTTGGTATAATTACTGAGTTTTGGAGTAGCATGTCGGTTTGTGGATATGTTTTTCTATAACAATACCCAGCATATTAAATTCCAGCCTTGTGAGTCCAACGTGAAGCAAGTAACAGCTGTGGGGTTGAAATTTGGCCTACGGGCTGCAAGCTATGAGCGAGAGAGGCTATTTCGTAAACCAGTTCTCGGCTGTCGGCCGTCGGGGTTGCGTGCTCGTACACAAACAATTAAGCAATCATGTAGTTACGGGTTCAGATGGAGCCAATGGATAAAAAGATCGTTAGAGTTACGTCACTGAAAAAGGGGAGGGTAGATTTCGAAGTCCTACGTGCTTTAAGTACAGTTTGCGATCGGACCCACAGGCCAGATATATTGCAATATTAATACAGCAGTAAATATGATATTCTATTACATGCGAGTTACAGTATATGTATATTGCAGCATTAGAAAATGCCTCAGCAACATAGTTCTTGTATGGGACTGCCCTCTGCATCTCATGTAAACAGACTCTCTGGAATTTAATGGGGCCCAAGGTCTCCTGTCCTAGGACCAGCTGTTGACACACATTTCTGTTGAGAAACTCTTTTACTCAGTAATAAAATGGTAAAATTGCCCCCTCTAGAGGCTATTCTCATTAGTTTCTGAACAAGCAAAACAACACAATTTTTTTTGCCAACTGGTGTTTTTTTGTTTTTATTATCACGATCATGAATCTCTAGACTTGGGTACATCAGTATATTTTTTTATGAAATGTACTGTATGGTCTATATAAGCTTAACCACACATATGCTGAATCATATAATGACCATGTTAACATTTTTTAACAGCAGAGTTTAATGGAATTGGAATACATTCAATGGATGTGTAATTCTATAAACTTTAGTTTTACCACTGCAATAGGAGAACTTAAAGCAGTGAAACAGTGGCGGAGCCAGAGAATGGAGGGCCCTGGTGCAAAACAATTTTTGGGGCCCCCCTCAGGGGTATTTAAAAAATGTTTTGAGCTGGACCTTACCAGGACCAAATCCCTCAGTGCTCCTGTCTTCTGTGAGAAGCTCTTCTGCCTGAAGCGCGCTCCATTGCGCGTGCGCTCCACTTTCCTGTGAAATACTTTACAGATATATAGGTAGACATTTATATATATATACACATCACCCCCACACAGCACCCGCCCCTCTTAGCATCCATCCCTACATAGCACCCACTTCTTGTCAGCAGCTATCCCCTCTCAGAATCCATCTCTGCACAGCACCCAACCCCTCTGAGCACCCACTTCACATAGCACCAACCCTATCTCCTTTGTTCCTCTCTCACAGAACCCATCCCCCTGTACTTTGCTGCACTTTGCAGCCCTCGCTCTCTCACCTTCTTCCCTGATACACATCTCCGGTGGGCTGAACTGCTCCACACTGCCATCTGTTCGAGCTTCAGTAGAAATGCTCTTTTTTTTAACAGGCACACACTGACTTCAGGCTGGGGTTGTGTGTGTGTGGTCAATGTAGGTCTCAGCGGGGCCTTGGTGGGTTGGGCCAGGGTGGGAGGCCCCAGGGGCCCCTCTACACTCCAGAAAAATGTTTTAAATGCAATATGTTTAAAATAATATATATTACATAGCACCACCTGCACCACTGGTAGAAATATTGCATCAAAATATTGCTATATTAGGTTGTATAATAGTCTAAGTTTCAGCTTATTTTATTAATTAATACATTTTCATAACCGTTTTCAGTCCTTGAGATTAAAATGAGAGTAAAACACACTTTGAAGATGCACTCACTAAAAGGGAAGTGTCCCAAAACATCTTATTTAAATATTTGACTGTTCCTGCAACAATCAAGTCTTTTTATGAAAATGTACCAACTTCTTTATTTGCACAGCTTAACTATTTTGTCATACTGTAAATGTAAATTCTATTTCCTAGTTATCAGATATTGTTTCTCATGAAATATGATTCTGGGGACCCTTAGCAGTTAACTCTTAGGAAGCCCTGTAGTGCATCTTAGTGGGTGAAAAAATAAAGCAGATGGGATGCTGTTTTACATCAGTACCTTTTTCACTAAACAAAGGTACTTTATTTTATTTTAAAGTGAACAACTAGAGACGATTACATGTTTATGTATAAGTTATGGAACTTGTCTAGTTTGCTGATTATGACTTAACTTTGTTAGGAGAGAAGGAGCTGTGTTAGAAAGTCCTTTGTCAGTGCATCTCTGCATGTCTCACCCAAGAAATGAGTTTAAACCAGTGATGCCAATCAAGTTTCTTTATTACAAGCTTTGAGAACATCTTACAAGATAATAGTCAGTGGTCTGACTCATTAAAATTTGCATGACCTTATATACCTTTCCTTAGCAAGCTGAGATAAGATTACATACACATATACACAGGACTGATAACAAGAAATTATGATGACATGCTAAAGGAATGTTGCCAGTCCCATTTGTATATATTTCCAGTGTCTGGCTAATCCTCACTTTTTAATACACATGGTGTGTTTTTCTATCTGCTTATATTTTAAATGTTGAAATAAAGCCTGATTTCAATAGCTATAAGGTTGGAAATATGTTAGATTGTGAATAATTTGTATATGTATCTCCTTTTTAGTATTTTTTTTGTCCCTTTAAGCAACTCAACCCATGATTTATGCACAATTGGAGACAGAGGGATTTGGTATTAAGTTCCAGTTTTTCTCTCACTATAGACTTGGGTTATTAATTTATGTAGTTGCTCCTTGTGCTATTTCACAATATACATGCTTGCACACAGGGGGGCTTGGAATTAAGCACACACATCTCTCTCTGTATATTGTAAAAGTTCAGTGTATTTGCTGTAGTTGTGTTAGATATTTTCAATCTTCAGGTTCAGCATTAAAATCATATATGTAGAAAACCATGGACTCTTGGAGCATACACAATACCAACAAGAAGTTGTATTTAAAAATATCATGAATGTGTGCACAATCAGAGTTAAAATTATGTAAAAAGGTGATGTTCAACAAATTTAATACACTGATAAACATTTGATACAATGCATGAAAACACAATGAACAAAACTAAAACAAGTAAATATGGAATTGTGTGAACCACTGAGATTCTTAATGCTAATATTTTAGTTAATCAAACAAAAGAATATATAACAGCAATTTCATTTAATCAATGTGACACATACGGATACACCACAAAAAGAAAAAAAATATTCCCAATATATACACACTAGGGGCCTCATTCTATTATTGGCCGTAGGAGATGCGGGGCCGCAAGGACCGGCCGCAAGCTATTTGCCTATTCTATTCCCTTCCGGCCGTGGATTCCGTCAGTCTTGCGGCCGGCGCCTTGCTATCCCTTGCGGCTGCACGTGCCGGAGGAAAGCCTTTGATCTTAAACGGCTGCAAGAGTTTCGGCCGTAAGAAAATCCTGGTTGCTATTCAATTGCTCCGGGAACCCTCTCGGCAAGGCTAAAACCGGGCACACAATTAAGCACATTATAAAGCCATAATAAAGCCATTCTGCACTCTGAGGAGACTACAAAGTGATTGTAGGTGTTAGCATTAATAGCACAACATTCCCCTACACTAAAATCCGTAAATACATTTATAAGGGGATATCCTTGCGGCACCGTATAATTGAATTGCAAGGTAACGGGAGCCCCGCAAGGAATCGCAGCTTTGCGGCCGATTTACGGCCGATAATAGAATGAGGGCCAAGGTAAATTGACTCTGAAGTCACCATATGTGTTCTGCACCATAATATAGAGGGTGGAAAAGCATGTGGAAAGGGTACTTTCTTTTTTAGAATTGCTGCTATATTTACTTAGTTTTGAGCTTTTAAAGTTAGTAGTTTTAGGCTCTGATGACCCCTGATCTAACAAAACAAATAGGACCTCATTCAATTGCTAAACTGCAAAAAGTAGTAATAAGTGGAGATCGCAAGTCACTTCCCTATTCAATTGCCTGCTACTGGCAGGCTCCAATTGGTTTACTTACTGCGCACTACTTTCCAATTAGAAGGCCCTATTGCCTTCGGCCAATCAGAATGGGATACACCCCCATGGGGTCCTTTGATTGGCTGATGTAACTGTCAATCTGATTGCAGTCAGAAGATGCAGATGCTTGGAGCCAATCACAATGGGATACACCCATTCTGATTGGCTGAAGGCCCGCCTTCTGATTCATTTTCATATGACTGACAGGTCCATCAGGCAATCAGAATGGGATATAGTGGTGAATCCCATTCTATTTGGCTCACACCTTGGTGCCTCCTGATTGACTGAAATATGATTGACAGCATTTTCAGCCAATCTGAAGGCACCATTTCCAAATTTTTACCGGAGCATGCACTAGAACCCTCATTTGCGCCGGGGAGCTTCTCCAGGGAGGTGCTCCATTAGATTTTTGATTTTTTTTAAGCGCATCAGTTTTTTTTTTTTTAAGGACTAGAAGGAGGATGGGGGCATTGCAGAAAGGTAAGTGTGCTATTTAGACTGTTATTGATTATATGTTGTAGGAGTGCCAGACCTGTAAAAATCTACGGACAGGCCCTTATGATAGGGACGAAGGCAAGAAATCCGTTGTCACTGGAGGGGCATTTTTGCAAGGTTAGTGATATGATTTTAACTTGATTTTATTGCTGGGTGTGGTTTTTTGTTGTATTGGGATAGGAATGTGTTTATTTTGCTTGTATTGTTAATTTTTTATGTGACTATTATTTGTTATTTTTCTGTAAGTGGTGGGTGTTTTTTTTTCTATAGTGCTGCTTTTTTGTTTTGTGTAATCGTTCTTTTATTATTTTCTGTAATGGTGCTTTTTTTTCTGTAATCTCGTTTTTTAAATTTTTGTAACCAGTGGAGTATTGGGGGGTTTAATAGGGGGTTAGTTAAGTAGTGTAGATGTTAATAGGTTAGAATAGGTGTTAGGTAGGTAAGGGGTTAATAGGTTAGGGTAGAGGGGGTATTAAGTTAGGGGTGGGTAAGTTTAAATGTATTGGTTTATAGGACTACGGGCTTGAATGACCTACAAGCCCGTAACTCATTATTCAAGACTTGTTACAGAAATTACAGTATTGGCTATTGGTGATGTGCGAGCTTGAGAATGTTGTGCTTTTAATTGTAATGTCACCGATCGTGTTCCCCATCATTTACAGTGCTTTACAGTGCTGTCTTGATTTTATATTTTCATTTACATTGCTCCGCTTTTTCGGGCTTGAACCACGATTCACTGGCTTGCGTACGTGATCATGTTCAAGCCCGCAGATGCTTAATACCGACGGCAGGATTTACAATCACCGGGAAGAAGGGCTAACTTGCGACTGGGGCCAATTGTATAGCAGTGTAGACGTAGTGGTACTAGAGCACGTAGTCCGAACAAAGGGAATCGTGAATTTGCAATCATTTTGCGAGACCTAATAGAATGAGGCCCAGTGTATTGTAATAGTGAAAATTGTTTTTACCAAATTAACACACATCATATAACCCACAAGTATGTGAATATACAGAGTAAAAAGATCAGTCTAAATTAAAGGACCACTGCACAATGATTACAAATATTTATTTGAAAACATTAAATCTAAGAGCATAATTAGACAGGAAAAATAAGCATACAGCTTATTGTTAATAAAAAAAAAAAAAAAGGTGATGTCTCTCCAGGACCCATGATACATTGGTGGAAGATGTTTGTAAGAGGGGCATTTACATTTCTGGAGATCATTGTTTGCTCCAGGGAAAAGGGTTGGTGTCAAACTCAATAAGACGCAAATATCTCACAAATCCTCCTCCTCTCTCATTCTTCCTTACCCCCACCAACAGATAAAAGGACACAACCCTCATGATGCAGCTTGTTACGAATTGTGATGTTTTCTGAAAATGTTTACGTCCATGACTTACACAACTGCTAATGTTATTCAGTCACAAAAAAACTGCAGTCCTTTAAGATATATCCATATTAACTTGTATCATGCAATAACATGATATTTCTAATTTATAAGTATATTAACAAATAAACAATTAAATATGATAGGGAATATCTGGGAATATATATGCAGTATGTTTAAATAGTTAAATTCAGTTGAATTACTAATAGATATAAATAAAATTAAGTTCAAATGAAAATGTATATTCAGTTATTCCATTAGGCTTCATTGTTTTTCTGGATAAGTCCTATTACTATTTTCATATTTTGTGTTATAATATATTCATTCCCCCATGGTTATATTGAGAAACTCATGTAAACTGGTTCACATATGGTATTTTAAACATATGTCATATTCATATGATCATAATATGTGAATAGGATGCAAAACATCATAAAAATGGATAAGCACCATTGGGATTTACAAGAACAGTAAAAATATGAACCACTCATTCTAAGTTTTGGGGGGTTTTCTGTTGTAAATGTATGTATAAGTTTTATTTTTATTAATATTATATATTTATTTATATAGCACAAATAATATTCCATAGCTCTTTAGTAAGTAAATTCATGGGTATGTCAAAATATATTTAAACAGACTGATACAAAAAGAGGAAACAACTCTACTTTTGAGCTAATAACCAGACAATATAACATTTCCATTCAAAGTACTTTGCAAGATTGTCACCTGGTTGGTTGCATAGCCTGGCTCCGTAACCAAAGCATTGCCCATTTACCACATCTTTCTTCTTCTTTAGGAGCAAGATAATGTCTGGAGGAGAGCAGCACCCTTTGCTTATAGCCTCTCCAAGCTCCGCCCCACTATCCCTGCCACTATCATGTCTGCTTCCCCCTTTCTCTTTCCTGCAGGGGTCGCTTGACCTGGCATTGTCATAAGGTCACTAGTTCCTTAACCAAACAACTGCCCATTTACCACACCCTTTTACTTCCCACCAATTATTGACAAGGAAACATAACTTTTAAAAATTAGGCCATAGTCTCTTTATTAAATATTTTTCAACATGACAACCATGCTAAAGGTCACATGTTGAGTTCAAGTGCCAGCACTATTGCTGCAGTGATATCCCCACCTTTAGGATTGACCAGAGAGAGGCAGCACTTCACCTACTAACCAGAAAAAGTGACTGAGCTCCACCCACCACAGGGTGGCAAGTCCCCTGGTCATCTTCCACCTGGGAATGCCATCACACAGGATGTAATTCACTCCACACGTCTGAACCCAGCACAGCCATAACTCCTTCCTTCAGAGTAAGGAGTAATAAACTGAGGCCCATAGCATCCCAAAGGAACATGCAGTCATTGGGCCCCATTCCAAAAAAATGTTTTGTGATGTGGGAAGTCAGAGCCAAACACATTCAAAATGACATGTGTTGGCAAGTTAGGTGTAGCTGCCGCATTCAAATTTCCATTTCAGTACCAGATAAAAGGGCTTCATGCAAGTTAATCACACCTGTGTAATCAGACCTACCTGTAGAGGCATAAAAATGCCTCTGAAAATAAATCAACCGTCAGATCTCATGATACTATAACACCTCATATCTGACATAATAAAGGTGTCACTAATGCCCCCCAATACACACTACATTTCATAACTTGGAGGAACTACATTGAATTGGGAAACCCAGGGGATTCCCATTTGCTGAAGGGAACCCCCATGGTTACCTCCTCTACGAGCCCTGATCCCCAAATATACTCATCACTTGGGGGACTATGTAGACTCTGATGTCATCTATATTACGGACCCCTGTGATGTTCAAAATTAATGCTGTGGCATCTATGAACAAAGCTAGCCATGGAGGTCCTCTGTTGCGCCCGCAATTAATCCATTCCACAGAGGTCCTATAAGGACCTCTGTGGCATCAAAAATAAAACCCCATGCCATGGGGTCATCAAAGGAACCCCATGGTATCTACAACAAATCCCTATTATCATGGTGGTCTATATGGACCCCTATCATATCTAAAGTTACACCCAATTACCATGGGGGTCCATATGGATCCCCATTGTACCCTAAGTAAGAAAACAATAACCCCACTTTAAAAAAAACACACTACACTATTAAAAAATGCATTAAAATAAATAAGTTAAATCACATAAGATAAAAAAAGAAATTACAAGACAAATAATAAAATAATAAATAAATAAAAATCAGCCTAATAAAACAGCAATGTAAATTTGTCCATCCAAACAGCAGCCTAAGAGGTGTGGGCTATCTTTATGGATGGGTAGCAGCCGAAAGGCCGACTAAATATACTCCTTGGCCATGAAGGCCCCTCCACCTGCTTGCTAGACGAGATTGATAGCTTGATACAAAGAAGCATATGACAGACGTAAGCTTCTTGACTATAGTATCATTGAGCAAGGAAGCTTTTGGATAAGACAAGTGATGAATAAAGGAAAATGTATTTTTTGGCCACTAATCCCAATGGAAAAACTAGATTAGAAAATGGAAAAGTAGAGGGGCCAGAGCTATCAATCATTCATCAGAGTTCCTAACAATAAGACTTGAAAAAGCCTAAAATTATAAAGCAATTTTAATAATTGTTGATCTACAAGACCAGGTTGAAGAGACTGAAGTGTATGGATTGCCCTGGAACTGTGTTGCAACTTTCAAACTCCATTTCAGCACATATCTGATCGTTTAATCTACTGCACTGGAAGTGATCCGGCTAGGTATGCACACAGAAAAATCTGAAACAGACCCCAAATACAGTACAGATCTGACTGGGTGTTGAATCGGATGAAAGCAATTTGGGCACAAGAGAAAGATGTTTTTAAACCCTTTTGCAGGACTCTGTTACAACAGATTTATTTACAGTATCTACTGGGAGGTGAATGAATGCTTGATATTTCCCTGTTATACTATCGCTGTCTAAAACAGTAATCCTTATCCCAGCCTCATGTGGATATTTAAGACCCTGCTCAGATAAATTAAACTTATATTTTTCATATACATCTAATTGTTCTGAAGATATTATATATAAACTAGCGACTTGCCCACCAAAAATGACGAAACAATAAAATGTTAACTCATGGCAATGCTGTTTGCCACACAATGTAAAGCTTTTGCTCCTCGGTGGACCTTTGGCGCTCATTGTGAGCCTATCCCCTCGTGTACTTCAATTGTCTGGCTTTGCAACGATCACCTTTGGCGGTCATCGCAAAGACAGATATGTAAGTACAGTGTAAAATGGTAAAAAAATTGGACTACAGTGAAGTAATAAAGTAATATGAATTAATAAATGAATATACTTTACCTATTTATATTTAACTAGCGACTTGCCTGTCAAAAATGACGGAGCAATAACATTTGAAGCCATGGCAATGCTGTTTGCCACACAATGTCACGCTTTTTGTACTGTGAGGAACTTTGGCGCTCATTGCGAGCCTCTCCTCTGGTGTACTTTTGATCCTAAGAACCTTCAGCGCTCATCAGAAAGACAGATACATATGTCTATATATTTTTAAATAATATTCAATTAATTAGTTACTCAATAGATTAATATACTTTACCTATTTGTAATTAATATATCCAGCAATCAATAGCCTGAAGAGCTAACAATCTCTTTTTATTTTAAATAATGGAGCAATAAAATTTGAAGACATAGCAATGCTGTTTGGCACACAATGTTAAGCTTTTTATACTCTAAGGACCTTTGGCGCTCATTGCGAGCCTTGCACTGAGCGCCTTTGGCGCTCATTGCGTGGTTTAGCAATGAGCGCCTTTGGCGCTCATTGCGAGCCTCTCCTTGCATGTCCTTTGGCTCCTCTCTACATTTTTTTAAATGCTAATTAATGAATTAATTGAATAATACATTTATATAGTTTACCTTTTTCTAATTAATATATGTACCAATCAATAGCCTGAAGAGGTTACAATCTCTTTTTATTGTCCTGGAGCATATAATGTACAGTTGGACTGTTGCTGGCCTGAGGAGATAGTGTTATTAATGTCCCAACTGTCCATTAGAAATAGCCTACATGCGCGAGGGCAAACCGTTGGTTTATTTGTGTAAAGCGCTACTTTAGATAAGTAATGTTGTTAGTGGCAAGTTAGGATTGTAAAATAGCATAGCTTGTCTATGTGCTACGCGGTTCATGAGCATTTGCCGTCCTTTGTAATAGTGTATTTTGTATCTCGTACGTTCCTGGGTGAAAATGGTACGCGGTTGGCGGTGTTTTGCACGGTCCAGGGTCGTGTAGCCTTGTTTCCATTTTGTTTGGCCGCCATTTGTTTTCCCGCTTTGACTTAAATTCGCGTTCCACCTCACTCCCAGAGATCCGGGCTGTTCCCCCGTGCAGAGTGTAATGTTTTTTGCTTTGCGCAGTTCGGCTCTTAACTTTGTAATTTTTTTTGTAAGTCCCGCCCAAGTGCTGCGAGTTTTAGCGCCTTAACTGCTCGCCTCGCTACCCAAGGCTCTTGGGCAATGAGCGCCTTTGGTGCTCATCGCCTAAGTGCTCCGAGTTAACGAGGAGAAAGTGTCAGCAATGTGACAAGTGTGCAGTGTAAATAGGCTGCGTGCGCGAGGCAAAACTGTTTTTTTAGTTGGTAAAGCAACATCTAAGAATCCTAATGTTATGAGTTGTAAGTAAGTGTTGTAAAATTGCGTTTTTTTTTCTATGTGTTACTTTGCTTGCAAGCATTTTCCGTCCGTTGTAATGGTATATTTTCTATGTGCTACGTTCCTGTCTAACTTGTACGTTTTCGCGGCTCTGTGTCCTTTAGCTTCGATTTCATTTTATTCGGCCGCCATTTTTCTTCTTGCTTAGCCGATTTTCAAGTGGCAAAACTTCTTAAATGCGACTTAAATTTGCGTGCAAGCTCACTCACAGACGTCCTGGCTGTCCCCCCGTGCTGTGTGTGATGTTTGTTTTATGTGGATTTTTGTTGTTGTTTTGGTGTTTGTGTGCGGGTCGGCCGTTAACTTCGTATTTTTGCGACCTCATATTTTTGTTTTCTAAGTTCCGGGTTGTAATTGTTGTTTGTAAAAGTCGTACGTCGTTTCCATTTTTTTTCTCGCTTAACCGTTTTTCATGTGGCGAAACTCCTTAAATTCGACTTTAATTTGCATGCAATCTCACCCCCACACGTCCTGGCTGTCCCCCTGTGCTGTGTGTGATGTTTTTATTTTTAAGTGTTTTTGTTGTTTTTTGTTGTACGTGTTTCGGCCTTTAACTTCAAGCGTCAAATTTTTTTTTGTCTAAGTCCGTATTTCCTCATTGCGCGTTATTGTTTCTTTTCTAAGTCCCTGGCATCGTTATTTTTTTTTTCAAAGTCCAGCTTTTCTGGATTGTTTTTAACTGTGAGTGAGTCGCAAAGCGTGACGACGACTCGCAGTTTGACAACTATAGTATGTGACAACTACAAAGAAGAGGTTCATTATTTCTTCTGCTTAAAATTTCACCGTTTCATACTGCCATCTACTGTACATCCTGAAAATAACATCTTGTTTACAGAAGAGACAAGACTAAAAAGACTTTAAAATTTTACATATTCTCTAACAAATTCTGAAGGACTAAATAAAGTAAGCAAAAAAACAAAAAGATGTCTGGATCCTGGAAGAGACATTATTAAAAAAAGATTCAAGATTACAGCACTACAAAGCAATCTATGCATTCTTCTCAACACCTCTCTACCCCAGGATAAATACAGTTCTGAGAAATAGTATTCATTTACTATATAAATTGTTCGTAATGATAGATTTGTTATTGCTAGACTTAAGACAAGATGAAATAAAGAAACAAAGAGAAAAAAATTACAGTAAACTTATATATTAACAGAAAAACACAGATGCTGAAATAAGGAATTCTTTATCAAAATCACAACAACGAAAGTCCTCAGGACGAGCGTAGTCTGCTAATTCAATGTACTTTCTTAGCACAGGCCACAGCCTGTCTGCTTGTATCCGCGTCCGCATAAGAGGAAGAGGCCATGTCCGCACCGTGATGCCCTGCTTTATCTTAAAACGCATGAAGATGGGATGTGGGCAGAGCAAAATGAACACAAATGCTTAAATCTGCAATTCTATCCCCACTTGCATTGGCTTTCGTTAAAGGCAAAACAAATCTTTTTAGCATAGCATAATGGTACCATGGCATCTACAGTGGCTGCATCTATGAGAGACTCTGCTATCTTCTACTATGTGCAGGAAATAATGAAGGACAAGCAGAAGCAACAGAAGCAAGAGACAGGACCCATAATAGGGATAGGCCTGGATAATGGATCAAATAAAGAAACCTAATGGTGACTTGTTATAACAGCAGGAGAGACATCAGGCCTAACAACAGTAATAACAGAGGGAGGGATATATGTAAATCAAACTCCTTCTGTAGTAATAATCCCCTGCAGATAGCCACTTGCCACTTACATTGGTGGTCAGTGGTCCTTCAGTGGAAATATCCTGAAGTGCAGGGCTGGGGAAAAGAGAAGTAACACTAATGGTGGACATCTTTGTAGTCCTATGGGGTGACTATCTTGGCATTATGCACATGTGACTTCATTGCCTGCAGCCCCTCATTTCTGATAACAAAACAGGAAGAAGAAAGCATAGGGGGATGCGGCTGTCATCCATCATTGGAGAAGGTAAAGGGAGGATGTGATAAAGGTGTAAATGGTGTCAAAAGGGTGGGAGAGGAACCAGGACCATCCCTAGGTGCAGTGGAAGATGCTTGACTAGTGGTCCGAGTTGCCACAGTGGGAGTGTCTGATTATGTGGTCTGTGGCAGAGAAAGGCCCCTGGAAGGGCTGAGGCTGGTGGTGGGGTGAGTGTGGTGTCTGCTTGTATCCGCGTCCGCATAAGAGGAAGAGGCCATGTCCGCACCGTGATGCCCTGCTTTTTCTTAAAACGCATGAAGATGGGATGTGGGCAGAGCAAAATGAACACAAATGCTTAAATCTGCAATTCTATCCCCACTTGCATTGGCTTTCGTTAAAGGCAAAACAAATCTTTTTAGCATAGCATAATGGTACCATGGCATCTACTGTGGCTGCATCTATGAGAGACTCTGCTATCTTCTACTATGTGCAGGAAATAATGAAGGACAAGCAGAAGCAACAGAAGCAAGAGGCAGAACCCATAATAGGGATAGGCCTGGATAATGGATCAAATAAAGAAACCTAATGGGGACTTGTTATAACAGCAGGAGAGACATCAGGCCTAACAACAGTAATAACAGAGGGAGGGATATATGTAAATCAAACTCCTTCTGTAGTAATAATCCCCTGCAGATAGCCACTTGCCACTTACATTGGTGGTCAGTGGTCCTTCAGTGGAAATATCCTGAAGTGCAGGGCTGGGGAAAAGAGAAGTAACACTAATGGTGGACATCTTTGTAGTCCTATGGGGTGACTATCTTGGCATTATGCACACGTGACTTCATTGCCTGCAGCCCCTCATTTCTGATAACAAAACAGGAAGAAGAAAGCATAGGGGGATGCGGCTGTCATCCATCATTGGAGAAGGTAAAGGGAGGATGTGATAAAGGTGTAAATGGTGTCAAAAGGGTGGGAGAGGAACCAGGACCATCCCTAGGTGCAGTGGAAGATGCTTGACTAGTGGTCCGAGTTGCCACAGTGGGAGTGTCTGATTATGTGGTCTGTGGCAGAGAAAGGCCCCTGGAAGGGCTGAGGCTGGTGGTGGGGTGAGTGTGGTGAGCTTGGCGAGTGGGGGTAATGGCAGCTCAGCTCAGACAAACACCCAACAGCTGCAGCCTAATCCACTCAAAGCCCTTTTCAAAGACTTGGGGCTGTAGCAGGTTCATCACATCTGCTAAAGGGTAAGATGAGGAGGGGGTATCCATAGATAAAGAAGGAATTTCTTCTTCTTTTGTATAAAGATAATACCTGGAGGGGAGTGGCACCTGAAAGGAAGTGAGCAAGGAGGCTAGGGTCCTCATATAGCCTACCACCCACTTCCTTCTTCTTTTCTCCCTGAAAAAAATCATGCCCCCTTCCCTCTATCTCTCTCCTCTGGAGTCACTGGAAGCTGGCACCAAGTCACTGGCACACAGAGGAGTGGGAGTGAGTTATATGTCTTGGATTTTGTGGGTTGCAGGAAGCTGACTCAATGAGGAGTGTAAATGAGGTGTGTAAATGAGGTGTGTTTCTTGGTTATGGTGGGTAGCTGCACCTGGTTTCTTTTCTCAGCAGCTGTCAAAATCACCTTTCTAAATTATAAATTCAACATGCTTTATAGCTATGAACCTCAATACATGACTGCCTCTAGTTTGGAGTTTATTATTGGGACATCATCCTTCCTATTTTCTATATTGTAAATGCGCTCCAGAATCCCTCTTTAGAATTTTTATGAAATATATTTTAGAATCAATTATTTGAAACAATTATTATTTCAAAGAGTTGATTTTAAAATATATTGTTTAAATTATGTTTTTATTCATTGGAGGATGGAAGTGTGTTTTTTATTCTGTCTCAAGGCTCTATATGTATTTTTATAGAAATGTCATGTCTAAATAGAATACTACTGGTATTAACTTGCATCGGGGGAGGATTGGGAACCACATCGATTTTCCGGGGAATTCCCGTGATGTGCTATTATTTTATTTGTATCTGATGCTTGTGTACCGTCGTTTATCTGCACTAGGAGGTGGTGCGCTTCTCTCCCCCTTCCTTATTTGTTTATTTTGTTGACACTGGAAATGTTAATGTGTCAACTTTATTAATTGCTTTCTTAAGAAATATATTCTTGTGCTGTTTTCTTTTGAAGCATGATTTATATAAAAATATTTTAAAAATGATAATGTTAATAAATTAAATTGAAATAAGTCAAAAAATGAAACAGTGCTGACCTAGGTCATGGTATCATGGGCGTAAACAGAAAAACACCTCTGGATTAACTGTAAACATTTGATGCCTACCACTCATATGTTCATAGTAGAGTATACACAGTCAACTGCAAATCATGTTTTTATATCTCAATGTCTTTATAACAACAAATGCTGTTAATATTTTTACAAATTAGAATTTTTTTTCTGATCATTTAAAGTATAACAAATATTGGAATGATTTGAGACACCCCTTGTCAAATAACAAAAATGTAATTCTTCAAATTGTGCCCCCATAGACATCATCAGCCTTATTAAATTGTGATTCAGTAAATTTAAAAGGGCTCTATTTAAGCACACAGCATATTTTTTTTACAGAAGTTTTTAGTTAGTGAAGACTGTGCTTTTGAATAGAAGTTCACTAACTAAAAACTTCTGTAAAAAAAATATGCTGTGTGCTTAAATAAAGCCCTTTTAAATGTACCTAATCACAATTTATTAAGGCTGCATATGTCTTTAGAGGCAGATGCATCCTCTATTACAAAAAAAAACTATTTGCCAACAAGAAAAACATAGGATTTATTTTGGATTACATTTCATAATTTTGTTGTGCAGTTGATTTCTCACTGAAACAGAATTAGCCACATATAGCTAGGCTTATTTTTGAGGATGGAGATGGAAGAAAATGACAACACCCTGCGTTGAAGTTTTGTAGAAGAAACAGGAAGAGCAAAAGGAAATTCCATTGCTGTGACAAGAATTAATAATGGCATTAAGCTTGATGACTTACACTAAAACAGGAACAAACTGGAAAATAGGGGTCACTCTAATCACAGTAAATCTAGTACTTCAGTAATAATTTGGCAGACTTTGAAGACCTCAAATTGGAACAGGTGCAGTCATTACCACCATACAAATGAACTGTGCCGTCACAAAAATGTACAACAACCATGACCCTCCTACTGTCCATAAGGTTCAGTCCTTCCACCTAATACCCACCCAACCTCGTCTGACCAAAAAGACCCTTAATACATATATTGGAATTAGGAAGCTACAGTCATTGTTTTTATTATCATATAACATTTTGCCAACATGACAACAGGCTTACTTAAAGTCATTAGAAAACAACACAGACATGTCCTCTGAGGGTTGTCACCCATTACAAACTCAACCCTTAAATTGCCCGATTAACCCCTCAATGACACTGAAGCCATAAATTAATCAAGACCCTAACATGCTGCTTCCAACTAGCACCTCATATAAAAAATGTCTACCACAAACAGCTACGAGCAACAGCAATGTGGATGTTCCCCACTCTAGAACCTCAGCTCTTCCAACCCCCATAAGGTTATCTAAATGAACCCCATACTGTAAAAACATGTAGACATATTCTCTTGTTTCAAACACAGAGTGGAAATGTCTCCTAATATTTTTACAGGAAATGCCATAGCTCTATTGACTTTCTTCTTACATAATTCAGTCATACCAGTGTCATGAAGCCACACACCATTCGTGTCTTTTTACCAATTCAGATCAAATAAGTTTGGAACTCAGGCATCTATCCATAATCTTACAGAGATCACCATGCATCAAATTGAGCAGCACTTTCATAGGCAGAAGCCCCAAATCATAGCTACCTGAATGAAAAAGAAAATCCTGCCATCTTAGGCCCCAGATTCCCAACAAATAACCTCTTATCCATGCCCAAATGGCACCATTGCTAATTCAACTCTTACTTCAATAAATGAACCAATGGACAAAGATGAAAATATTTTTTTTTGCCCCTGTAAAAAAACTAAAAACACTGAATATATTAATAAAAATGCCTACATTTTAATCTGCCAAGAAGTTCTATGGATGATTTCCTCAGAGAGGCCCAATCCCAAAGGATCTGTGGCCTACATTAAAGGAGTCTGATAATCCCCTGGCTGAAAGTCCTAACTACTGATGTATCTCAAAAGCTTAATCATTTCCAACTTATTGAATAGTACATCTGGGGTTTGCTGTTTCTTCCATTCAGGATAGAAATGGCAGGCATTTTAGGGCACGATCATTCTTCTGAGTGTGACTAGACAAATATACTACAGGATATTGCTCCCCCCTGTAAAAGGCAGAAGTGAGCAAAAATAAAGCTGCTCTTTGTGGGTTATCATGACTATATAGCAAAATGTTGCAAACGTGTCCGACCTCCTGGATCATGAAAATGTCCTGAACCTCTAGTTCTGAAATTGTTAACAGTATGCTTAACTATAAAGGCTTTGGTGACATTTTTGTGCCCTTGTAATGTAAACAGAAAAGCTGGAGCAGGCTTATTGTTGGCCAATCAAGAAAGCCCTTGTTCTCCATACTGCTATATGAACCACAACATTTTATCCAGCAGCCGATGTAGTGAGTCAGGCTTGCCAACTACAAATTTTCAGTTTCCAACACTCTTTCCATGATCACTGGTATGCCACCCAAGAAAAAGCAAAACTAAATCCTTTGAGATGGCAAGTTATCACTTCCATCCTAGCTCCTACAGGTGATCAGGGATGACTTTGCCCTTCTGTTGCCCAATCAGTAGGCAATGAGGCTGTACACCACTTGTCTCTGAAATAAAAACCCAAACCTACTCCACCAGCTGCATTAATGTAAATCTCAATTTGAAAGTTGGACATTTTGGGCCTCATTCAATTGAGAAATTGTAGCTTACGGGAGCCCATAATGTAGCCCATAAACTAATCTGCTATTCAATTGGCTTTTTTTGTGAGCCGCAAACAATCTACCAGTTACGTCTGAAATTCCCTGCGATTGTTATAACAGTAACTTACGCCCCATCTAAGCCTTTGATATTTCACGTCCGCAAGAGTTATGATCACTAAAATCACAAATTGCTAGTCAATTGCTACAATTCCGCAAGCCCGCAAATGTTTTCACAACCGTAAATGGCAAATGTAGAAGAAAATCCTACGGGTACCCAATGGGACCCGCAAAGAGGTTAAAGACATGTCCGTAGCATTGTAAATGCAAATAAATCAGTACTGCACAAAATGGGGAAAGCGATGAAAGATAGAATTAATAGCACAACAGTCTCAAGCTCACAAATCGGCAAAAAAAAAGTCATTTATTTTTTATGTTTCATTTCAGGGTTTTATTGATCTCGGGAATCAATGAATTAATACGTATCAGGCCACCCATATGGGCTAGAACAATATTGGCAAACGTGTATTTTGCGGGTTTGCAAGTCCGATCGCATATCTAGCCGCTAAACGCTAACTGATTGACATGTAACCTCCATCTTATACTGCCGTAATGATGATGGTCTCATTTTCTATTGGCTGTTTCTAAACGGGTAGTTACAGCCTTGCTTAATTGATCATGTTCATACGATTACATAGCTACATACGATTGCATAGTCTATGGTTTCGGCTTTTGGATCGTAACTTGCGGGCTTGTTCAATTGAATCGCTCCATAATTGTAGCAGAGTTCAAGCAGCAAGCCCACAGACATACTGCCTGTATACCACAAGTTGCGGCCTTGTAATTGAATGAGGCCCTTTGTCTTTAAAAAACAAATCTTTCTCATTGTAGGATGCACCCACACTGCAACATCGCCCATATAAAGTCTGATAAGATAAAAAGGTTGCCTCACCCAGCCATGGCTCAATAGAGGCAACTACAAAAAAAATCCTCCACATTTGGATAATTTTACAAGTAAATTAAAGCTTCCTGATCACTGCTTGTTGTGACTTTAGGGTTGTCTTGTTAGCAGTCAACAATACCTGATGATCAGACAACAAATCTGTTATCTTGTCCCATCGTAACCTGCACGCCCTCATAACCAAATCAACTTTGATACCCAGGAATGAAAAGCATGTGCTTCAGATTTTTCAGCACCCAAAGGCCCCCTAATGAAAAAGTAAACCAAGACCAACAACCAAGAAACCATCCATGTAGTGAGTCACCGAATGATATCCAGATAAATCAACAATGCATCACTCAAGAAATGTGCTGAAGGACAGAGAACATGAAATAGGGCAACCCATAGACAAAGGTCCACAAAAACTGCATCATCAAAATGACAACACCCTCTGGCTATGTCAGTGGACTGACAGCAACCTAAAAGAGGCCTCTATATCTGCCTTTGCCATTAGAACACATTTGTTCGTTTGCACTGCTTGGTCAAAAGATAAATATGACACTGCTGTGAGATCTTTGTCAATGACATAATTCACAGATGAACAATTGGGGAAGGATAGATGATGGATCTGCTGAGATTGCTCGGATCTATCGTAGGGACCAGATCAGGAATTGACAGAAAAGTAAACAGCACAGACATCCTACCAAAGACCACTTCTTTTTTTTTAGCTAAACCCTTACCAGAAGTGCAGAAGTAAGATCCTTAGGTTTTGCCACACCCACCACCCTGTCATGTTCAGGAGGGCCCACTGTACTTTTAGGGACTGTAGAACTACTGGGGGCCATGAATTAACATGGACTGGTGTTGTCCTGTTGGCATGGTGTGGGTAATGTTGCCGGTGATATGATTGGGGCATACAGATGACTTTTGAATGTAATGTTAAGTATGAGAATCCCCATAGAATGTATAGTATCTAAGTGCTGCATTTTCTCCAGGAATTTTAATAAAGTGTATTGACGGGGTCTGTAAGGAAGGAGGGGGCCAGTAATGGGGTCACCTGGTTGAGATTTGGTGTAGTGTATGACACCTCTATACCAGGATAAGCAACAGGGGAACTAATAAAATATTTTGTGTGGGACTCCAAGCTAAGAGTCCTCACTGCAGACGGAATGGTAACCAATTTAAAAGAACATAAAGGAAATGTAATTCTGTGATATTATGTGCAGTTGTTTAACCTCCAGGTGGATTCAAATAAGGAAATCAATGAAACAAATCAGTGGTTTGATTCAGGGCAGAAACAAATCCTAGAACCTCATTACGCACATTCATACTGATTGGCAGCATTTGACTATTTGCTGATAGACTCTTATTCTATATTTTTACTCTTGAGTTGCTGGAACTTTCTGAGCCTGGATATTTATGGTATGAATTATTTTACAATCACTCTTTATCTACCTGTTTGGTCTGCAAATTCATCTCCAGCTCCCTTTAACCTCAATTCTTCTGCAATACAGCTGATACCTCTCCTTGCAGCTGCTCCTGTCCAGACACTAGCCTTTATCTCTGATTTAGAAAAAAAGGAGAACTAAATAGCTTGATAAAAGGAAATATGCTTGTTCTAAGGTCTGTGTATTAGAAGAGAGAAGACATAGGTTCAAACAGAAGAAAGAGAAAAGAGAATAAAAGAAGACAGATGAGAGAGAACAGGAAATGAGAGTTGAGAATAACATCAAACTTTAAACAGACAGGGAAATGAGCATAAAGTGAGTAAAGAGAGGAGAAATGAAGGGGTCATGAGAATAGAGAGAAAAGCGGCATAGAGGAAAGGGGTAAGGGGATAGGCAGAGAAGCTGTGGGGAGAGAAAAGGGTGAGAGAGATTTGGTGGGCAGAGCTGAAGTGTAGTATAGGGTCGCAGGAGGAAAGGTAAAGAAAAGGGTATAATGAGGGGGGAAGAGAGAAAGGGAGGGAGAAAATGGGGAAAGACAGAGAAAGGAGAAAGAGAGAGAAATGGGAGAGAGCATTATAAATGTGACAAAAAGGAAAATATGGGGGGGGGGTAGGACAAAGAGAATTAAGAGAAAAAAAATTGAGTAGAATGGGAAGAGAAGAAAAAGGGAGGAGAGAGAAGGGAGAGCAAGACATTTGGGTAAGGGGTTAGAGAGAGAGAGAGAAGGAATGGATGAGGGAAATACAGTTGATAGAAAGGAGGGGAAGATGGAAGAAATGAGAGCGGTAGACAAGGTTGAAAAAAGAGAGAGACAAGGAGAATGGGGAAGAAGGAATAAAGAGAGAGGAAAAGAGAAAGAGGAGTGGTCAGAAGGGCAAAGATAGAGAAGGGAGAATATGTATTTTCAGAACAGTTAAGTTTGCAGTGCAGGATGGGGCAACTCAAGGCTTGAAAAACTAAAAGTTTTGTTTTTGTGAGCATTCAACCTTAATGTCCTTCCTTCTCCCTGCAATAGTTTTTTTGATGATATCATTCAGGACATCAGATATGCTAAGACTAATGACAGTGATAGCATCATTAGTAACATAATATGAAAAATGTAATTGTCTATGCTATTACTAATGACATCATGCTACAGTAAATACCCCATGGTGTCACTTTTCCCAATGCTACTGTATCATCTTCCTGAAACTTTTTTCTGTCTTTTGACTTGCATTAATTTGAGGCCAATTTAATAGTTACCCCAAAGGTTCCCAAACTGTGCGCCATGGTGCACCGTGACTGGCCTATAGGGGCACCACAAATGCTCCCCCACATTATTGTAGCAGTCAACCCCAAATCCACAACCAGTGTCCACCCCTGCCGTTTGTGTCTATCCCCCATCGGGTGTCGGTGCTCTGTTCCTGCCATACAGTGTGACCTGTGCCCGCCTTACTCCCCCTGCACTGCCCACTGGAGCTGCCTGCACTGCGAAGATTCCTACTGCCCCAAGCACTTCCAGCCACACATGATGGAGGAGCAGGAGGGGGAGGCATGGCTGGGCACCGGGTGTTTGACGCTGCCGGGCGGAGGCAAGAAACATGAGGAAGACAAGATGAACGCTGTGGAGTTGTACTGTGCAACATGCAGGGGGTGTGTATGTGTACAATGTGCCCCTTGCTGGGAACTCATAGAAGGCACCCAGTGACACTCATACAGCCTGATGCATAGAAGGGTGATTGTCATATATATCTATCTATGAGCCTGGAGAGGGCCCCTGGAGCTCTCAACCCACCTCCTGATCCTCCCTTGGCACCTCCTGATCCCCCTTGATCCCCCCTCAGTATCCTCTTGATCCCTCTCTCAGGATCTCCTTCCCCCCCCCCTTGATCCATTCTCCTAATTTCCCCTCTGCCTTCTTGATCCACCCTCTTGTTCCCCACCGCACGGGTCACAAGGGAAGGATACAGTGTGGTGGTGTGCTTCTGGAGAGGTAGAAAGGGCCAAGGGGAGATCAGCAAGGGGGTTCAAGAAGGACCAGTTGGAGAATAAAGAGGGGGGGATCAAAAGAGGCAGAGGGGATAAGGAGAGGGGATCCAAGAGGGGCAGAGGGGGGATCAGTAGGTACTGAAGTGTCCCCAAATGCATATGTATAAAATATGTTATATTATGTACTAGCGAATTGCCTGTCAAAAAATGAAGGCAATAAAATTTGAAGCCTGGCAATGCTATTTGCCACACAATGCAATGTTTTGCCCTCTCTGAGCATCTACTTCCTATCTACTTCACTGCTCATTACAGGCCTCGGCAACTTGCAACTTGCCCTGTGTCTCTTTCCACCATCTCCCCCCTTTCCCTTCCCTGTGTCTTTCTCCTCTGTATCTCTGCTGAATCTTTGAGTGGCGCATACTGAATGCCGTTGGTCTTATTTTCAAAGACCTGCGTGCCTGGCGTCGTTGGTGTGAGTGATACTGTCTTTGCCGTCATGTATTTTCCAAGTCCCGCGTGCCTGGCGTCGTTGGTGTAACTGTTACTGTCTTTGCCGTTGTTTATTTTCTAAGTCCTGCGTGCCTGGCGTTGTTGGTGTAGGTGTTACTGTCTTTTCCGTCGTGTATTTTCTAAGTCCGGCGTGACTGGCGTCGTTGGTGTAACTGTTACTGTCTTCGCCATTGTGTATTTTCTAAGTCCAGCGTACCTGACGTCGTTGGTGTAAGTATTACTGTCTTTTGCGTCTTGTATTTTCTAAGTTCTGCATGCCTTGCCTGGCAGAGCCTCGTTTTCATCTTGTTTCAACAATTGTAAAAAAATTTTTGGCCGCCATTTTTTTTCCTGCTTCAGTGATTTTCGATTGTTAAAAAAGGCTAAATATGCCTCAAATTAACTTGCAACCTCACTCACTGGGTCCCTGGCTCTCCCCCTGTGCTGTATGTAAGTGTGTAAGTAAATTTGAGGCATACAGTATTTGTGTCTTTTCGTCATCTTCCATTTCGGTGTCTTGGCCGTTAAAGTCGTATTTTTTGTGAGCTCGTGCCTCAACTCCTGCTATAAAAGGCTCCCTTGGAGAAATGGGTGTGGTCCCTGCCAGAAGCCTGTCTGTGAGACAGTGTGTGGAGCTGCAGGCTTGGAGCTGCCTGGGAGACACAGGCCCAAGTGAGGAAAGGCCTGAGCTGGAGTTGGTGAGCAGAGGCCGATGCTCCAAGCATGAGAGTCTCAAAAGCGTGCAGTCCAGAAGGAGAACCCGGAAAGGAGATTACCCAGTAGGGAAACGGCTGCAGAGGGAGAGAGAGAGACTGCTCCAACCAGAGGAGTGAGAGAGAGAGAGAGAGAGAAAAACTGCTCCAACCAGAGGGAAAAAAGAGAGAGAGAGAGGGACCTGAGACTACAAACAAGTAACCCCTGAGAGAACAGGGAACTACTGGAGTCCAATTCAGAGTGGACTGTCTGCTTTAAGGATGCTGGATTTTATTTGCTGAGTTCTTATACAATGCAGAAGCAAAGTGTATTAAGAGTGGAAAAGCCTCCTGTGCCTTCCTCTATTAAGGTTAAGAGAGAGAGAAAGGAGGGTGAGAGAGAGAGAGAAGCAAGGGTGAGCGTGGGAAAGAAGAGAGAGAAGGGGACTAAGAGAGAGAAGGGGGATGAGAGAGAACATTTGTAATAATTTGTGTTTAATTTTTTATAAATAATGGAGCAATATATATATATATATATAGCCACTTGCCCGTCACAAAATGAGGCAGGTAATGTTGTTTGTGTGCGACATTTTGTTGGTGATCCAAGATCCATCGGCGCTCATTGCGAGCCTCGAGCTAAGCACCTTCGGCGCTCATCGCATGGCTCGCAATGAACGCCTTCGGTGCTCATTGCGGGGCTCTTGGTTGTTTGTGTGCTATGAGCAGCATTGTTTTTTTGTTGTTATGGAAATGAATAATGAATAAAATAAGAAATGAATATACTTTACCTATTGTGAAGTAATATATGCAGGAAGCATTGTGTTGAAGAGCTGGCAATCCGTTTTGATGTTGCTGCAGCATCAGTGCTGTGGAGCTGCTGTGTAAGTGTCATGAATGTGTGCAGTGTGTAGTGTAATAGTGTGCGGGCGTGAGCCAAATCCGTTAGGGTAGCTGTCTACTTCCGGATTGTGTAAGTTAGTGTTCGAAAATGGCACCTAATGTGTAGTACGCGGCTGTGGCTGATTTTGCGTCCTTGTTTTCGGGTGTCGTCCGACTTTTTCGGAAAATCCTTAGGTGTTTGGTGGTGTTTTGCGTGTGTAGGGTTCTTTAGCCTCGTTTTCGTTTTGTTCAGCGGTAATTTTTTCTCTCCCTTAGGTGATTTTCGAGTGTCTAAACTCTGTAATTTGGACTTAAATCGAGGTGTAACTTCACTTGCAGAGGTCCTGGGTGCCCCCCTTTGCTGTGGGTAAGCTTTTTATGTGTTTGTTGTGTGTATTTATTGTGTTTCTAATGTTTTTTGGGTCGCCTGGGTTGCGTCCTTGTTTTCGGATTTTGTATGTCTTTTTCGTAAAATCCATAGGTTTTTGGTGCTGTTTTGCGTCTTTAGAGTCCTGTAGCCTCGTTTTTTTTGAGTCATCTCACTTGGCTCTCCAAGATTTCTGGCTCCAACTCATTGGATAAATGATTGAGGTCATCACTGCTGTTAAGATCCTTCCTGCATAGATCTTCAGTGTATTCCTGCCACCTCTTCTTTATCTGATCTTCTTCTGTTAAGTCCCTACCATTTTTGTCTTTTATCACGCCCGTTTGGTTATCTTCTTCAATATCTTTACATTGTTCATTGTAGAATGTCTCCTTGTCTCTTTTTGCTATCCTCTGGAATTCTGCATTCAGTTGGACAAATCTTTTCTTATCTGCACTACCTTTCACTTTCCTTCTTTCCTGGGCTACTTTCAAAGCCTCATCAGACAGCCAGTTTGACTTCTTACATTACTTTCTTTTAGGGATATTCTTTGTTGCTGTTTCCTGGATAATGTAAACTTCGGTCCAAAGTTATTCAGGCATTCTATCTTCCATGACTGGACCGTTAGATCTATTATTTACTTCCACTGCATATTCACAAGGGATATTATTTATTTCATATCTACTTTGTCTTTTGGTTTCCCCTCTATTCTTTAGTATAATTTTCAACTTTGCAATAAGAAGCTCATGGTCTGAGCCCCAGTCAGCTCCAGGTCTTGTTTTTGCTGACTGTATAAAGCTCCTCCACCTTTGGCTGCAAAGTATATAGTCAACCTGATTTCTATGGTGCCCATCTGGTGATGCCCATGTGTAGAGTCGTCTCGAAGGCTTTTGGAAGAGGGTGTTTGCTACTGCCAGAGAATTATCTTGACAAAATTCTACTAATCTCTGACCTGCTTAATTTTGTACTCCAAGGCCAAATTTGCCAGTTATTGCAGGTGTCCTTTGGTTCCCTACTTTAGCATTTCAATCTCCTATGATGATCATAACATATTTTCTTGGTGTTATTTCTATAATGTGTTGAATGTCTTGGTAGAACTGGACAACTTCAGCCTCTTCAGCATCCGTGGTTGGAGCATAGACTTGGATCACTCTGATATTAAATGGCTTGCCTTGAATTCAAATTATTCTGTCATTTATTGGGTTGTAACCGAGTACTGTTTTGGCCACTCTTTGATTGATTATGAGATTTACTCCATTTCTACTGCAGGATTTTGGCTCACAATAGAAGATCTTGTGGTTAACTGATGTGAAATATCCCATTCCAGTCAATTTAAGTTCACCAATTCCCAGGATATCAATGTTTAACCTTGTCATTTCATTCTTGACCACATCTAGTTTGCCTTGGTTCATAGTTCTAACTTTCCAGGTTCCTATTTTGAATTGGTCTTTGCAGCACCGAACTTTCCTTTCCCATCCAGACACATCCGCAGCTAGGTGTCCTTTCAGCTTTGGCCCAACCACTTCATTAGATCTGGTGTTACTTGTACTTGCCCTCTGCTTTACCTTAGTAATGTGGTAGGCACCTTCTGACCTGAGTGGCTCTTCTTCCGGTGCCATATCGTTATGTCTCTGGTTGTGCCTGTATCAAAGATACTGGAGTGGGTTGCCAGTTCCTTTTCCAGGGGAACCACAATTTGTCTGCCCTCTTCTATGACCTGCCCATCTTGTGTGAACCTACATGGTATAGCTCACAGCTTCATTTAAGTACACAAGCCCCTTCACCATGATAAGGTAGCGAGCCAGAAGGGGTCAATAGAATACATCTAAACATTAAAAAAAAAAAACTTACAGACTGTTTCTCAAAAGCATTAGAAACACCGAACCTTATTCAGTTGTAACCCAACATTTTGGCTGCGGGTTACATTTTTTATATACATTTAGATGTATTCAGTTGTCTCTAACCTGTAATTACAGTCTCACAGCCTCCACACGCAAGTAGCATTTCAGGGCATGATCATGATCAATTAAGCAAGCCCGTAATTTACTTTTTAGACAGAGCCAATAGTAAATGAGACCGTCAGCATGATGTCAGTAAAACATGATCGGATTCGCAATTCAGCAATGTAGAAATCAATAAAAATCATTAACACAACTGTTCTAGTCCATGCGGGTTTCATGATATGTGTTATCCCCTTGATTCCCGGGATCGATATAACACGGAAATAAAAAATATTTGTAATTGCAGATTTATGAGCTTGAGACTGTTGTGCAATTAATTCTAATGCTGTTCATTGCTTTCCCAGTATTTTAAAGTACAGTTGTGTGTTTATTTGCTTTTGAAATGTTACAAACAGGTGTTTAACCCACTTGCGAGTCATATACTTTTTTGATACATTTGCCATTTACGGGTTTGAAGGCAATTGCGGGCTTGTTGAATTGTTGTAATTAAATAGGAATTTTGTGTCTTTAGCACTGGTAACATTTGCAGGCTTTAAAAATCAATGGAGGAGATAGGATGGAGTTAAGTTTTTGACAAACCCGCAGTGCTTTTGAGCCTGTAACTCGCAACTGGAATGTGAGTAGCAAAATGTAGTCAATTGAATATTAGTAACATTTATGGGCTACATTACGTGCTCATGTAATTGCGATTTGGCCAACTGAATTGGGCTCACTGTATGCATAAGCTGTGGGAGCAGACCTTTGCAGGTGCTCTTTGAAAGATTTGAGTAAGTGAAAACAGAGCTTTTAAGCACTAGTTAAAAAATGTGTTTAGATATGCAAACAAACACAACACATGTAGTTTGTTTTAATATTTAAAACTTACTTCCATATATATTTAAGTAAACATACAATTCTAAATGTTTTATGCGGCATCAAAAGGGGCATAGTGCAATGTCATCAGTAATACATGGGGGATGTCATTTTTCATATTATATGTGATGTCATTAGTGATATCATAGCTGTCATTAGTCATATTGTATATGATGTCAAAAAGGGTAAAAATAGTTCTCCATGAGTTGCGGACCTATAAAAATTAGTAGCATTATAAGTTAAAATAAGTTAAAATAAGTTAAAATTCGCCATGGCTGGCGAACCGATTAAAATTACTCAAGAACATATATTAAGCAATCCAAATTTTGCTTCCCAGTTAAAGCACAAGTTCTGAAACATCATTTACCATGATTGGAAACGAATGTTAATTTACAGAATATCTTATTTTTCCCCATTCCTCTCCACTGGCGGACAAAAAGATATCCAGAATTTCCTGAGCTCGTGTTTTGGGGCTCTATGAATCAGTCTGTCAGTCCCACTCTCTCTTTGTCTCTATTCCCTTCCCTCACTTTTAGACAGTCTGGGACTGCAAAAAGCACCTATCCTATTACGATATGATATCAACCTTGCTCTCTTGTCTTGGTTCCTAAGCTGTGTGGAGATCAGCACAGTTTGTTTAATTTTATACACCTTGTTTATTGCAGCTTTGTGTAGGTAGAAATAATATTCTATATATGTATATTTGGCAACCATCAATAACAAACAATTAAAAAAATATGACTTTCATTTAGTTTTCATAAAACATAAAATTTAGATAAGTTTAATAATGCGACAGAGTAGAGTAGGACAATAATAATACAAATAACATCACCTCTAAATATTCCACAATATTTGATTACTAAGTGCATTATTAAGTAATTTGAGAAGCCATTATTCTATATATATTATTACAAAATACTTGATTAAAACTGTGTTTTTCAAAAAAAATTCACAGTAAAATCAGAATCAGAAAGCTGACAGTGCTGAACAAGGATCCTTCAGTGAGACAAAGGGATTAACATCATGACAGGCATACTGATAGAAAGATCAGGCTAGACTGTTTAAGGCCCTTCAATTCCAGATCAGAGCATATATGTTGCTGCAATCCACATGGACCTAAGCCATTGAATGCAAAAATGTAGGTAAAATGTTTGGACCATGGTTAAGTATATCTTACTATTCTCTTATAACCAACAGATTTCTATGATAATTAAGCGGGCCACATGTTTTCTCTTTGGGTAGTCATAACAAATCCAACAGGCTTCCTGTACCAGGATTAATAAAATCCCTTGAGAAAAATGTATATGACCACCCTATGGTAAAATAAACAAAACAGTTGAGAAGGATATCATGATACTGTTTTATGTCTTGTTGGGTGCTGCAAGCTACCAACATTTTCCCCTGAGCTATGTTTTATGTTTTGTTTTTTGATTTAGAGAAAGGCAAGCCAAAATGTAGTTATTATTTTTTCCCACGTAGTCTTGTATGGGGAGAAGCAAATTCCTGTACAAAAATGTTCTTGATTTTTTTGATTTTTTGATTTTGTTCCTAGTTAGTTTGGTCATTGATATTGTTTTGACTACATGTATCTAAACCCTGTTAAAGTTATCTATTAAATGCATATCTACATTTCCTGGATTATGAAAGCATCTGATTGAGGAGAATCAGCAGTGTATGAAAACTACTTTTGCTATTTTTCCATGCAAAAAATAAACATTACAAACTCACCCTGATGTTTGCTTAATCTCGGCTTTTTTCAGTTGATACTCCAGGATAGCTCTATTAAAATTAGCATACAATTCATAATTCATTTTGGCCAGTAACAGGCAGTTAATACATTTTAATACTTTTTAAAAATCAGTGATGGCAGGAAAGAATCATGGGATGTGTAGTCCCCTTGCAGATGGAAGCAGGAGGAGTCAGACACTGCTCTGAATATATATGCATTGTGCTGCTGTTGGTTTGAAGGTTAGTAAAGTGTTAAATCTGTATGTTTATAGAATTAATCTATTTAATGTGTGTTTCTAATATAAGCAGCATGTGTTTGATTATAAAAAAGGTACAAATAAGTAAACTTAGATATAACTTTAAATCTGCTGTTACATCTCATGGTAGTGAGCTCCACAAATTGACTAGCATTACTCTGAACTAAAACTTTATGTGATAAATGTGAAATATAATTTCCCCACAAAGGGTGTGGACCAACCAGTGATTTACCAGTTCTTCCTTCCATAACTGGAACCCTCATTATTGAGCAACATTGGGAATGCAACCAAATAATACAACTCACATCATTGATAAAAAGTAAAAAATTTAACACAGACCAAATCAGGACCAACACTTCACAAAAGAGAAACCTGGAGTAACCAATGAAATACCAAATATATAAATTGTCAATGGAAAACTGAATATGGACACTGTTTGATGTGAGCTAAATATACCTACACATATACAGTCCAAACTTTGTGCTTCATAATCCATGGTAAAACATTAAGTGTTCCATACCCACAATGCAAAAACATCTAAATACATATATAAAACAACTGTATCCCACACCTATAACCCTAGACTCAAGAGTTGACGAACACAGTCTAGGGTTTGAAAAAACTTTGGTAACTACTCTTTGATAAAACAAGTCATAGTCCAGAGGTCAAATAGTCAATGTCCTGGTGAGGCAATGATCCTGAAGATGCCAAAGAAGAATTTCCATGAAAGTGTCTAGGGGAGAAAAGTTGCACTGAGCAGGGAAAAGCAAAGAGCAAAATCAGGTTGGGATGTCACAAGAACCATGATTCCAGGGTCATCATAATATCTCTTTAACAAGGTCCAGTAGTGAAAGCCAGTGACTACTTACTGTTTTATAACAATTCGAAAATACTCCATTTATAATAAATCTTTCTTATGTATACATCCACTAAGTTATCTGGTTGCAATTATCTACTGCAATTCTGAGTTATTTTATTATTTCTAGTATCTCTCATGCTGTGTTCCATATAAAGCAATAGCAAAGTTTAAACAAACATCAAATTGAAAGTTTTGACATATACTGAAAATAATAATTTTGTTTGAAAAAATATATCTTTTTGTAAACTGATACTGTCTCCACAAAGTATTAGTTGAAGGAAGGAGCATGGGGGGAGTGTACAATTATGCAGTTAGGGTGTTGCATATTTTTTACAAATAATTGTCTATTTGTTTTTCCCCTGAATTTGGTTGGTTGGAAGGTCATAGTAAGGATGGAAAAATATCTAACATGATTTGCATTGATTCTGACTTTACATCATAAAAACCTGTCTTTTCAAAAAGAGTGTGTAGACTTTTTATATCCACTGTATAATATTGAATTCAAGATTATATTCTTGAATTTTATGCTGTAGTAGTATTTCTGTGAGAATCACCGTTCAAGTTTTCTGGTAAACAATTTCATGGTTGAGTTCTGGTTCTCTTCTTCAGTAATGGTGTCACACCATTCCTGCTGGATTCACACTGTAGACACTGAGTCTTCAAGCAATAAAATGTGACTAGGTTTTAGCACAATTAAGTTGATAGGTTTATCTACCATCCATAGAATATGAATCTATACACCTATTATATTTTATCCATTGAGATTCTATTGATGTTTTATTTTTTTTGGTCCCACATACATTCTTCACTGGGTTCTCCTCATCACTCTATAACTTGCTTGTAGGATGTAACTTTCCAGTCTGTTTTGTTGTCGGAGGATTATATACATGGTCACAGTGAAAATGCAAATTACAACTGAAATGCTAATACCAACTGCAATCCACTTTCCTGTGTTATCTGTAAAAAAAAAAGTAGTAAATTAAAATAGTCTGAAGATTACAATCTACAGTTTTTAAAGAAATTATATAGCATATTCAGATTAGCCAAATTAGAAAATTAAAACCTCCTTACATACATTTTTGGCAGATCTCACTATGTAAATCATAATACAGGGCATTAGATGAACAAGCATATTCATGATAGTAAAGATAATGAATACATATCTAAATTAATTATTTATTTTGCTATACACAGGAGAGTATTCAATAATATAGATACATGAAGACCAAATTGCAAAGCCCTAATACATGGTTACATTTTGGAGGAAATCAAGAGGTAATTAAATTAAATTATAGTACACAAACTCCTGGTCTGGGTGGTTTACAAGTGGTCCAAGAAAAAAAAATGTTTCTCTATGTTTAACCAGTAGAAACTCCTATATAGGGTAAGACATTATTTTTCCAAATCAATTCTTCCTCTTCTCCTGCTTTTGTCTAGTCCACACATCATTCATTCATTCCACCCTTTTTCCTACTGTCAATCACTTTCTCCCTTGATTCATCCTAAGCTTGCTCTGCATCTACATACAGTAAACTCCCCGTTATCCGGCACCGCGGGCATCACCTATTGCCGGATAAGTGTAGTTTGCGGGTTGCTTGAGAGTCACTATTAAAGTAGCTCTAATTAGCCCTATACCCCACACAAGACCATACACAATGTGTTTAATTGATTTTGAGATTGAAATACACTAATTAAAAGCAAATTACAGCAAATAAAAACAGACTTCACGTCATCACAGTTTTATTGCACTGTAAAAAATACTGTAGCTTTTTGGAATGCAGTGTACAGTACATACTGTATTAAATTATGTGTTTTTAAATTACTGAACATAACTACAGTAACATACATTTTTTTTCACTTCAGTTAACTTCAATGAACTAAAAAAGAGGGTTTACTGCATAGACAAAACATCAGGATCATCATGATCTCCAGCAGCTTCATCTCCTGCTAGGGCTCCTTCAGGAGCAGAAAAACAGTCATCATCAGGATCTGCTGATAATTTTTCCATGATTCACAAAACCTTCTATGATTTCTTCTGTGTTTAGTGTATGAGTGACTTGAATAGCTTCACCCACAGCTTCATCCACAGCAAAACAGTCATGGAGTTCATGTCGAGACAAATTAATTTTCTCGTTAGCAGAGTCAACTAACTCACATATTTCATCATACACTCTATTGACAGCTATTGACAGCTGAACTATGGATTTGAACCTCCTCTAAGTTGACAGAGGCGGAGGAGGAGGATTCCTCAGTCATGACAGCAAGCCACAACTTTCTCCAGCATGTCTGTAATGTTTCACTTGCCACATCATAATCCCAAGCACACCTTCGGACCGGTTTTGGCATTTTTGTGGTCACAAGACTGGGTGGGGTCGATTGATAAAGGACAGTCTGTAAAAAAATTAAGAAGCGTCACCAATTTAGCCTTATCAAATCAAAAAGTTACAGATGAGCAGATAGATAGATGAATACGTAGATAGATACACATAGATACAGTAAATAGATGCTGTAGATAGTTATATACTGTAGATAGATAGATGAATAGATACTGTACATTTCCTGTTGAAAAAACATGGGACAATCATTGAGTCTTTGGGCTAAAAATAATCATAAGTTTCATTCAGTATTTTGTTATGTACCACAGTTTATTCTACAGAACCTCTAGCAACAGTATACAGTACAGTATTTATTATTTTGTATGCTATGTTACTTATTTTGTAATGCTGCTTTGTGATCTTTATGATTGTCGACAATAAAAACCTATTGACATAAAAATACTGTACATGTACTGTACATTCCTCAAAACTAAGATGGTAATTAATAAAATTAGAAAAAATAATCTATTATACAATGCCCAAACTGGGTCCACAAGCACACTGCCACTTTCAATGATTAAAAATATAGTGACTCACCTCCAAATCCAAGGTCATTTAATGTCCAGATCGGCTGTGCTCAGCATTTAATGTCCAGATCTGCTGTGGTCCGTCCAGTTATGTCCAGATCTGCTGTGGTCCGTCCGGTTATCGGAGATTCCGGTGGCGCAGTAACAATTCAGGATGCGGAAGTTGCTGGTTGCGCCAAAAAGATGCTGATTGTTTGAGAGTTTCCGGTTGACGGGGAAAACACGCGGTTGCCAGTTGCTTGAGAGTTCCGGTTAGTTGAATACTGGATAATCGAGAGTTTCCTCTATCCATCGCTTCCTTCAAAACAGTTTTTCCACACTGTAATACATCATTTAATGTCTCTATATTCTCTTAAACTTATCATTTCTTTTTCTCTGTGTCCCTTCCATTTGTATATTTGCTTCTTCTTTACCATACAGTCATTCTCACTTACACAAGTGTCACTCTTACAGATGAAAACCTTCCACATATAAACACACCACCTATTCACCATCGTATTTAAAAGCAATTGTAGAGAAGAAAGTAAGGCAAAAAAAAAATCTATTTGGTATTTTCTATGAAGTTAGGCTAAGTGGAACAGATATATCATATATAACATGGGTGATGTATCATTCACTATGAGAGCATGACTTCCATAATGCATACAAAATGTAATGTTTAGAGTAGAGTAACGGCAGCTAACCTTATCAGTTTGAAATTACAAGGTTTACTGGAATATTATGCATTTTATTGATACATCTGGTAAAAAAATTCACCACGTGTTGAAAATTACACAATGTACAACCTCGGACAGAGATCCTGTTTTATCAAACTAGGGACATGACAAGTCCTAAGCAAAAATGATTACAGATCACTGGCCTGCAGCAATATTGTTATTTTTTTCTCATTTTTCTAAATGTAAACCATATAAGAAACACAATTACCTATGAGCCACATTAAATTCGGAGACCGTAACTCGATCACAGACTGCCGAATTTCTGTGAGTGACTTGTGGGCTCCCGTTCCTCTCCGATTGCGAGACTATTCAATTGCTCAAGGATGCAAGTTGTGGGTACGAATCCAAAACCGTAACCCATGCACTGGTTCGGAGCAGTTGGGGGTAGGAACATGATCAATTAAGCAAGCCCGTAACCTCCCATTTTGAATCAGCCAATAGGAAATGAGTCAGAATTACGGCAATTCAATTAGGTCCGGGAGTCCGATATGAGATCAGACTCGCAGACCTGCAAAATCAAGAATTATGAAATATAATGCCAATAATGTTCTAGTCCATATGGGTGGCCTGATATGTATTAACTCATTGATACCCGAGATCGAATTAAACCCGAAATGAAATATACAATATAAATCAAATTTATTGCAGATTTGCGCGCTTGAGACTGTTGTGCAATTAATTCTTATGTATATCATCACTTTCCCCATTTTTTACAGTGCAGTATTATTTTTTTATTTGCATTTACAGTGCTACGAATAGGTGTTGCAACCCCTTGCGGGTCCTCTTTTGTACTTGTACGATTTTCTCCATCATTTGCCATTTACGGGTGTGAAAACATTTGTGAGCTTGGGGAAATTGAGCAATTGAATTTGCGATTTTAGCCTTGCTAAAGTGACAGATCAAAGGCTTCTGGAGGCTGTAAGTTACGAGCTTGATCCATTTTTTCAAGGCCGTAACTCAGAAGCCGTTCCGAGCCCTTAAAAAGACACCAATTGAATAGCAAAGTAGCTTGCAACCTCACTTATGGGCCTCCTTATCTCAAAATCGCTCAATGTCTCCACGAGTTGTTTCAATTCACTGGTCAGACACAAAGCACATCAAACATGTAGTTTCCTATCTTTTTTATTTTCTGCGTGCTGTTTTAAATGATTGATAGAACGTTTTAGACTAGAAGGCATTGTTTTTAAAGGCATTGTTACAAATCTTTTCTAGATCCTACTGTTCTAAGCCTGTTCCTATCTCCTATTCCCAGGTTAGTATAGTTTTATAGCAGTTGCAATTTGATAAAATACATGAGCGTAAAAAGCTAGCATTCCTTTTCTATTTGGGCGTTTTAAAGCATGTGGTTGTTTTTTGAAAGGATTCAGTTTATATGTATTGTGAGATGGAAAATGTGCCCATTTTTTATTTATTGGGTTAATTGGTTTTGTGTAGTTGTTGTCAATCTGGAATAAGATTAATACTCAGGAATGTAACATGAAATTGGCGCTGTTGACTTGAAAAGCTTTCTGAAGAATTTTATTTAGTTACAAAAATGCAGTGTTAAGGGTTTCTTACTTGTTGAAGTTCACTTCTGTAGTTGGGAAGCTTTTAGAAGGGTTAATAAGGGACAGAATACAAGAATATGTCTATTTGAACAGGATCATAGGTAGCAGTCAACATGGATTTATGAAGGAAAGGTCGTGTCAGACCAATCTAATTAGTTTTTATGAGGAGGTTAGTAGGAACTTGGATCAGGGCAACTCAGTGGATGTAGTCTTTTTAGATTTTTCAAAGGCATTTGATACAGTGCCACATGGAAGACTAGTGAGCAAACTAAGGGATACAGGAATTGCAGTAAATATCTGCTCATGGATCGAGAGCTGGCTAAAAGACAGGAAGCAAAGGGTTGTTGTAAATGGAACATACTCCGATTGGTCTAATGTGATAAGTGGGGTTCCTCAGGGCTCAGTATTGGGTCCTCTCCTTTTTAACATATTTATTAATGACATTGAAGTAGGACTCGAATGTAGTGTCTCCATTTTTGCTGATGACACTAAGTTGTGCAAGGTAATAAAATCAGATAATGATGTACTTTCCCTACAAAAGGATTTGCATAAATTAGAGAAATGGGCGGCTAAATGGCAGATGAGATTTAATACAAATAAATGTAAGGTTATGCATTTGGGAAGGAACAATAGCCAAGCAATCTATAATCTTAATGGAGCAAATCTAGGGGTATCAGATATTGAAAGGGATTTGGGAGTACTAGTGGACAACCACCTAGGTAACAGTTCTCAAAGCCAAGCAGCGGCTGCAAAGGCAAATAAAATATTAGCATGTATTAGGAAGGGTATAGAAGCCAGGGAAGAAGATATAATTCTGCCACTATACAAATCTCTAGTACGCCCTCATTTGGAATATGGAGTACAATTTTGGGCACCACCTCACAAAAAAGACATTTTAGAGCTGGAAAAAGTACAGAGAAGGGCTACAAAACTAATAAGGGGAATGGAGGGGCTAAGTTATGAAGAAAGACTAGCAAAATTAAACTTATTTTCGCTAGAAAAAAGGCGTCTAAGAGGAGATATGATTACGTTATTTTTTTATAACATAAATTTTATTGAGAAGTTCTGGAAGTGCAATGACAAAACAAAAAGAATAATGAAAAACATAGTCCACATATTGTCTTATAACTAACATCATATTGCTAATATATTAAAACCATTCCATTTAAATAAAAACTCCATTCCAACTCTTTTTCTTTTTTTTTGTGATTCTGTCCAAAAATATTCACACTAGTTTCTTAATACTCAGCAGTATATACAGCTTATAAAGTCACATTGCTCAAATTGCAGTAATTCACATTTCCATGGATGAACCTGAGCAGCAGGAGATATGTTAAAAGAAAACAAAATAGAAAAAAAACAAACAAAAAAAAACAAGTGACATTATATAACACCTATGGTGGGGTGTCATCCCCCATTAATTCCCCGCTCAGCCAATCATAAGGTAGCCGTCCTCCCCCCCTGTACCTTTGGCGTACTGAAGAAATATCTCTCCGGGACCTCTCACCACTTCTCCCCGTCCGCTCCACACTCCACTCCCCAGCCGCACATCAGGAATGACTTCTTTATTGTGTTCCCTTAACTTAGTTATTATATATTACTGTCTGTGAATAGAATCCAGGGTTCCCAAACCTCCAGGAAGCAGTGATGTGTATCTGATATGATATGGGTCATCCGCTCATTAATGCAAATAAAGTTTATTTTGTTTGTTACATCATGGAAATTAATATCCCTACTCTTCCATCGTCTTGCGATGGTGTTCTTAGCTGCTAGAAATATCAGTTGGGCCAGTTTATTCCCCTCCCTTCCCAATTTTGAGAAGCGTGCTCCCAGGAGACAGACTGCTATTGATGGTTGGAGTGGGGTTTTGAGTATTAGCGAAATTAAATTGGTCGTCTCAGACCAAATTTTAAATACCTTAGGACAACTCCACCAAGTATGAATGAAGTCTCCCCTTCCGTGACACCCCCTAAAACATCTATCTGAGATTGTTTGGGATATCTTATTTAGTCGAACTGGAGTTGTATATGTCCGATGTAAAATCTTAAGGGAGGTTTCTAATAAACTATAATTAAGTGAACCCTTAGATAGGTTCGTTAAGGATTCAGCCCATTTATTCCCATCCCAAATTTGCCCTAGGTCCAACTCCCACCTCGATACAAAGGAAGGCCTCCAAGTGCTTGGTGGACTATTGAAGATTTGGTATATTGACCCCAAGATTCCTTTGGACAGGGCCTCACTCTTACACACTACCGACATCCAAGTTTCCCTCGGGGGTCCATGGGTTCTTTGTATCTCATCAATCCAGCTCCTTATTTTAATGTAATTAAAGTGTTCCCGGTGTGGAACCTCGAAGTTCCTAATCATGGATTCTGAAGTTCTCATAATCCCTCCCTCAAACCAAGCCCCCAGCTTATCCAGACCATGCGAAGTCCAATAATCCTTGGACTCTGCAGTGATGGTGGTTAATAAGGAGGGCGATGTAAAGATCGATGTGAGGGGAGAAACCAGGTAAGTCAGTTTGTATTTCCTCCTAGCCCAGATCCAAACTCTCAGTGTAAACTTAGTTATGGGGTTCTGTATTCTAGAGTAAAAAGCGCTTGCACCTGGAGCCCACAGGATAATACCCCACGTAAGCGGGGCCATCTGCAACTCCTCTACAAAGACCCAGTTTGGTTGAAGTGGAATGGAGTGAGCTAGTGGGATAGAGGCAAGCTGGGCTGCTCTGAAGTAACTCAGGAAATTAGGGCAAGATAGGCCCCCCTTGGATTTATGTACATACATCGTTTTTCTCGCTATCTTTGGGGGTCTATTTCTCCATATGAACTTAAACACTTGGGTCTGGAAGCGGGCCAATTCTGTATTTTTTATCTGGATTGGCAGCGTCCTGGCAAGATAGAGCAGCCTCGGCAAAATATTCATTTTAACCGTGACTACTCTACCCGTCCATGAGATATGTCGGTTTGTCCAATTTTCCAGGTCTCGCCGCAGAGCCCTATAGAGAGGTGGATAGTTAGCTTTATACAAATTAGTTAATGAGTTGGTCAAATTAATCCCTAGATATTTGATGTGTGAGGGGGGCCATAGAAATTTGTGTACTCCCTTCAAGTGATTCAAAATATCCAAAGGGATCCCAACACTCAAAGCTTCTGTCTTGTCCTGGTTTAACCTCAGGCCTGACACATTGCTAAAGACTCCTATCGTGTCCATCAGGGCGCCTACAGAAGAGCTAGGGTTCGAAAGGGTGCAAAGCAGGTCATCAGCAAACAAGGAGCATTTTAGTTGCTGGTGTCCCACTCGCACCCCCTCTATAGAGGAGTTAACTCTGATCGCCTGAGCCAAAGGCTCAATGGCCAGAGCAAAGAGAAGAGGAGACAATGGGCAACCCTGTCTCGTACCTCTCTCGATTTTAATACAGGCCGTATGAGAACCAGGCAATTTTAGTGTGGCCCTGGGGAGTGTATAATAAGTACGCAGCAGGTTTAAGAAGTTTCCTCTGAACCCAAACTTATCCAAAGTGGCAAATAGGAAGGGCCATTCCAGGGTATCGAACGCCTTTTCGATGTCCAATGCAAGTAGGCACACAGGGAGACCCCTAGCCCTGGCCAAATGAATGACATTTAAAGTCCTCCTGATGTTATCACTAGTCTGCCTGTTTGGAATAAAGCCTGATTGGTCCTTATGTATTAAGGCGGGTAGGAAGATCGAGATCCTCTGGGAGAAAATTTTGGCCAGCAGTTTGACGTCCCCATTAAGAAGCGAGATTGGTCTATAATTTTTAGCTTCCTTTGGATCCCGGCCCTCCTTGGGGAAGAGCGTCAAGTCCGCATGATTCAGCTCTGGGGGAGTTGTCTCTCCTCTTAGAATTGAATTGAAGAGACTACATAAATGGGGGGCCAGTATTTCCGAGAACTTTTTGTAATAGATGTTAGTGAACCCGTCCGGACCGGGGGACTTCCCTAGCTTCAGTTCTTTAATGGCATCTAAAATTTCTTTGACCGTCACATCTTTATTCAAATTTTGTAAGTCCAGGGGTGAAATTTGGGGCAAATCAAGGGAGTTTAGGTAGGAATGAATAACATTTTCTGAGGCCAATTTCTGAGTGGAGTAAATATTTTGATAAAAGTCCCTAAAGACCTCCTGGATTTCATTTTGGCTGTAGGTGAGATCGCCTTTCCTATTTTTGATTTGGGATACCCTGGCTTGAGCATATTTAGCTTTTAAGCTCCTTGCTAGTAGCTTGTCAGGTTTATTCGCCTTAGCATAAAACAAATGTTGAGTCCTCCTTAATGCCTTATCCGTTTTTATGGTCAAAATACTATCCAGCTCTAGCCTGGCCTTATCTATCTGTTTCCTTAAAGCTATCGAGGGAGAAAGCTGATGTTGCCGCTCCATTTGAGATAGTTTCCCTGATAGCTCCTTTTCTTTTAGCCTGTTCTGTTTTCTGAATTGGGAGGCTAGCTTGATAAACACCCCCCTTATGTAGGATTTGTGCGCCATCCAGACCCAACCCGCCCCTGTCTCCCCACCCGCATTGGACTCAAAAAATTCCACCAACTCCCTCTCAGTTTGCTCCTGGAATCTGGATTGCGAAACTAAGTATTCATTAAGTCTCCAGGTATAGGGCATCCGAAATTGAACTCCCAGGTCTACCTCTAGTGTGACCGCCGCGTGGTCCGACCAGGTGCACGGAACAATAGCCGCTTTGTTTGAGCTGTCTAGAAGCGAATTACATATATATATTGTGTCTATACGGGAATAAGTCCCGTGTGTGGGGGAATAAAAAGTATAGTCCCTTCCTCTGGAGTGCAGACCTCTCCAGGCGTCAACCAGATCTAAGGAGTGCAGAAGTTTTAAGATTTGCCTGTTTTTTTTGGAGAAGCGAACTTCTTGTAAAGTTTTAGATCTATCTGCCACTGGGTCTAATACCAGATTAAAGTCCCCTCCTATAATTAGTTTGCCCCATTCTCCCCCCTCCAGGACCCTTAAGAATCTGATCAGGGTCTTATGTGGTGCTTTCGTGGGGGCATAGAAGGAGGCTAGTGAAACTGGAGAACCCAGAATCGTTCCCTTTAAAATGATGTAATAGCCCTCCCGGTCCACTATCTTGGTTGTCATTTGAAATTGGAGGCTCTTGTGGAGCAAAATCGCCACTCCTTCTTTTTTGGAGACCTGGGTAGAGTAGTAAAAATGAGGATAATTTTTGTCGAGGTAGGTTGGGGCTTTATTCCTGGCGAAATGTGTCTCCTGTAAGAAGATCACCATAGGGTTAAGGGTCTTATAATATAGGAAAGCCTTCCTTCGCTTGAAAGGGGAGTTGAAACCTTTCACATTATGGGTAAGTAGTGTCATTGGTGCGGTCATGGATAGACTTGAGGTGTATGTTTCTGGTGCATTAATGTAGCCTTACCCTTCCGGAGGAGCGCCGAGGAGGGAGTGCAGAGCGGATTTCCCCCTCTGGGGGATAGGAGTGGTTGAGCCCGGCCAAGAAGAGGTCCAGTATGATTAGCTCTGTGGGGGGAAAAGAGGCATGAGTATAAGTAGTGCAGAGGCGGTCCCAAGAAGTCTAAGGGAGGCCGGATTATACCGGACAAGTCTGGCAGTATCTCAGAACTACTAGAACCCAACTCAATAGGCTGAAATGAGATCCGTTCCAATAGTACCAGGGGTCCTCCACTCTCTGAGGCCAGGCAACTTGGCCCACTGTCCAGCAGACAGGCCGCCGCCTCAAGCCCAGCTATGTAGAGCAAACCCTGATTTGGCTCAAAGTCCCCTAAACAGCCATAGAGAAAGAGAAAACAAGAACTAGGAGGCACCAAGTGGCAAGTTTCGTTTAGGCAATAGGGGGGAGTACAGGGGCACAAGAGCCCATGCTGATAGGTGACAAGGAGAAGAGCAGCAATGAAGAAAACACAGAGGGAAGAGAGAACAGTTGCTGCCAAAAGGTCTGACTGCCCCAAGACCACCCGTCCTGTCTTAAACATTCTACCCTCTTGGAACCCTAGAGCCTCTGTTCCAATTCCCGCCGGCAAGGCCAAGCAAAAGTAACCCAGAAAAGTATTAAGAAAACAGAATAAAGACAGAACCATGAATAGCTTGTTTAAACGTTTAACAACATAATTTTTTATCTTGACTAAAGCAGAGTAAACCTTTAGACCCGGTCCAGTAAAGAAAGATCCTGACGGACTGGCTATACTATCTGCATGTGTATTAAAACTTATAGCTTTATCAGTCAGCTAACACCTGCTGAAGAGGGGAGGAAAAGCAAAACATGGATTAGTAACATTCCAAAAGTCTTTGGTAAACATGGCCCCGCTAAGGGCCCCAGGCTCCTTTGAGGACCTAAGTAAAAAAAGTAAGAAAAATAACACGTCCTGGGAAAAGGCCAGGTCAGTTCCAGGTGGCTTCCATGTTAGTCTCTACCAGGGAATTTTGATATGGTGTTTTTAAGCCCTTGTAAATCCTTAGAATGCCGAAATAAGTCTTTGCTAGCCAGTTGTCTTTTCAAGCGGACCAGCCTATTTGAAAGTCACTGGAGTCGGCAGCAGCTGAATTATTGCATTTACGAGTCCATGATCTGGGAGGGTTGTCTATGAGTGGTCTTTGAGGCTTGGTCAGTGGGCCTCTTGTGCCTGGTCACTTCAGACCATTGCCTTTTCGGGAGAGGTAAAGCTGTTGATGCAAGTGATGTCGAGGTCGGGTCCCCCCCAGAGAGATCCAGACTCTTCAGAAGTTCTTGGCAGTCTTCTAGAGAACGTGTTGTATACTGGGTGCTCCCTACTGAAAAAATAAGGGCAAATGGGAATCCCCAACGGTACCTGATGCCGTGGTGGAGAAGAACTTCCAGGGCTGGCCTCATCAGCATCCGTTTTTGAAGTGTGGAAGGGGAGAGATCCGCAAAAAATGGAAGTTTGGCCCCGTCTGGGCCTGTGATCACAGCCTTCTTGCGGGTAGTTGCCAGGATTAGATCCCTTGATTGTTGGCGTAGTAGCCTTACAATGATGTCTTTGGGAAGGTCTAAGTTACGACTTCCCCCAAGGGCTCTATGGGCACGCTCCACTTCCCATTCGTGGTCTGGATGACCTGAGAGGATCTCGTCGATCGTGGCCTTAATGTAGCGAGGAAGGTCGACTATTGCCGTAGGCACGCCTCTGATCCTCAGGTTGAATCGCCTGGATCTATTCTCCAAATCCTCCAGTTTATCTTCTATGCCACAAATACGGGAGGTGTTATCCGCAATGGTGGCCCTGTCTCTCTCCTGGGCCTCTACCACTTGGTCAACGGTCTCTTCAAGTTGATGGGTCCTTTGGCCAATCTCATGTATGTCTTTCTGCAAAGATATGACCGCCCTGTCTATGTGAGAGGCCAGGAGAGCCTCAATTCTTGCCATTGAATCGCTGTTGATGGAGACTTCAGGTTGTGGGGCCCCCTCCAGGGGATCCAGGTCAGAGGTGTCAGATTGCTCCGAGACAGGGTCCTTCATCAGTGCCACCTGTGTTTCTGAAGCCTTGAAATGTTCGTCAATTTTTTTGGATGTTAATGACTTTTTGTTTTTCCCCATTTTTATGGAGCTGCTTCTACCCGGGGTAGCCATTGAGTGTCCAGACAACGGATGGATTCCACTGGGGGGGTCACTCGGTATTAGCTTTTACCTCTCAAGTATTTAGGTCTGTTGTAGTCTGTCTTGTCTGTTCATATCTAGATTCTGTACTGAGATCTTGGCATCTCTCAGGACCTGCCGGCGGGAACTGTGCTCGGCTCCTTCAGCTACATCTCCTTAGGCTGATATGCCCCGCAGTTCAGTGCCCCCAGCAGATCTGGGTTGTGTACTTATCAGAGTCCCACCAAGTGTGATCTGTGCAAACTTTTCAGTGCAGGACTTGAAATGAGTTTTAAGCCGCACTCTGATTACGTTATTTAAATACATCCAGGGTCAATATAAGGCTTTGTCAAGTGAACTTTTTGTAGCAAGAGATTTTCAACTGACAAGAGGACATCCGTTGAGGTTAGAGGAAAAAAGATTTCACCTTAAACAAAGAAAAGGGTTCTTCACAGTTAGGGTGGTTAAACTGTGGAATTCTCTACCAAAGGAGGTGGTGACAGCGAATTCGATAGACAACTTCAAAAAGGGGTTAGATATATTTCTGAATAAAGAGGGCATTCAAGGCTATCCTAGATAACTAGCAAGGAATATTGATCCAGGGAGAAATTTGATCGCCAGTTTCTGGGGTCAGGAAGGAATTTTGCTTTTTTTTCCCCTTATGAGACAATTGGCAAAGTTTCAATGTTTTTTTTTTTTATGTTTGCCTTCCTCTGGATCAATTAACAATAATTAACAATTAACAATAATAATAAATAGTCCAAATTAAAAAGATCAATAGAGATCTAAAAAGGTTGAACTTGATGGACTAACTCTTTATTCATTCTCCAATACTATACTATTAATAATTATTTAATCAATAATTTAATTAATAACTAATCCGCATATTGCAGATCAGAGGAGATCTTAACAGGTTGAACTTGATGGACTGAAAGTGTTTTTTCAACCTAAATTACTATGTAACTATGTAACTATGTAACTGTTAGCCTAGAAATAGGTTAGATGTATTGTATCAGTGAGAGTGAGTGAGTTATGGATATGTGGGGATGTGTGAGAATGCATAGCAAATCATCTGTGAACAAAATGTATTTCATAATTATTTTTGGTTTCAAAGTCCTTTAATGTCCATGTTAATGTCCAGGTGATCTCTACACAATTGTACTTATGGCTCACGCCAAGAACAAAAATAGTGATGAGGGGAAACAACCTTGACAGTTGTGAATGAGAACAGTTGTTTCCCCAGGGAGTGTGAGGGTTGCTATAATTTTATTATAGAAAAATGGATTTGTTTTATAATGTGGCATTTTAAACTATTCATAGCTATACTAGTATAACAAATGCTAAAATTGAGACCAGTGGTTTAATAATTTTACTTATGTAGGTTACAGGGTATGAGAGGGGGTACTTTTGTGAGGGGCCCTCCCTGGAATGGGGGCCCCATGTTGGCAGTCATATATATTATGTGTTGAGATGCCACCAGGGGAGGAAGGAACAGAGGGCCCTATTAAATTCCAGCCTCGTAAATAAGAGGCTTCTACTTAAGACCTACGTACTGCAAAGTTTCTCTAAGTTCCAATGCTATTAAATTAGCCCTGCTGCGAGCAACGTATGAGCTACGCAGCAGGGCCGTACGTATCTACACTGCGTAAATGTACATGTACATCAATTGCTGCGGGGGTCCTAAAAGGGACCTCCGCGGCAGTCCCCCACATAAGCCCTGCCGTGGGGGTACTCCGAATACCCCCCCCCGGCACCTAAAATTAACCCCTCCTCAATGCGGGGGTCCCCGTCGGGACCCCCGAAGTGTCCTCACATGAACACCTTGCTGCAGGGGTCCATAGGAACCCCCGCAGCCCCCACACATTAACCCCTTGCAGCGGGGGTCCTCGATCGGCACCGATCAGGCCCCCTCTGCATTTAAAACTTTTAAATTCCCCGCCACGGCTCCTTAAAGGGGCCGCGGCAAACTATTACCCAATCCCGGCCGCGGCACTTAAAATTAACCCCCCTCTATGCTGGGGGTCCCCATCGGGCCCCCCGAAGTGTCCCCACATAAACCCATTGCAGGGGGGGTCCCCGATCTGCATAGATCAGGCCCCCCGCTGCATTTAAAACTTTTAAATTCCCCGCCGCGGCTCCTTAAAGGGGCCGCGGCAAACTATTACCCAATCCCGGCCGCGGCACTTAAAATGAACCCCCTCTATGCTGGGGGTCCCCATCGGGACCCCCGAAGTGTCCCCATATAAACCCCCTGCAGCGGGGGGCCCCGATCTGCACCGATCGTGACCCTGCTGCAATTCAATTTAAAATTTCCCGCCTCGCGGGTCCTCAAAGGACCGTAAAGGTCCTGAAAGGACTCGCACTAAAAATATTAACCCCAGGCAACTATAATTACCCTATTAACTCATGATGGTCAATACAGACCACCATAAGGCCTAAATTAACCCATTAACTCATGGTGGTCAATACAGACCACCATAAGGCCTAAATTACCCCATTAACTCATGATGGTCAATACAGACCACCATAAGGCCTAAATTAACCCATTAACTCATGGTGGTCAATACAGACCACCATAAGGCTCTATTTAACCCCATCAGTCCCATAAGGGTATATTATTACCATTATGGGCCTGTTACAATCCAACATTAACCACATAAGTGCCATGATGGTCCTCAAGGACCATCATGACACTAACTACAAACACTACACTATAACCCCCAATAAACCATTTAATCTAAACTAACCCCCCTCTACACTAATCTATTAACACTTACACTACCTACCTACACTACCTACACCTAATAAACCTCCCCAACGCTCGAATTACAAAAAACAAGAAACCTACAGTACAGAAAAAAACAAAACAAATTACAACCCCACCCCCCACTACAGAAAACAAAAAAATACATTACAACCCCACCCCCCACTACATAAAATAAAAAAATTACACACCTGAAAAGGAAAGACAGATAAACACAATACAATACATACATATAATACATATAATACATTACATACAATACATGACATTACATATAATATATTAAATATAATATATTACATATAATATATTACATATAATATATTAAATATAATACATTACATACATTACATACAATACATGACATTACATACATTACATATAATATATTACATATAATATATTACATATAATATATTACATATAGTCCAAATCAAATACCCCCTATCTATCTAACATACAATCTATTTAATTTAAAATAAATCCTAACTATATCAAATACATCCCCCTATCTATCTAATATACAAAAAATCCTAACTACATACACAGACCCTGATTCTAAAATAAAATAAAATAATTACAGTCCTAACTACATACACAGACCCTTATTCTAAAATAAAATAAAATAATTACAGTCCTAACTACACAGACCCTAATTCTAAGCTAAAATCAATAAATTAAGACCACTTACCTTTAAGATGTTGCTTCAGATCACTAACCTATGGGTCAAACAAAAAAAGAAATTAGTACAAAACATTAACATCCAATAAATAAACATTATATACATTCTAAATATTCAACTCACCTTTACAGCATGTCCCGTCACTGTTTAGCTCTTCCGGCGCGGCCCTGTTAAAAAAAAAACACAATACATGAATACATTAATACAATATATAAACAATAAATAAAATACACAAATAAACATCTAAATATACATTTAACTTACCTCCCCGTGATGTCCCCGGCCTTCTCTCCTTCAGCCCCGGCTGGGCCGCGGAACCATCCGCACTCTAAAAAAATAAATAAAAAAAACTATCGGATGTCTGCACTGTCAGACCTCCCCGACGCTAATGAACCTCCCGGAGTCGTTTCCGGGAGGAAATTGGCATTGGCGGCTTGTGATTGGCTGAAAAAGCTGTCAGCCAATCAAAAGTCGTCAATGTAGGAGCCAATCAGGATGCGCAGATGTCTTCTACCAATCACTCCGTGGGGGTGTATCCCATAGTGATTGGCTGAAGGCATCTGAGCGTTGTGATTGGTTCCCAGAAAGATAGACAAGTGTTTTAGCCAATCAGGGTGGGATATTGGGGTGTATCCCATCCTGATTGGCTCACACATTGACGACTTTTGATTGGCTGAAATTGATAAACAGCTTTTTCAGCCAATCACAAGCCGCCAATGCCAATTTCCTCCCGGAAACGACTCTGGGAGGTTCATTAGCGTCGGGGAGGTCTGCCAGTGCAGACCTCCGTTATTTTTATTTTTTATTTTTTTTAGAGCGCGGATGGTTCCGCGGCCCAGCCGGGGCTGAAGGAGAGAAGGCCGGGGACATCGCGGGGAGGTAAGTTAAATGTATATTTAGATGTTTATTTGTGTATTTTATTTATTGTTGATATATTGTATTAATGTATTCATGTATTGTGTTTTTTTTTTACAGGGCCGCGCCGGAAGAGCTAAACAGTGACGGGACATGCTGTAAAGGTGAGTTGAATATTTAGAATGTATAGAATGTTTATTTATTGGATGTTAATGTTTTGTACTAATTTTTTTTTTTTGTTTGACCCATAGGTTAGTGATCTGAAGCAACATCTTAAAGGTAAGTGGTCTTAATTTATTGATTTTAGCTTAGAATTAGGGTCTGTGTAGTTAGGACTGTAATTATTTTATTTTAGTTTAGAATAAGGGTCTGTGTATGTAGTTAGGATTTTTTGAATATTAGATAGATAGGGGGATGTATTTGATATAGTTAGGATTTATTTTAAATTAAATAGATTGTATGTTAGATAGATAGGGGGTATTTGATTTGGACTATATGTAATATATTATATGTAATATATTATATTTAATATATTATATGTAATATATTATATGTAATGTATGTAATGTCATGTATTGTATGTAATGTATGTAATGTATTATATTTAATATATTATATGTAATATATTATATTTAATATATTATATGTAATATATTATATGTAATATATTATATTTAATATATTATATGTAATATATTATATTTAATATATTATATGTAATATATTATATGTAATATATTATATGTAATGTATGTAATGTCATGTATTGTATTATATGTATTATATGTATTATATGTATGTATTGTATTGTGTTTATCTGTCTTTCCTTTTCAGGTGTGTAATTTTTTTATTTTCTGTAGTGGGGGGTGGGGTTGTAATGTATTTTTTTGTTTTCTGTAGTGGGGGGTGGGGTTGTAATTTTTTTTTTTCTTCTGTACTGTAGGTTTTTTTGTTTTTTGTACTGTAGGTTTTTTGTTTTCTGTACTGTAGGTTTTTTGTTTTTTGTAATTAGAGTGTTGGGGAGGTTTATTAGGGGTTAGGTAGTGTAGGTAGGTAGTGTAAGTGTTAATAGATTAGTGTAGAGGGGGGTTAGTTTAGATTAAATGGTTTATTGGGGGTTATAGTGTAGTGTTTGTAGTTAGTGTCATGATGGTCCTTGAGGACCATCATGGCACTTATGTGGTTAATGTTGGGTTGTAACAGGCCCATAATGGTAATAATATACCCTTATGGGACTGATGGGGTTAAATAGAGCCTTATGGTGGTCTGTATTGACCATCATGAGTTAATGGGTTAATTTAGGCCTTATGGTGGTCTGTATTGACCAACATGAGTTAATGGGTTAATTTAGGCCTTATGGTGGCCTGTATTGACCATCATGAGTTAATGGGTTAATTTAGGCCTTATGGTGGTCTGTATTGACCATCATGAGTTAATGGGTTAATTTAGGCCTTATGGTGGTCTGTATTGACCATCATGAGTTAATGGGTTAATTTAGGCCTTATGGTGGTCTGTATTGACCATCATGAGTTAATGGGTTAATTTAGGCCTTATGGTGGTCTGTATTGACAATCATGAGTTAATGGGTTCATTTAGGCCTTATGGTGGTCTGTATTGACCATCATGAGTTAATGGGGTAATTATAGTTGCCTGGGGTTAATATTTTTAGTGCGAGTCTTTTCAGGACCTTTACGGTCCTTTGAGGACCCGCGAGGCGGGAAATTTAAAATTGAATTGCAGCAGGGTCACGATCGGTGCCGATCGGGGCCCCCCGCTGCAGGGGGTTTATGTGGGGACACTTCGGGGGTCCCGATGGGGACCCCCAGCAAAGAGGGGGGTTAATTTTAAGTGCCGCGGCCGGGATTGGGTAATAGTTTGCCGCGGCCCCTTTAAGGAGCCGCGGCGGGGAATTTAAAAGTTTTAAATGCAGCGGGGGGCCTGATCTATGCAGATCGGGGACCCCCCCTGCAATGGGTTTATGTGGGGACACTTCGGGGGTCCCGATGGGGACCCCCAGCATAGAGGGGTGTTAATTTTAAGTGCCGCGGCCGGGATTGGGTAATAGTTTGCCGCGGCCCCTTTAAGGAGCCGCGGCGGGGAATTTAAAAGTTTTAAATGCAGCGGGGGGCCTGATCTATGCAGATCGGGGACCCCCGCTACAAGAGGTTAATGTGGGGATGCTGCAGGGGTCCTGATAGAGACCCCTGCAGCATGGGGATGTGTATAGGGTGCAGGGGGGAGCCTCACACTGCTGTCTCGGGCTGTTCCGAGGCAGCACGTAGAGGCTTTCGGATCCCTTGCGTGGACTTTTTGTCCACGTAGGGATTCTTACGATATGCGAGACTCGTGCATAGATTTAAGGCTACGTAGCTCTCTCGGAGCCTATTCTCGGCCATTTTCTCTCAGTCATATCGCAAAGCAGGCTGCGAGAGATTCGGTACTCGCAAACAGCAGGAAAACTGCCTTTTGCGAGCACCGAGAGAACTACGAGGGAGAATTTAATAGGGCCCAGAGCTCCTAGGAAAAGCTTGTGTAGTTTGTAAGTGTTAGATATTTTGTTATCTCTCTCTCTCTCTCTATCTCAGATCTTAGCAGTGACTATTAGAAAGAGACACAAATTAAAGTTGTCTCAACAGTATAGATAAACTCCTACACATTATTGTCTTGTTAATATTTAATAGTATAGACTTTAGCTAATTTAAAAAGTAGAGACAGACTTATTACTAGTGGTAATAGGATTTGACAAGTTGAGTGAACTTTAAACCTCTTTTTGTATGAAGTATTAGGTCTGGATTTACAGCGTTCAGGCTAGAGGCCATACATACCCATTAAGAAGTTATAATGTTTTGAAAATAGCTGTTGGTTTTTGTATACATTTTCTAAAGCATTTTTTATGTAGTAACATGAATGTGATATCAAGTGCCTCTGACTTACAGTCACTGTTAGTCCCATGCTAATGGATCCACAGCCAAAAAGAATAAAAGTGATGGTGCTCAGGTGTATGTCAATGAGATCTGGTTTTCCAAAGGGAGTGTGAGGGTTGCTGTATTTTTTATTATAGAAAGCATGGATTCAACTATTAATATGTCTAATGCTAAAATTGAGAGTGTTCTTTTTAGTCCTGTGGGTTACATAGAGATTTATTTTATATAATTTTTATCAGGTCTGGAATATATAGAACTTAATACTGACAAAACAATACTGTGTATAGCTAATAATAATTCTTAAGTCCAGAAAGTGTGGTTTAATGATACAAATGTTGTGCATGTTGAGAGTTTTAATAAAGGCCTAAAGCATATCTGTGGTCTCATTTTCATGAATATTAAAGAGGGATATAGTCTCTATCAATGAAAGTTGCCTCCGCCATACTGATAACCCTCTAACAGGGGCGGCCCGTCCATTGGGGCGTCAGGGCAAACGCCCCCCCAAATATTTTCGTGACCCTGCAATAAAAAAACACAACAATGTATTAGTAATAACCCAAAAACAATTAAATATAAGGTGTACATCATCATTCAAGTCTTAATACAGTAATAAAATCAAGTAAACTATTCCCAGGGACACTGTCACTTTAAGATAACCCCTTGCGCTGTGTGTATATATTAACAAATGCTGCTGTGTATCTATTGTAGCCCCCTGCACCCTGTGTGATCATATTACACTAGTACACTAACCTTTAGACTCTTCAATGAGGCCTGGCCTGGCCCCCTGACCGTTAATGCATGCCGCCCACCATCACAGTGACGATATGCATGGGCAGTCATAAATGTATCAATTTAATGTCTGACAGTCTTCCATCATTGACCAATCAATGAAGGATGGTTGTACAGTTGCCAAGAGAACATTGTAAACCCACCCAGACCGTTAGCCCTGAGCGCCCGCCAGCTATTAGGGCCTCGAGTTTACTTTTTGATTGACTGATACAGTGAATAAAACCACCAGTTGCCTGTCCCTTCCCCCTTTCTGTTTCCTGACCCTGGTCACGCTGAGACTGAGAGACCTCCCTGGCTGAAACTACTCACATCTGCTCTGCAGCCTGCCTAACAGTAAGTCTACCTGGCACCTGCCCTGCCCCTGGCCAAACCAAACCCCTAGTAGCCCCTAATAAAAGGTAGGGTCACCCAGTTACCCCACTATGCCTGCCTGGCCTGCCACCTACCCAGCCACCCACCAACTTACCTACCACCGACGACCCTAGGCCTGCAATGCCTGGTGCCACCCCCAGCCATCACCCCCATGTGGCCTGTGCCACCCCCGATCAGGCCTGCCCTATGCGATGCCACCGCCCGATTACCCCGATCACGGGATCGGGGTAGTCAGGTGGTGAGCGGGGTGGCACAGGCCCACATGGGGGTGATCGGATCACCCCCTTGCTGAGGCCTGTGCCACCCCTGATCACCTCCATGTCGCCTGTGCCACCCCCGAGGCCCGAACACCACCACCCCGATGTGGCCTATGCTATGCCACCGCCCGATTACCCCGATCATGGTGATCGGGGTATTCGGGCGGTGAGCGGGGTTGCACAGGCCACATGGGGGTGGATGTTCACCCCCATGAGGCCTGTGCCACCCCTGATCGTGGCCTACTCGACCACTGACCGACCGATGGGCGCCTGGCCTGAGCGTGACCGACCCCACCCTGATCCAACTACCTACCTAGCAGCCCCCCCCCCCTATTTTTATTCCATTTTTAGAAGTAACAGGCATGTGCATTTGCCTGTCACTTTTAAAGATAAAATAAAAATAAGGTAAGGGAAAAACAATACAGTAAAAACATAACACATACTAAACAAACAATAATACAATTATACAAATAAAGTAAACATCACATACATATTAAACAAACAATAATACAAATAAAATAAACAACAGCACATACTTACCTGTCAAATTGACCCCTCCAGCGTTGGCCTTCTGCCCTCTATGACCTGGATAGTCATAATAATCCAATGTTGATTGAAGACCATGTCATAAAATCCAATGTTGATTGAAGCCCATGTCAAATAAATAATCCAATGTTGATTGAAGCCCATGTCAAATAAATAATCCAATGTTGATTGAAGCCACTGGTCAAATAAATAATCCAATCTTGATTGAAGCCATTGTCCAAAAATAATCCAATCTTGATTGAAGCCATTGTCCATCCATCCATTTTGGCCCATTGAAAGAGGCCTCCACCAAAAAAAAACAGACGCTCTAAAAAAAAACAACAACAAACTAACAGAGCTCCTCCTACAAGGAGCCCCACCTGCGATTAATTGATTTTTTCCCACGGTCTGCTTTATATACTAATTTTTGAAGGACTCTGATTGGCTGAAATTTTTGATTGACATCGATTTCAACCAATCAGAGTCTTTAAAAAATTAGCAAATCAGCAAGCAGGTATGGAAGCCTGTAAGGGAAAAAAAGGTTAGTGTGAACTTGTTTGACCCTGTATGTATTATACATATTACAGGGCTATTTATGTGATATACATGTTACAGGATAATATCCTGTAACATGTATAGCCAAAAAATAGCCCCGTAATATGTATAAAAAATAATGTGTAATAGAAATACATGAACAATATAATAAAAAAGTTATAAAGTACATCAATTAATCAAATAATAAATATCAATTAATATATATTGTTTTATGTATATGTTTATGTATATTTATGTGTATTTTTTATGTGTGTGTGTCTGATATATATATATATATATATATATATATATTTATATATATATATATATATATATATATATATATTGATATATATATATTGATATATATATATATATATATATATATATATTGATAGATATATTGATTGATATATATATATATATATATTTATATATTGATTGATTTATATATTGATTATTGATTGATATATATATATATATATTGAGTTGTTATATATATATATATATATTTATATATTGATTGATTTATATATTGATTATTTATTTATATATATATATATATATATATATTTATTTATTGAGATATATTGATATCAATTAATATATATATATATATATATATATATATTTTTTTTTTTTTGTACAAGTAGGGCCTATATGGTCCCAATTTGTTATTTAATGTTTTTAAGGTGCGGTTGCGGCCTATATGGTCACACTTGGCTATTTAAGGTTTTTAAGGTGCGGTTGGGGTCTATATGGTCCCAATTTGTTATTTAGGGTTTTTAAGGTGCAGTTGGGGCCTATTTGGTCCCAATTTGTTATTTAGGGTTTTTAAGGTGCGGTTGGGGCCTATATGGTCCCAATTTGTTATTTAGGGTTTTTAAGGTGCAGTTAGGGCCTATATGGTCCCAATTTGTTATTTAGGGTTTTTAAGGTGCGGTTGGGGCCTATATAGTCCCAATTTGTTATTTAGGTTTTTTTTTGTACAATTTGGGCCTATATGGTCCCAATTTGTTATTTAATGTTTTTAAGGTGCGGTTGGGGCCTATATGGTCACACTTGGCTATTTAAGGTTTTTAAGGTGCAGTTGGGGCCTATATGGTCCCAATTTGTTATTTAGGGTTTTTAAGGTGCGGTTGGGGCCTATATGGTCCCAATTTGTTATTTAGGTTTTTAAGGTGCGGTTGGGGCCTATATGGTCCCAATTTGTTATTTAGGGTTTTTAAGGTGCGGTTGAGGCCTATATGGTCCCAATTTGTTATTTAGGGTTTTTAAGGTGCGGTTGGGGCCTATATGGTCCCAATTTGTTATTTAGGGTTTTTAAGGTGCGGTTGGGGCCTATATGGTCCCAATTTGTTATTTAAGGTTTTTAAGGTGCGGTTGGGGCCTATATGGTCCCACTTTGTTATTTAAGGTTTTTAAGGTGCGGTTGGGGCCTATATGGTCCCAATTTGTTATTTAGGGTTTTTAAGGTGCGGTTGGGGCCTATATGGTCCCAATTTGTTATTTAGGGTTTTTAAGGTGCGGTTGGGGCCTATATGGTCCCAATTTGTTATTTAGGGTTTCTAAGGTGCGGTTGGGGCCTATATGGTCCCAATTTGTTATTTAGGGTTTTTAAGGTGCGGTTGAGGCATATATGGTCCCAATTTGTTATTTAGGGTTTTTAAGGTGCGGTTGGGGCCTATATGGTCCCAATTTGTTATTTAGGGTTTTTAAGGTGCGGTTGGGGCCTATATGGTCCCAATTTGTTATTTAAGGTTTTTAAGGTGCGGTTGGGGCCTATATGGTCCCACTTTGTTATTTAAGGTTTTTAAGGTGCGGTTGGGGCCTATATGGTCCCAATTTGTTATTTAGGGTTTTTAAGGTGCGGTTGGGGCCTATATGGTCCCAATTTGTTATTTAGGGTTTTTAAGGTGCGGTTGGGGCCTATATGGTCCCAATTTGTTATTTAGGGTTTTTAAGGTGCGGTTGGGGCCTATATGGTCCCAATTTGTTATTTAGGGTTTTTAAGGTGCGATTGGGTTCTATATGGTCCCAATTTGTTATTTAGGGGTTTTAAGGTGCGGTTGGGGCCTATATGGTCACACTTGGTCTTTTAAGGTTTTAAAAGTTAAGGTTTGGGTCTTGAACGTTCTAATGTTTTTTTTGTTGTTTTCTATCACCCCCCAGGTGCAAACTATCTGTGGAAGCAGATTTGTTTGGACTCGTTGGTTGACTTACTGGACGTGAATACCCCGAGAAGGAGAGTAAACTGTAGGTGAGTATCATTGCTTTTAATTTTCTGTCCATGCGTATAGGTGCAAATTTGATGTTGATGTACTCTTGTCACATGAGGGTTTGCAATCTGTAATGTATACCAATGAATTCAACACACTGTTATTTTAAAGTAATTTTGTGACATAATATAAATTAATATACCGTGATCTCTTTCTTCTATTGGTATCAGAAATGAATACTATTGACTCTCTACTTGTGAAGCCTTTCGGCACCCTAACCTATGAGGAGAAGGTGGAAGTAAAACGGTTAGGACCTGACCAACCAGAGATAAATCTGCAGCAAATCGCAAGAGATAGAGGGAAGCAATATATCTGTACTTTCAATACTGAATGGTACAAGAAGAACGACTGGCTTTGTGGAAGCGTTTCTAGGAAGGCCTTATATTGTTTCCCATGCATCCTATTTGGTGGTGACGCTGCTTGGACCAAAACTGGAGTGACTGACGTAAAACATCTAGCTGACAAATTTGCTAAACACAAAAGTTCTAAAGCTCACTTGGATAACAGGATCAAGTTTGAGATGCTTGGACAGGCAAACATTGCAGTTCAACTGGACCAAGGATACCAAGTCAGTATTCAAAAACACAACGAAGAAGTGGCTAAGAACAGGTACATCCTTTCCAAGATAATTGATTGTGTTCGCTTTTGTGGCGCTTTTGAACTGGCATTAAGAGGACACGACGAGAGTGAAACATCGCTAAATCCAGGAGTGTTTCGAGGCCTGGTGGATTTGGTTGGTAGTATCGATAGTGCAATGGAACAGCATTTGAAGACTGCAACTGTGTTTAAGGGCACGTCCAAAACCGTGCAGAATGAGCTACTGGACTGCATGCATGAAGTTATTAAGGAAGTGATTCACCAAGAGCTTAAGGAAGCCCAGTTTGTGGCAATCCAAGCGGATGAAACAACCGATATTTCCGCTAGGACACAGTGCGTTGTAGTCTATCGCTACATTGACAAGAAGCATCAAGTGGTGGAAAGATTTGATGGCTTCACGGAAATGAAATCAACGGATGCAGACTTGATTGCTGCTGTTGTGCTGGAAAGTCTGAATACTGTTCTCCCAGAGCCAGAAGACAAGAAGAAACTCATAGCTCAAAGCTACGATGGTGCCAGTGTGATGCGTGGAGATCAAGGAGGAGTTCAAAGAAAAATAAAAGACGTGTACCCGAACGCACACTACGTCTATTGCTATGCTCACCAACTGAACCTAATAATGGAGAAAGCAGCTTCAAGGATTGGAAGAGTTAGAGTTTTTTTTTCCAACATAGGCGGCATACCATCTTTTTTTTCACGCTCTCCAAAAAGGACTGGAGTTCCGGATGAAGTAGTTGGTAGAAGACTTCCAAGAGGTGCACTTACACGATGGAACTTCAACGTTAGGACCGTGAACGTCATCTACGAGAACAGAGATGCGCTACTTGAGTGTTTCCAGACAATTGAAGCATGTCTAAACTTTGATCCAACATCTATACGTGAAGCCGCAAGTTTCATTGGAATGCTGGAAGACAGGGAGTTCCTTTACTTCCTTAAATTATTTAATTTAATAATGCCACATGTTGACATCCTCTATAGTCAGCTTCAGAAGCGAGACACGGATACTGTTTATATAAAAAAAGTCACAGAAGACTTTGTCGCCAGCATCCAGAAAATCCGTAATTCTGTTGAAGAGATAGAAGCAAGTTTGCCGAGCGATGTAACAGTCAACAGATGGGGTGCGGAGATCTCAACCTTGAGACAACTTTCAAGAGAGGTATGTGACATAGTGGTGGTTCATGCAAAAGAACGTGTTTCCTTTTCAAATCACCTAGTCAGTGCCAAACTTGTTCAAAGTGACTTGTATAAAACCCATGACACTTGTTTTCCAACCCAAGCTCTGGAAGACACCGTGCAAGCATATCCAATACTGAAGAAGGAACAATTACGCACTGAGCTGTCACTTCTGTATGGGAAGACAGATTTTCATGCTTGTACAAGTGCTGTTGCTCTGCACAAACTTTTACATCAATTTAATCTGCAGAATGATTTCACCGAGACAGTGAAATTATTAAGAATCCTGATTACAACACCGATGACCACTGCAGAATCAGAAAGATGCTTCTCCACATTGAAGAGGATAAAAACCTTTTTAAGAAGCACCATGTCCCTGGAGCGGTTGAATGCATTGGCGATGCTCTCAATGGAAAAGCAACTGATTTCCGAGATCCCAGACTTCAATGAAAAAAACATTGAGAAGTTTTGTTCTTTGAAAGATCGCCGTGCAAAATTTAAATACAAGTGATTGAAGCAAAGAAGAATGCATACCCCCAGGGTGTGCAAAGATAAACTGCGTTAAGCAGCACCACCTCACACTACCAAACATAACTAGTGGTAAGTAAAGTATGAACGGTGTGTGGGTGTGCATATGGAAGGAGCTATGAAAGGTGTGTGCATGGTCAGTAACAATTGTTGAAGCCTTGGCGTGGTTTGAAGGAATTGGAGGCACTTCCAAGGGTAGCTGTCACTTGTGTACGGGAAGCCAGAATTCCATGTCTGTACAAGTGCTGTTGCTCTGCAGCAACTTTACCATCAATTTAATCTACATAATTTAACAGAGTGAGTGAAGCTATAAGGAATCCTGCTTACAACACCGAAGACTACTAAAGAACCAGAAAGATGCTTCTCCACATTGAAGAGGATAAAAAAGTATTTAAAAAGCACCATGGCCCTGTAGCGGTTGAATGCATTGGTTTGAAGGAATTGGAGGCACCTTCAAGGGTACGTAAAGTTCTCAGAAATGGCACCACCTCACTACCAAAAATAACTAGTGGTAAGTAAAGTATGAATGGTGTGTGGGTGTGCATATTGAAGGAGCTATGAAAGGTGTGTGAATGGTCAGTAACAATTGTTGAAGCCTTGGCGTGGCGTTACTGCTCATATGGTTATCCATATGCTAATTCAACGTGTTTGTTTGACATTGATTATTGTGTTGTCTAAACAGAAGTGAAATGTTGTTTTCTTGAATCCCAAGATCCACTGGTTTGGGCCTATTCAGTGCTGATTGGTCTTCTAAGGTATGTTTGGGGCCTATGGTCACACTTGGTCTTCTAAGGTATGTTTGGGGCCTATATAGTTCCACTTGGTCTTCTAATGTAGGTTTGGGGCCTATGGTCACACTTGGTCTTCTAAGGTATGTTTCGGGCCTAAATAGTTCCACTTGGTCTTCTAAGGTATGTTTGGGGCCTATGGTCACACTTGGTCTTCTAAGGTATGTTTGGGGCCTATGGTCACACTTGGTCTTCTAAGGTATGTTTGAGGCCTATATGGTTCCACTTGGTCTTCTAAGGTATGTTTGGGGCCTATATGGTTCCACTTGGTCTTTTAATGTTTTTTAAGTATGGTTTTGTTCTTGAATGGTCTGATTGATTTGCTTGTTTTCTTTCAACCCCAGGTGCAAACCCTATGTGGCTGCAGATTTGTTTCTACTCGTTGGTCAACTTACTGAACGTGAATACCCTGAGAAGAAGACCTGACTAATGGTAGGTGTCACTCCTTTAATTTTTTCTGTTAATGCGTATAGGTGCAATTATGATATTGCTGTAGTCTTGTCACATGAGTTTTTGCAATCTATATTGTATACCAATGAATTTAACACATTGTTACTTTACTTCTTGACATTTCTGCATTGGTGATCATGTATTTCAATGGGCTTTACAAGTATAAGGTCATTGGGTGGGGCTTATAAAGGTAATCATGACATCAGGGGGAGGAGTTATAAACATGGGTGTGGTTTGAAAAAGGGGGCGTGGCTATGTTTCGCCCTGTCGCCCCTCCAACTTGAAAAGTCACCAGACGCCACTGCCCTCTAATAAGTATTGTTTTGTTAATAGTTAATACTATAGACTTTAGCTAATTTAAACGTTTGAAGGAGAACTATTTGTAGGAGTTAATAGAACTGGACAAACTGGGAGATTTCTATTCTAAAACTATTATTGTATGTGCCAGTTCTTTAACATAGTTGTTTTTCATTGTTTTGTATAGGACCACCATATTAATTTGTGGAAATTCTTAAAATATTTTCTACCTTGCACATTAGACGCCAAGGTGTGCATTAAATGTGTAGAATTTCCACAATATTATATAATAGGCTTTTCACAGGCCATCCGCCCATGTAGATTTGCTTATTTTTCAAATCTCTTCTGGTCAATGTCAAACATTTATTGTGAATTGATCCAGTGTAAGGCTATAAAAAAGAGTTGAAACATTGATAATTATTTTACTTATGAAAAAAGTTCTCTACAAAAAATGTCAGTTGGATTACTCCCTGGATCATTATCCTACATCATCATACTTTATGTTAATTGAAATAACTCTTTATTCCCTTTTTATTCAAGATTTTATCCAACCTGCTTTGAGGCTTTATACTGATGTCACAACCTCCTTGGTAGTCCCACAATCTGGCTGTCCTTTCCCTTTCTTTCTTTAAAATGTTTAAAAATAGCATTGCTACTTGTTGTCCCTTTCTCCACTCCCTATTAGAGTCCAACAGATAACAAAATAAACCAATGAAATCCTGTTGTATAAGTACTAGAGTGATCCTTTAAGGGGAAATAATTTCTTTCTACTTCTGCTATAAATAATATAAATGTGGTAAGCATCCTGAAGATTATTGATGTTTGTATTTGCTCAGCCTTCAAGTAGTAGTAGTTAAGACTAAGGAAATTACTTCCACTGAGTATGGCAGCATAGGCATTTAACAGACTAACATGATGAATGCCTACAACAAGTTAAAAAGACAGGCAATAGATATGGCCACACAGAGGCTAAGTAGACATGGGGAACAACAATGCAAGGGTTAAAGGACTGCTGTAGTTTAGAAACAAGATTGCATGTTTTTGAAGTATGTAAGCAACTAGCATCATTGGAAGCCATGCAAGTCATGGGCATAACATTTTGTAAGAGAAAATAATATTTTTAATAAATTCTACTAATATATGGGATTTTCAATCTTGTGTTGTGTGACAGAATAACACCGGCGTGGTATGTCTCTAATAGTTTTAAACTACTTTGTTTAACCTGTATGACGATTTCAATTGGAAAATAAACTATTATATCACCAAGGTCTGGTCATCCCTTCAAACATGAATCATGGTAGGTATACGCCATCTACTGTAAGTTAGGAAATTAGTCATGATTTGTACAGAACTTTTTACCATATGTTTCCAGAAGAAATGTTATGAAGAGAATATAATGGTGTTAAATGGTGTTAAACTCATCCTTTTGGAAAGTAGAAAAATAAATGATATAAAGATCAGGCTATGGTGAAGCTTTAATTCATCTTAATCTGATAATCTGGCAGTCAATAGACTCAAGCTATAAGGTATATATGTTTGGACTTGGAGGCACAATGTGTTGAAGCTGATATGCCACAGATAGGATGCCTTCATCTCTGGGACATTTTACTCTAAAGGAGGTGCTGGAACGGTCCTGAATTAAGGAAAATATTTGACAGCGGTCTTAAAGAAACACTGTGACATAGCCTAGGAGAAGATATGTGCCTTCTTTAGACCTTCAGATAAGGGCCATTCCCTAAGGAAATGTAATTTTATGCAGTTCTGGACAAAATGTTTGTCCTGATGGGTTCTAGACCCTAGGGATTATTAGGAACAACAATAGCTCTATGGTATGGCTTGTAAAAATTGTTAGTTTTGGAACCTGTGTAAAGGGCTATATTTCCTAGGAGAGGGGTGAAGGAGGAGAGAGAGATGGGAAGAGAAAGAGAAGATAGGTAAATTATGTGAATGCATGAATTAGCCCATAAAAGGACACATGTTTTTATTTGCTTGCTGTTATTAGTTGTTGTCTACATGTATCTTAACATTTTTTGTGAATAACTAATGATACAGAACCGGTTAGAGATACAGATTTAAGATCAATCTCAAAAGTACTGTCCAGGTATCTAATGATTATTGGCCAAATGGGTAATTAACCTGAAACATAGGATACATCTGGTTCATATGTGAACTTATGAATTAGCTTATACATTGGTTTAAAGGCAAAGGAGAACAGTAAGAGGAATAAGAAAGTAAGGGCCCTATTAAATTCGAGCTGCGTAAATAAAAGGTGAAAACGCAAGGCCTACGTAGTTGAAAATTGAAACCATTTCCGACGCTATTAAATTCCAAGTGCTGCGAGATACGAGCGATGGATGCGAATGCGTAAACGTTAGGATTTGCGCATGAGTTACGATATCTCGGATCCCTTTGCGTAGGAAAAGAGCGCGAAATACGTGATACGTACCACTTAACCTGACGGCAGTATGCCTTTAAAAGGGAGCCAAAAACAGAACATAATTGACTGTGCTGGAGCTTTTGCAAGTAGACACACAGGTCTAGGCGTTGGTGGGTTTTTGGAGAGCAAGGAGAGAGAGAGAAGAGAGAGGAGAGAGGAGAGAATTTCAATTTTGAACTAGCAGATAATTTAACCCTTTGTTTACAATACACATAATTACTGATATCACATAATTCACACACATAGATTAATACGTACACATAGCAACACCTAGTGGTAGGCCACTGCACACCTACACCCCCCCCTCCCCCCCCCCACCCCCCCCCCCCCCCTCCCCCCACACATAATACTACACATAATACTTGCATCTTTTTTTACCTCCTAAACCAACACAAAGATCATCTTGCTTTATTGTTAATTTTGTTTTGGAGGAGTTTAGAGGAGAGGAGGTGGTAAGGCAAGAGAGGCGCGGAGGAGAGTGAGGAGAACATCTGAGGAGAGGAGGAGGATGAGGAGGAGAGGAGGAGGAGGAGGAGGGAGAGGAGGAGGAGGGAGAGGAGGAGGAGGGAGAGGAGGGAGAGGAGGAGGAGGTCGAGGGAGAGGAGGAGGAGAGCAAGGAGGAGAGCAGGGGGGGAGGGAAGTGCCCCCAGAGCTAGGAATTCTAGTGGAAGGGGCAGAGGGTCAGGGGCCTGATCCCTTGGTGGGAAGTAGTGGGGATGAGGGAGCGGCCCCAGGGATAGAAGAGGAAGACCAGGCACCGTCTGTAAGGCAACGGGTTGTGGCAAGGCCCAGGGCCCCCAATTACAGCCCAGAGGAGATCCAGGTTCTCCTCAGGGAAATCTGTGCCCGCCAGGGAATTATATGTGGTGGCAGAGACATTAATGCCAGCCAGAGGCAGCAGGCCTGGTCCCAAATTGCCAGAGCTGTGTCGGCAGTAGGGGTTACTAATAGGGACTGGAGGTTAGTGCGGCACAAATTTGATGATTTAAAGATGGCGGTGAAAAGAAGGATGTCCGATGAGGCAGCAGCAGCACGTCAGACTGGTGGTGGGCCCGCGGTCCCTTTTGTTTACAAGGAATGGGAGAGGACAGTGATGCGCTTCATCCCTTCTGAATCTGTGGTGGGAATACCGGGGCAGGTGGACACAGATTGTGCTAACACCCTGCAACGTGAGTATCATATCACACACATGGTTGGCTGAGATTGTGGGGGGATGGGCTGGCTAAAAGCCTGCAGATAACATGCTGTATGTATGTATGTATGTATAAATAGGCTTGTGTTCTGGCTGTTGTATATAATGAGCTGTATCCCTCTAGAACAGGTGTGGGTAAGGAGGGCCACATACATGCCGGACTTTCAGGATATCATGCTGTATGTATGTATGTATGTATAAATAGGCTTGTGTTCTGGCTGTTGTATATAATGAGCTGTATCCCTCTAGAACAGGTGTGGGTAAGGAGGGCCACATACATGCCGGACTTTCAGGATATCATGCTGTATGTATGTATGTATGTATAAATAGGCGTGTGTTCTGGCTGTTGTATATAATGAGCTGTATCCCTCTAGAACAGGTGTGGGTAAGGAGGGCCACATACATGCCGGACTTTCAGGATATCATGCTGTATGTATGTATGTATGTATAAATAGGCTTGTGTTCTGGCTGTTGTATATAATGAGCTGTATCCCTCTAGAACAGGGGTGGGTAAGGAGGGCCACATACATGCCGGACTTTCAGGATATCATGCTGTATGTATGTATGTATGTATAAATAGGCTTGTGTTCTGGCTGTTGTATATAATGAGCTGTATCCCTCTAGAACAGGGGTGGGTAAGGAGGGCCACATACATGCCGGACTTTCAGGATATCATGCTGTATGTATGTATGTATGTATAAATAGGCTTGTGTTCTGGCTGTTGTATATAATGAGCTGTATCCCTCTAGAACAGGGGTGGGTAAGGAGGGCCACATACATGCCGGACTTTCAGGATATCATGCTGTATGTATGTATGTATGTATAAATAGGCTTGTGTTCTGGCTGTTGTATATAATGAGCTGTATCCCTCTAGAACAGGGGTGGGTAAGGAGGGCCACATACATGCCGGACTTTCAGGATATCATGCTGTATGTATGTATGTATGTATAAATAGGCTTGTGTTCTGGCTGTTGTATATAATGAGCTGTATCCCTCTAGAACAGGGGTGGGTAAGGAGGGCCACATACATGCCGGACTTTCAGGATATCATGCTGTATGTATGTATGTATGTATAAATAGGCTTGTGTTCTGGCTGTTGTATATAATGAGCTGTATCCCTCTAGAACAGGGGTGGGTAAGGAGGGCCACATACATGCCGGACTTTCAGGATATCCTTTTTGGGCACAGGTGAGACAATCAGGATGACTGAAAAGGCGATTGGCTCACCTGTGTGGCCCTCCAGGCCCGAACCTGCCCACCCTTGCTCAAGAATTATATGGCCTCCTACACCCCTGCCCACACACTGGGATAATTCACATCCAATAGCACTGTAAGCCCTATGGTTGACTAAAAATTTATGGGGCGACAATAACCATTTCAGACCTGGTAGCAAACCTATCATGTTCATAATTTGTCTCCCTGATATGTCAATTTCTAATTATATCCAGATTAATTGCAATAGAGCAGGGTGTCCAAAGTCAAACTTGCTGTGCTGCGCACAGGCCTGTATATGTGGATTTCCTTTATGTGAACAGATGAGTCAATTAGACTTAATGACTTGGAGAATGATATTCTCAGCTGGGTGCAGCATGGCTATCCACAACTGCAGGCCTGACTTTGGCCTCCACTGCGATCGAGAATAAAAATTTGCCTGTGTGGCATATGTGGATACAGACTCTGTAGCACTGCATGTGTGTCATATACTGTCCTAACCTGGCCCATGTCTCAGCTGCATATTAACAACCATTGCTGGAAACTGGTCAGATTGGTCAGTCTCACACACTGCACAGCAGATGCAGCAGAGCACGTGTCTGAGGCACATGCAGTACACATTCATATGAGCCATGATCCACAATGCTCATTATGCAGCCCGTGGCTCATCTGTGTAACACAAGCACCACAGTCGCTCACAGGTGACCATGATGTCAATGATATGTAAATGCATAGCTGGCAATTGTGTATGGCAACCAACTGAAATATATGTTTATTCCATTGCAGTATCCACAGATTCAGAAGAGGAGGAGGCAGGAAGAGCTGAAGTGGCCCAGGACATTCAGGAGGGCCCGGGACCATCCACATCACTTGCTCATACGGAGCGGGAAGTGATGCCCGGGCCCTCTTCGGCGTGGCCACCTCAGGGCCTGCACCAGCCACACCATCCTGTGCCTCTCTCAGCGGCTCCACCCTCAGCGGCTCCACCCTCAGCGGCTCCACCCTCATCCTGGGCTCCTCCCTCATCCTGGGCTCCTCCCTCATCCTGGGCTCCTCCCTCATCCTGGGCTCCTCCCTCATCTGGTGCTCCACCCTCACCCTGGGCACAGCCCTCACCCTGGGCACAGCCCTCACCCTGGGCACAGCCCTCACCCTGGGCACAGCCCTCACCCTGGGCACAGCCGCCATACTGTGCTCCCCCGACATACGGGGCACCGCACTCAGCCTGGGCTCCACCATGGGCCCCAGGAGGAGGTGCCCCGGCAGGAGGTGCCCCGGGAGGAAGTGCCCCGGGAGGAGGTGCCCCGGGAGGAGGTGCCCCGGGAGGAGGTGCCCCGGGAGGAGGTGCCCCGGGAGGAAGTGCCCCGGCCCCAAGTGCCCCGGGAGGAGGTACCCCGGGAGGAAGTGCACCGGCCCCAAGTGCCCCGGGAGGAGGTACCCCGGGAGGAAGTGCACCGGCCCCAAGTGCCCCGGGAGGAGGTGCACCGGCCACAAGTGCACCGGCCCCAAGTGCCCCGGGAGGAGGTGCCCCGGGAGGAAGTGCCCCGGCCCCAAGTGCCCCGGGAGGAGGTACCCCGGGAGGAAGTGCACCGGCCCCAAGTGCCCCGGGAGGAGGTGCACCGGCCACAAGTGCACCGGCCCCAAGTGCCCCGGGAGGAGGTGCACCGGCCCCAAGTGCACCGGCCCCAAGTGCCCCGGGAGGAAGTGCCCCGGGAGGAAGTGCCGCGGAGTCGCCGGCCGCGGAGTCGCCGGCCGCGGAGTCGCCGGCCGCGGAGTCGCCGGCCGCGGAGTCGCCGGCCGCGGAGTTGCCGGCCGCGGAGTCGCCGGCCGCCCAGCCGCCAGCCGCCAGACCTCCAGGTCCTCTGCCACATCTCCCTGCCCAATTACGGAACATAATGTCCCACATTGATGAAGAGGACCAGGCCCAAAGCCAGCTCTCAAGTCAAATGCTGGCCATCAGTGCTAATCAATTGGCAGTCAGCAGGGCCATCCTGGCTGGAAATCGGGTCATCTCAGCCACCACACGGGCCATATATGCTGAGATGAGGAGGCACAACCGAAGGATGGAGAGATATGAGGAACGCGCAAGCCGGGAGAGACGCGCATTATTGCGTAATCTCCGTCGGCAGCCCATACCTCTCCAGCCTTCGGTGGTCCAATCTCAACCTGAAATGTCTGCCTCCTCATCTCAGACATCGCCCACCCATGAACCCCAGCCACCTGCTGTAGTGGCACCCCCTGATCCCACACCAAGGCGTGGAAGAGGGAGACGGGCCGCGGGCACAGACGGTGGGGGGCCGCTAACTCGGAGTAGGAGGTGTTAGGACCATCCGAGAGGGCCTCCTGACCACTCCTCACAGAATACAGATTGTTATACATGTTGACATAATATTGGCTACAGAGTGTGTACATGTCTGGTTATGTTGAACATTTTAACAATTGATGTTCAATGTGGATTGACCTTGAGCTTAAATGCTGTATTTAATCATAATATTGTTCGGAATGAGACATTGTTTTTGTCTTTGTAGGTGTTAATAGCCAAATCACACAACTATGAAGACATTTTCTTCATCTTCGAGCAGTACAATACCATCATGTGAGTAAACGCTCAACCCAGTTCCCAACGGGCATTCTATCAGGATTATTCCCCACTGCAGATGGCTCTGAAATTAAATATATGACTCCATATCTTTTCACTAAGAAACATGACTGTGTGATCTTCCATTATAATGATCAGTGTCCAGGCTATCGAGTTGCACAGTCCCATTACTATCTGCTAATCCAAACCAGCAATTCCACATAAGTTTATAGCATTCCATCCCGTTAACATTATGAAATTGGCTTCAGTTTTTTCATGTCATCCAAACCAAAGTGGCAATTTCAAGGGTTTGACTTCATGATCAATGTGCATGTGTTTAGGGGTAATGTGAACAGTGTAATCTGTCTGGCCTTGGTACCACCCATTTAGAAGTGAGATGTGATATCAGCATGGCACAACTATTCCACATAGATAGTGATAGTACATTTTGCTGAAGGATTGTGTTCACAGTGAAGCATGCCTTGTCGTATTCCACATCCTAAGCATCTTCCTGGAAGGCTGACTGAACAGGATAGAATACATATGGTTCTTACTGCTCGGAGATGATGTTCATGTTAGTTGGTTTAGAGTAGTGTCAAAAGCAAAAACAATGTACTCTAATAACAGCTTATGATTGTTCTAACACCTCCTACCTCTGTTTTCCAGATTCATATCATCTATTGACCAATTCACACTGTGTGTGAAATCGCTTAGTATGACATGATCCCTGTTTTATAGTGTCTGTTTATTCTGGCAACCATATGGTTGTTGTATGCGCATTAATGGTTATGTTGATTAGATGTCGTGTTATATGCTGTTGGTTACTGTGGGGTCCTGACCACATATGACCCTAGGAGATGCTATGCATTACCCTGATGATGTTGTCTGTTTCCTCTTCAGATGTCCTCAGATTTGCCACAGCCCCTTGCCATACTAGGATCTCTTCACAACACACACATGATATTAATGCACATTCCTGTCTATTTCTGTTTGTACTCTGTGTATGCAATAAAGTATGATTGTTATACTGTTATCACTGTTTCTGTGTGTTTGTACCATATCATGCTTTCTAGTTGCGACAATACAGAGAGAATGAAGTGTCATTGTTAAATACATATATCTGTGTGTGTTTACATAGATACATATGCTACATTAATCTGGCCCTTGCCAATATACATGTAGGTGCAAGTTGGAGGGGTGGGAATTCTGAAATCAGGTCTAGAGACCTGCAGGGTTGTATATAGTGACTTGAAGGGCTCAACTTGAATGATATGAATCGACATTCATGATTATGTAGTAATGTCAACGCAGATTGCCCCGAATAGCTACACCACTAACTGATGGTGATGAGCACATCTGACTTTCAGGGGAATTGAATTGTTACATGGTAAATATACAGGATTACACAAACATTGAGTGAAAAAAAAAACGGTTTAATTGTTCACAAAGCCACACAGTGACAAATTACCACAGGCATGCTCAGTATCATGGTGGAGGTGGGTAGGATACAGAGTTCCAGTAACACACGGAAATAGGGACATGGGGCCAGAATGCACGCGGGGGGGGTGACATTGGTATAGATGATCAGTTGAGGGGGGGAGATACAGTGCATCAGCCAACGTGAGGCAATATCAGTTATATTCTTAAATATATCAGGCTAACATTCAATATTCAAAACCAACAATACAGAAGGAGATATGCTCATGGGGAGAAGTAATCTGTAGTCTTGTGTGTGCGCGCAACACACACTCCTATGCAACTGCAGAGGTAGAAGTGCTCAATCAGTCAATGTTAGAACCCCCGTAGGTCATGTCACTGGAAATGGCACTATGAGAGAAGACTCTACATACATAAGTTTGGACACTCAGATGGGAACATGACCAGGACCATATCAGTGTGTTCCAAATAATTTCAGGTGTTAGCAGAACTACCAACCAACTGGCCAGTTCGAGGTGTATTCTGTTCTGTGAATGAGCATCTCTATTATCTGCTGTTGCATATTCATAACTGAAGGTAAATGGAACCTCATTAACAGTTATGTTCCAAGGCTAGAGTTACTGTTCCCCATATGTACAGGGAGGATCACATCAGCACTGAGGAAGAGATCTGGAAGGAAGTATGATACAGGCTTCACAATAGTCCAAGTAGAGGAGAGAATGGCAGATCTAAAGCAATAGGTACATCTAAAGCGATGTAGAGGATGTGATATCACACCCGATGCAACACATGATGACTGACATCTGAACATACATGATGCAATGTGACAATAGCATAGTCCTGGAACGTGGGAATGCTCATCATTCCTTGTTCTGACCGTGGAAAGGGACTAATCTTTGCGATCTGAAACATAAAAGGAACATGTCAAGATTTACATTGCACATGCTCCCAGAGCGCTTACTTCGTCACTTACAGTGGTTATAAAAAGTCTACACACTCCTGTAAACAAATTAGCCAATGAAAAATCATTTCAGAACTATATCCACCTTTAATGTGACAAAAACTGGACAACTCAATTGTCAAACAAACTGAAATCTGTAAGGTGGAGGGAAGAAAATATGAAAGAAAACTAATGTGGTTGCATAAGTCTGCACACCCTCTTATAACTGGGGATGTAGCTGTGTTCAGAATGAAGCAATCACATTCCAAATCATGTTAAATAGGAGTCAGCATACACCTGCCATCATTTAAAGTGCCTCTGATTAACCCAAAATTAAGTTAAGCTGCTCTAGTTGGTCTTTCCTGAAATGTTCTTAGTCGCATCCCACAGCAAAAGCCATGGTTCACAGAGAGCTTCCAAAGCATCAGAGGGATCTCATTGTTAAAAGGTATCAGTTAGGAGAAGGGTACAAAAGAATTTCCAAGGCATTAGATATACCATGGAAGACAGCGTAAAAAATATGGCACAACAGTGACATTACCAAGAACTGGAGCTCCCTCCAAAATGGAGGAAAAGACCTAAAGAAAACTGGTCTGGGAGGCTACCAAGAGGGCCGACAGCAACATTAAAGGAACTGCAGGAATATCTGGCAAGTACTGGCTGTGTGGTACATGTGACAACAATCTCCCGTATTCTTCATATGTCTGGCGTATGGGGTAGAGTGGCAAGATGAAAGCCTTTTCTTACAAAGCAAAACATCAAAGCCAGGCTGCATTTTTCCAAAAAAAAAAAACATCTGAAGTCTCCCAAAAGCATGTGGGAAAAGGTGTTCTGGTCTGATGAAACCAAGGTTGAACATTTTGCCCATAATTCCAAAAGATATGTTTGGCGCAAAAACAACACTGCACATCACCAAAAGAACACCATACCCACAGTGACGCATGGTGGTGGCAGCATCATGCTTTGGGGCTGTTTTTCTGCAGCTGGAACCTTAGTTAAGATAGAGGGAATTAGGACCAGTTCCAAATACCAGTCAATATTGGCACAAAACCTTTAGGCTTCTGCTAGAAAGCTGAACATGAAGAGGAACTTCATCTTTCAGCTTGACAACGACCCAAAGCATACATCCAAATTAACAAAGGAATAGCTTCACCAGAAGTAGATTAAAGTTTGGGAATGGCACAGCCAGAGCCCAGACCAAAATCCCTGTGGGGTGATCTGAAGAGGGCTGTGCACAGGAGATGGATTCGCAATCTGACAGATCTGAAGTGTTTTTGCAAAGAAGAGTGGGCAAATCTTGCAAAGTCACAATGTGCGATGCGGATAGACTCATACCCAAAAAGACTGAGTGCTGTAATAAAATCACAAGGTGCTTCAACAAAGTATTAGTTTAGGGGTGTGCATACTTATGCAACCTTGTGATTTTCTTTTTTGATTTTTTATTCACTCTACTTAACTGATTATAGTTTGTTTTTCAAATGAGTTGTCCAGTTTATAGGTCACATTAAAGGTGGAGAAAGTTCTGAAATGATTTATCTTGGTCTCATTTTTTGACAGCACAGAAACATGACATTTTAACAGGGGTGTGTAGACTTTAGACCTTTTCGATCCACTGTACCGATATATGTTGCTCATTTCATACAAACGTCTTCACTGTTCTTTCCCTACAAAGGAAACGAGCTACTCATCTGGCTAATGATGTAGGAATATCACATAGATTACACATTAATGCATCTGTGGAGAGCCAAATGTGGTGTTTTACCTTGGACGCAGTCCCAAGCTCATCCACGAGGTGATTTGTTCCACCAGGACACGTGCGCTGTGGATCGTAATTAGTTATCACCGCTTACCTATCTGCTGTATCCTGGAAAGAGATAGGCTGATATTAATAAAGTGATTGATGTGTTATTTGTGTCCTTCAGCATACGTGGCCATATTATTACACAAATACTCGCTATGTAGCTTACATTGATGTAGCAGTTCTGTTGCTGGTCATGTTTTTCCATGTCTAGGTTGTTTAAAGAAGAGTTGACACACGACAGCAGCTCTGTAAGGTTAATATGATGTTAGGATTACAGTCACAAATTAGACTAAAGTATGTGTGTATGGTATTTTTCAACCACATTTGGATCCCATTTCATGTGGTTTTGCAGGATCAGACAATGTGAGCAATCCTGGTCCGTAGAGGTTGTAGGTGACTTTAAAAAGGGATTGGGTATCTTTTTACATTACAAAACCAAACAGGCATTAGGGGCTATCCTGGATAAAGAGATAGGGAGTATTGATCCAGGGATGAATATGATCACCAGTATCTGGGGTCAGGAAGGAATGTTATATTTTTCGTCCCTGTGTAGACAATTGGCAAAGCTTCACTTTTTGTTTTTCGGTGACTTCCTCTGGATCAATTAACAATAATTCTGCGTATTGCAGATCATAGATCTATAGAGGTTGAACCTGATGGACTAAAGTCTTTTTTCAATATAAATTACTAGATAACAATGTAACGTGGGGCATATATACATTGACATAGTGGGATATATAATCCACTCAAATTATCTATGCCATTGATGTTTCTAACCGTCAGTACTTAAGATGTGTATGGGAATGTGTGCTTACTTACCTGTAACTGATCATGTGGCTTGTTCCAGTGTACAAACATTGACAACGTCAGGGAACTCTCCTCTACTGTGGACTGGTTGGAATTCTGTATGACAAGGGCGATGGATAAAGGTGGATTTGGGAGTTAGGCATAATCCAGATACATTAGACTGTGTTCCATGCATATTGGGTATGTACTTACATGTGAAGTACTCACGAATTAGGCGGGCACGTTGTTGTGACCCCTGCAGATTATCCACTTCAGGGTGAAATAAAGGCTCTTCCTCCACAGGTAGCGGAGCCGCATCAATGTCCCCCAGACAGTTGGCCTGTAGTGCTATATTGTGCAGACAGCAGCAGGCAAGGATGATGCGACAAACTTTCTGGGGCTTGTATTGTAGAGCCCCCCCCAGTGGAATGTAAACATCTGAAGCGCATCTTTAGTACACCAAAGGTGCGCTCAATTACATTCCGGCAGGTTTTATGCGCAGCATTATACCGCGCCTCTGCCCGAGTCTGGGGATTGCTCACAGGGGTCAACAACCACGGCAAACACCCATATCCTGCATCACCTGGTGTAAATAAAATATGATGTTGATATGAATAGGATGTTGTGATGTTTGACAAAGCATATGGCCAAATATCGTCATCATGACCTATCAACACATCCCTGTGGCTAATACACAGTTAAAGATATATGTAAGGGAGATGGATCATGGATGCATCTGATAGGATAATTACTAGGGTATTAACACATGGATTCTATCTGAAGCTTCAGATCAATTATAATGTAATTTCAACAAATGGAAAATCCAGATGTTCACACCCACAGGACACTTACATGAGGCGGAGATACAAGGGAAATACAACAGGGTACATATTGCGACCCTTCTGGTAGAGAGCAGGAAGTCACTGTTGCAGTTCTTGTAACGAGCACATGCCAGAGGTCTGAGGTGAAGAGTGATCGTGTATTCTTGTGAACGTAAATGTGATGCTAATTCAGGTGGAATTTCCCAGGGGCGTACACGATCAAACGCAAATGCCAAAAGACCTTGGAGATTTTGATAACTTCAAGGTAAGCTAATTCATGTTTATTCCGGGATATATTCAGGCAAGAAAAAGTTGGCCAAACAATATTAATTCTCCTCTATCAGATGAATTCTGAAGACATCTCACTTACATAGGCCGTACAAGAACACACAACACGTTATGTAGACTAGAGATGTCCATGTCACAGGATACAATGGAATGCATCAGAACATATACCTAATGATTAATCAATTGTGGTTTTTGGCATATGTTGTTGTGAACTGCATACTGTTTGGCCAAGCTAACACAGGGTTCTGGCCAGCAATGAGCTATTATGTTCTGGCTTTGGTCGTATTACTCCGTAATGCACATGTGAACATCAGATCAATAGAGGGAAACATGATGTACCGTATGTGTTATTGTATCCAGTCATAGTAAGATATGGTTGACTGCCATTACTAATGTGTACTCACCCAGTAGCCATCCGGATGGAAATCTGCCGGACTCAAAGATGTGATAGATTCCGGATGCTCGCAGGATATAGGCGTCGTGAGCACTTCCCGGGAAGCCTGCAAACACACCTTGTATGCGCATGTTCGCATCGCAAACAACCTGTACATTGATTGAATGATAATGCTTACGATTTCTGTACAGCGCTTCTTGCTCTCTAGGAGGTATCAGTGCCACGTGTGTACAGTCAATAGCACCAAGCACATTGGGGATACCTCCTAATTGGAAGAAATCGAACTTCACCTTCGAGATCTCTTCAGCAGTGTTAGGGTAACTGATGTATCTGGCAGCTCTCCGACCAATAGCACGGAGGAATGCACTCAGACAATTCGAGAGGCTTGGCTGAGACATTCCTCCGGCTATGCTCAGGGTGGTCTGAAAGCTCCCAGAAGCAAGGAGGTGTATTGCAACTAACATCCGTGTCATTCCTGGGATGGCTCTATTTGCCCGTGAGCGAGGCTCAAGGTCCGCTCTGAGAACCTCATAGAGCTCCACAAGACTGGCACGGGTCAGCCGAAAACGCTCATACACCTCCCCATCAGTTAACCCCTCTAATGTGAGTCTCTCCCTGTACACATTGGGTGCCCGCCTCCTCACAGGCTCCTGGTCAGGCTCCTGGTCAGGCTCCTGGTCAGGCTCCTGGTCAGGCTCCCCCCCTTCTGCCTGAGCCAACACATCCTGTACTCCCCCCAGCAGCTGATCACCGACAACATTGTCAGCCTCCCTGGGTGCAGGTGGCCCTATATCCCTCTGTCCCTGTGCTACTGGAGCTCTCTCTCCTCCCTGATCCACCCCCACGATACTAGGCATGGCCTGTGGTAATTCCCTTGCCTGGCTTGGTTCTGCCCCAGCATGGATCACATCACCACTCACACCCTCATTCACTCCCAGACATTCCTCTCTGCCACTCCCCATCACCCCCTCAATCACACACCTTGCTTCCTGGTCTTCATACTGTGCTAGTTGAGCTGCACAAAAGCGTCTCAACCTCATACGCCCACTCATCCGAGCCCTCATCCCTCTCTCATGATCATCCATGCTGTTTCAGACATGCTGATGACTTGTTGGGGATGGGGTTATATAGCTTGTTGATTGCATGATCTGGTATTAGGCACGTTAATTTCTGCTTTGCCATTGGTCACCTGTGGATCTTTACATGGCATTCCAGCTGATGATTTTAGGTCAAGAAGCCTCTCAACCTATTACATACGCACTTGGCCGCATGTAATTGGCTGTCCCAACGCGGGACGCCAAGTGCGTATGTAATTGGCTGAGAAGCCCAACGCGGGACGCCAAGTGCGTATGTAATTGGCTGAGAAGCCCAACGCGGGACGCCAAGTGCGTATGTAATTGGCTGAGAAGCCCAACGCGGGACGCCAAGTGCGTATGTAATTGGCTGAGAAGCCCAACGCGGGACGCCAAGTGCGTATGTATTGGGACTCTCAGCCAATTACATACGCACTTGGCGGCCTGACACTATACGTGCGTATGTAATTGGCTGAGTCTGTTGGCGCGCTCGCAAGCTGATAAGGGGACGTCCTAGCGAGACACGCCTCTCAGCCAATCACGTACGAGCTAAGAATTAGATTGACAGTATGAGCTTATAAATGTGAGTGATACAAACCCATGCGCTGACTGTGTTGTAAGAGCCATTGGAGTTAGCACGCAGTTTCAGGAGCAGGTGGGAGAGAGTTTGATTAGTACTTTGGAGAGAGGGAGATTACTGTAGTTATTTTTTTCTTTTTGCATTGTCTATTTCATAAGTCCTTCCATTTAAGCATTACACATATTTACAGATTTCACATATTTGCAAGACACATAGATTAAATAACACACATAGAGACATATATATAGTTAGGACACACACCCCACACACCCATTCCCCCCACCACACCCCATCCCCCAACACACCCCATCCCCCACCACTTATTAAATACACATAGCACACACATCTTTTCTTTCCAACAGACATTCCAGTAATACTTTTATTTCTTTATCGTTCTTTTGATTTGTAGGCGCACTCTTTTTGATTGTTTTGTATTTTATTACTAGCATATTTACACGTAAGAGTTACACATATTTACACATTACACATATTTGCCTGACACATAGATTAAAGACACATAGAGACATACATAGCGTTAGGACACACAACACACACCTCCCACCCCCCCAACCTTTGCACCGCATCCCCCAACAGTTAGTAAAAACACATAGAACATACACTTTTGTTTCCTTCACATATATAACAGTTACACTTATTTTGAGTTATCCTTATTTTTGTATTATTTGAGCATGGAGGGAGGAGATAGGTGGAGAGAGGAGGAGAGGAGAGGAGCAGAGAGTGAGGAGAGTGAGGAGAGTGTAGTGGAGGGTGGAGGAGAGGTGGAGGAGGTGTCCCCGGAGGAGGAGGTGTCCCCAGAGGAGGAGGTGTCCCTGGAGGGGGTGGAGGAGGTGTCCCCAGAGGAGGAGGTGTCCCCAGAGGAGGAGGAGTGGTCCCCAGAGGGGGGGGGGGAGGAGGAGGAGGAGGAGGAGGAGGGAGACAGAGGCACTTGTAGAGGAGGGACAGAGGGGAAGGGGCCTGTTCCCAGGGGGCGGGGTAGTTTGGGGAAGGGACAGGCCTCAGGAAGAGTGCAGGGAGGCCAGGGTCCCCCAGCACAGTCGAGAGAGCAAGGGGCTATTGGCAAGGGCAGGCGCAGGGCCCGTAATTATACGCCCCAGGAGAATATGGTCCTCCTGGGTGCGATCCGTGACCGGCCCGTCATCCTTGTGGCAAGGGAAGCGAAGCCTGGGCCTAAGGCTCAGGCTTGGAAGGAGGTAGTGGAAGTGATGAAGGAGGTGTCCACGGTTCCTAGGGGCTTGAGGTCCTTGAAGCACAGATATGTGGATATCAGGGCCACGGTGAAAAGGAAGATGGCCAGAGAAGCGGAGGGACACAGTGTCGCCTATAAGGAGTGGGAGAGGATCGCAAGGGACTTTCTAGGACCATCGCCCGCAGCTGGAGCTTCATCCCCGGTGGCCCAGCACGACCCAGCCTCCAGTTCAGGTGAATATCACATACACCAACATGCCACCACATGTGCATCACACACACTACACATGGTGACCAACAAGGACACTGACATGTCAGCTCCATGGAATTAACAAGGGATGGATGAATGTATCATTAAATCCATGAAGCTGAAAAATCACTGTCATTCCTGGCCACCCCAAGAGTAATTAAGCAATAGAGTCCATGTACTGGTGCGCCCAATGCAGCCTATGCAGTTACAGACCGCAGGCAAAATCCAGACAGTGTTAGGAGCCAGGAGAGGTCAAGACAAGAAACCAAAGAATAGATCCAATCTAGCAAATGAGAGCTAATGGGAGTTGCAATTAGGAGAATCATCCATGTTCAGGCCTAGATGTCAGATAGTTAGGAGTGAAACCGCAGGCAAAATCCAGACAGTGTTAGGAGCCAGGAGAGGTCAAGACAAGAAACCAAAGAATAGATCCAATCTAGCAAATGAGAGCTAATAGGAGTTGCAATTAGGAGAATCATCCATGTTCAGGCCTAGATGTCAGATAGTTAGGAGTGAAACCGCAGGCAAAATCCAGACAGTGTTAGGAGCCAGGAGAGGTCAAGACAAGAAACCAAAGAATAGATCCAATCTAGCAAATGAGAGCTAATGGGAGTTGCAATTAGGAGAATCATCCATGTTCAGGCCTAGATGTCAGATAGTTAGGAGTGAAACCGCAGGCAAAATCCAGACAGTGTTAGGAGCCAGGAGAGGTCAAGACAAGAAACCAAAGAATAGATCCAATCTAGCAAATGAGAGCTAATAGGAGTTGCAATTAGGAGAATCATCCATGTTCAGGCCTAGATGTCAGATAGTTAGGAGTGAAACCGCAGGCAAAATCCAGACAGTGTTAGGAGCCAGGAGAGGTCAAGACAAGAAACCAAAGAATAGATCCAATCTAGCAAATGAGAGCTAATGGGAGTTGCAATTAGGAGAATCATCCATGTTCAGGCCTAGATGTCAGATAGTTAGGAGTGAAAACATATCAATGTATTGATCAGCATACTAATGACATGTACCTTTCTTTTCTCTATTTCAGCATCCAGTAGGAGGTCTGGGTCCAGTGATGAGCCACGAGCGGGGCCGTCAGCCCCCGCCCCGCAGGAGACCGCTCAGGGGGAGGAGGCTACAGGCTCATCCGAGGGCCCTGGCTCTTCGGAGGGGGAGGTCGTGGTCGTTGACAGCCCCCCTGTCCAGAGCCCGACTGTCCCCCTCCTCCAAAGACTTGCCATCTCGCCGGGGCCCTCAGAAGGAGTGGAATATGCCACAGCTCCTCCTTCCCCACACTCTGAGCCACCGGGGACAACAACATCAGAACCCCTGTCTCCAGCCGGGTCCCAGATCCTCCCCACTCTGTCCCCGCCATCTTCCCACCCGGCCCTGCCAGCAGGACCCGAGCCCCCACCACCAACGACCGAGGCTGCGCTGCTGGAGTTGTTGGCCGCCGTGAATAGGATTGAGGCCAACATCTCTGGCATGAGGCGCAGCCTGGACAGGCGCTTTAGGGAGGAGAGGAGCCATCATCGGAGGCTGGAGCAGCATTTGGTCAGGCTGCTGGGAACGGGGCAGGTCACCAGCCAACAGCAGCCTGGCCCCTCCTCTCCTTCCACCATGCCTCCGCCGCCACCACCACCCGTGGTGCCACTACCTCCTCCTGCTCCCCCACCACCAAGGAGACGGCGTCCGGCCGCGGACGATGCAGGTCCTGTGCCCAGGCGGAGGAGGACCTAGGGGCTGTGGACATAATTGTGCCTTCTCAACAGCACTCCTCAGTGACAATCTATTGGTCACAATGCTGACCTCATCTAGCCTGGCTACAGAGTTTTGGATCTTTGCCTATGTGATGGTGACATTTTGTATGCAGATGGCTACCTCCCATCACATGGTCCATGATCCTCTTCTCTGTGGACACGTAGGGTTCGGTTGAGCATGCCACCAATTGATGGTCACTTGGGAATGCTGTTGGAAAGGGATGCTGCAGTCCCCTTTTTTTTTAGGCCCTTAGATTTTATGTTTTCTCTTTATGTTTTTCTTTCCATTTGTTTTAGGTACAATTCAGGCCCATGAAGGCATCTCCTGCATCTGCAAGCATAGTGGAGGAATTATATGAGGCGTAAGGTTTTCCCAGTTCCTCTCAGGTAGACATTACTCCAATGACAGCCCCCTCCTTAACATGTAGCTCCCACAATCTTAAAGCTATCATATTGCCAGATATCTCAGACATGATTGTTGTTAGCTGAAATGTAGACTAATACCGCTATGGCGGTGGACTTGCAAAGTCTCCCAATGGCATGTTAATGACAGCCAGCATTAATATATGCACTAATAAAGCATGTGATCCTGACCTCAATATCGGTCTGAGAACAGATCTTTGGGTCTGATGTAAGAAACAGTGAATGTGGCTGCTGGCCTTTGTGTCCTGTCCATATTAATGGCTATTTGCCCATATTACTCATTATCCATAGACCTAGCTAATAGTTAGTAATGCTTGCAGATGGGAATCAGGTGAGTTGGTATATTGGTACAGTATTTAGCACTTTACTGTACATGCATTGTCATTATTTTTTTTTAGCCTCCTCCGCCTTTTTTGTTTTTTGTTGACCATTCATTTTTGTGGGCAATTTCACACACCATACTGTATGTGTGAAACTGGATTGGATTACACAGTCCAGAGGTTGAATCATTTGTTCAATTGAACAGATCCAGACAAGTTGTAAGTGCCGTGCACTCTAATGGTTTCTTCAGTTAAATGGAGAGATTTCTGGTTCCGGTTGCAGCATGTGACCCTGGTAGGTGCTATGCATCATGCTTATTCTAGACTATTAGATTGACCCCTGTAGGTATCCCCTTTTTTTAATTTAGCCCCTTGCTCTCTCGGGACCCGCCCACACCACACCCATGATATTAATGCACAGTCTTGACCACTGCTGATTGTGGTCTGTGTCCAAAAATAAAGTTTTGTTATACCGTTCTGTGAATGCACAGTCTTGACCACTGCTGATTGTGGTCTGTGTCCAAAAATAAAGCTGTGTTATTCTGTTCTTCCCATGTCGGTGTGTTTTCAATGGTTGGGGTTAGGGGACATCCACATGCATCACATTAGTGTCACATTACTATAGCTGTAAACTAATGAGCACTAGTTAACCTGCAATAGATCCATACATACTAAGAGGAATAATAGTCCTAATAGCATTAGATATCATATAATGCATCTAAGTGATCTACAATCTATGCATAATAAAGGGTTAATGCACAGGCCAAGTACAATTTGCGGGAATGGGGAGTAGGAACATTCCCCTGTGGGCCTAAAAGGGTGATGATAGGTGATACTGCAGTGGGTTGTCAGTTCCTTCTCCAGTGATTATTGATTTGTCTGTCAATTCTGCTCTCACACGCACTTCCCCAACATCACTTAGCAATCGAAACTAATGTAAATTGATGAATAGCAGAACATAATGGGAGGTCACCAAATGGGAATGAATGGTCATCTTGGCACATGGCCACCAGCAATGTCGTGGGACTTCCTTGGATAAGAGAAGTGGCAATTACCCCTGATGGAGGTGAGTTGGCTGGTGCTCATTGTGCCTCTGCAAACCTTCTGTGTGTGTTTGCTGCGCTTGTGGGTGGGAGAGGGACAGCACAACTGACAACCCACTCCGGTCTCACCGGCATAGGAACCTTGTAAGAAAGCAGTGCCAGAGGGTCAGAGTGGGACCCGACCGAAAGACCAAACAAGAGGTATTGTGTATTTCAATGAAGCTGTGAGCTATCTCATTAAGGGTCATTGTGGGGGTGAGAGGGAAAGCTGAATGCAGGGCCAAATCCCAAACCACTGGGGAAGGAACTGACAACCCACTCCGGTCTCACCGGCATAGGAACCTTGTAAGAAAGCAGTGCCAGAGGGTCAGAGTGGGACCCGACCGAAAGACCAAACAAGAGGTATTGTGTATTTCAATGAAGCTGTGAGCTATCTTATTAAGGGTCATTGTGGGGGTGAGAGGGAAAGCTGAATGCAGGGCCAAATCCCAAACCACTGGGGAAGGAACTGACAACCCACTCCGGTCTCACCGGCATAGGAACCTTGTAAGAAAGCAGTGCCAGAGGGTCAGAGTGGGACCCGACCGAAAGACCAAACAAGAGGTATTGTGTATTTCAATGAAGCTGTGAGCTATCTTATTAAGGGTCATTGTGGGGGTGAGAGGGAAAGCTGAATGCAGGGCCAAATCCCAAACCACTGGGGAAGGAACTGACAACCCACTCCGGTCTCACCGGCATAGGAACCTTGTAAGAAAGCAGTGCCAGAGGGTCAGAGTGGGACCCGACCAAAAGACCAAACAAGAGGTATTGTGTATTTCAATGAAGCTGTGAGCTATCTCATTAAGGGTCATTGTGGGGGTGAGAGGGAAAGCTGAATGCAGGGCCAAATCCCAAACCACTGGGGAAGGAACTGACAACCCACTCCGGTCTCACCGGCATAGGAACCTTGTAAGAAAGCAGTGCCAGAGGGTCAGAGTGGGACCCGACCGAAAGACCAGACAAGAGGTATTGTGTATTTCAATGAAGCTGTGAGCTATCTTATTAAGGGTCATTGTGGGGGTGAGAGGGAAAGCTGAATGCAGGGCCAAATCCCAAACCACTGGGGAAGGAACTGACAACCCACTCCGGTCTCACCGGCATAGGAACCTTGTAAGAAAGCAGTGCCAGAGGGTCAGAGTGGGACCCGACCGAAAGACCAAACAAGAGGTATTGTGTATTTCAATGAAGCTGTGAGCTATCTCATTAAGGGTCAATGTGGGGGTGAGAGGGAAAGCTGAATGCAGGGCCAAATCCCAAACCACTGGGGAAGGAACTGACAACCCACTCCGGTCTCACCGGCATAGGAACCTTGTAAGAAAGCAGTGCCAGAGGGTCAGAGTGGGACCCGACCGAAAGACCAAACAAGAGGTATTGTGTATTTCAATGAAGCTGTGAGCTATCTTATTAAGGGTCATTGTGGGGGTGAGAGGGAAAGCTGAATGCAGGGCCAAATCCCAAACCACTGGGGAAGGAACTGACAACCCACTCCGGTCTCACCGGCATAGGAACCTTGTAAGAAAGCAGTGCCAGAGGGTCAGAGTGGGACCCGACCGAAAGACCAAACAAGAGGTATTGTGTATTTCAATGAAGCTGTGAGCTATCTCATTAAGGGTCATTGTGGGGGTGAGAGGGAAAGCTGAATGCAGGGCCAAATCCCAAACCACTGGGGAAGGAACTGACAACCCACTCCGGTCTCACCGGCATAGGAACCTTGTAAGAAAGCAGTGCCAGAGGGTCAGAGTGGGACCCGACCGAAAGACCAAACAAGAGGTATTGTGTATTTCAATGAAGCTGTGAGCTATCTTATTAAGGGTCATTGTGGGGGTGAGAGGGAAAGCTGAATGCAGGGCCAAATCCCAAACCACTGGGGAAGGAACTGACAACCCACTCCGGTCTCACCGGCATAGGAACCTTGTAAGAAAGCAGTGCCAGAGGGTCAGAGTGGGACCCGACCGAAAGACCAAACAAGAGGTATTGTGTATTTCAATGAAGCTGTGAGCTATCTTATTAAGGGTCATTGTGGGGGTGAGAGGGAAAGCTGAATGCAGGGCCAAATCCCAAACCACTGGGGAAGGAACTGACAACCCACTCCGGTCTCACCGGCATAGGAACCTTGTAAGAAAGCAGTGCCAGAGGGTCAGAGTGGGACCCGACCGAAAGACCAAACAAGAGGTATTGTGTATTTCAATGAAGCTGTGAGCTATCTCATTAAGGGTCATTGTGGGGGTGAGAGGGAAAGCTGAATGCAGGGCCAAATCCCAAACCACTGGGGAAGGAACTGACAACCCACTCCGGTCTCACCGGCATAGGAACCTTGTAAGAAAGCAGTGCCAGAGGGTCAGAGTGGGACCCGACCGAAAGACCAAACAAGAGGTATTGTGTATTTCAATGAAGCTGTGAGCTATCTTATTAAGGGTCATTGTGGGGGTGAGAGGGAAAGCTGAATGCAGGGCCAAATCCCAAACCACTGGGGAAGGAACTGACAACCCACTCCGGTCTCACCGGCATAGGAACCTTGTAAGAAAGCAGTGCCAGAGGGTCAGAGTGGGACCCGACCGAAAGACTGAACAGGACATATTCACATTCTCCATGTGCCCCATATTTGTGTTCCCAAATGTAGATGTGATGAGCAACATGTATACAAAATAACAGGGTTAATATTGCATTTTCTGGATGTTTTAGTGTTTTTATGTAATCAGGTAGTGTGTCTTTAATTTTGGTTTATGTAAGCTGCAGCATGGCTTTTCATTCAAAATGTAACAACTAATTGGTTGTATAATGCCTTGGCTTTGGTGGGGGGAGGGGATGGTTAAATCAATTGTAATGGCCTTCCATGCTTTTCCTCTGTTAAACTCACTTTTAGATTTTTAAGTTGTCTGTACGTAATGCGTAAACCATTTTACGTGGGTTTTTTGTGCACTTAGCGAATTTGCGAGATACGAGCGTCTACGCAAGGAATTCTTGTCCGCTACTTACTACGTAGCGCTTATCGGAGGCAAATCTCGGCAAAGTAGTCCGAAATTACGCAAGTCAATCGCAAGTCAATCGCAAGTCGACTCGGATATCGTAAATCGACTTACGATGGGCCTTTGCGAGATACGAATTCATCCGCAGCTCGAATTTAATAGGGCCCTAAGTAAGTAAGTCTAGGAGAGTATTTCTATTTTCTAGAGAATGAAGAAGAAGGGGGGTAAAACTAAGGCAAGATAGGAAAAAAATCAACAACTTAAAAAAGCTAGGCAAAGCTTTTTTGCACCCCTAAGTAAACTGGATTCTAATGAGGAAATTTAGACCGCACTATGGCTCATTCAGCCAGTAATGAGGGCGCAAGATTAGAAGATTCAAGTAAAGACTTGGAATTAGAGGAGCAAAAATTAACAGTTGGGATGATGAAGGAATTATTGCAGGAATTTAGAGACTTAATAATTTCAGATTTGACAATGAAAATTGTACAAAATACAACAGAGATAAACATAGTGCAAATGAGAACAGCAAGCTTGGAGAATATGGGTGACAAGCTTGAGGAGAAATATCAATTATTAGAGCAAGAAATGCAAAAATCAAAAAAAAGAGGTAGAGTTATTAAGAAATCAAAACATAAAACTAGAAAATTATTCAAGAAGGAACAATATACGTTCAAGGGGTATAGGTGAAGACATTCAAAATGTATCCCTCTTGAGCTATGTCAAAACTTCCCTGATCTCTCTGGTCCCATCAGAATTGAGTTCAGAAATGCTTATAGAGAATTGTCATAGAATTCCTCTCCTAGAGATGTTATTATAAGATTCCATTCTGTCATGTATAAAAATGCAATAATGAGGAAAGCATATGAAAAGAAGAAATACGATAATCCATACTAAAAAATTCAAATATTTCCGGATTTATCTGGGGAGATACTGATTCAAAGGAAAGAGTTGAGGAATATTACCAGACAGCTAAGAGAAAATCAAATAATATACAAATGGGGATATCCTATGCACTTGATAATATTGGTAAACGGAAGGAGAATGTTGGTAAGAAATGAAGAGGAAGGAGAAAAAGCTTTGGGAGAATTAAAAATACAATGTAATAAACCAAAGGATATGAGCCAAATCTCTCCAAAAAAATTAAATTAAAGCATCACAAGACGGTGTGGTAACTAAGATAAGTTTTTGGCTCGGGGGAGAATAATGTATTTTATGTAAAATGTATAATTAAAGGGTATAAGAATTAAAATCCATGAAGCGCTGGTCAACATATGAAAGGGTATAGCAGATTTAAATATTGTTTAAGATCACAAGAAATAGAAAAGAAAAGAAATGTTTTGTAATACTTCACTAGGAGGATAAGAATGTAACATAAAAAAGAAAAAAGGAACTAGTTCACTTTAAAAGAAAGAAGAATCATGTAATCAATACATTTATATAAAAGGTAGAGTAAAATATTATCACTTGATTGTTTTGGGTAAAAAAAAGTAATGGAATATTAGACTCAAATATAATAAAATATAAAATAAGAGAGTAAGATAAAAAGTGTAAGAAGGGTTTACAAAAATGAAAGCACTGAATAGTCACTTGTTTATCTGATTTTTTCCCCCCTTTTTCTTTCAATATTTATTTCTTTATCTATACAATTTTTACACGTGAAAGAATTAGTAATATAAGTTTAAATAAGGTTGAGTCTGCTATTGAGTAGCCTTTGTTGAGGATATGGAAAAGCATGATAATGTATAAAAGGAAAGTAAGAATACAAGACATAAAAGTAGAAGAAATTTACATTCTAACAGATGTAGCTAATTCTCTCTCCAGTCCAGAAATGAGTAGTCTTAAATGTTGTCCACTGAGGCGAACCCGCCTATTGGGTCCTAACATTTTTAACTTAATGAAGTTCAACTTAACAAAACCAGAGAGGAAAGCCTTAGGGTGGGAGGAGGTTTCAAAGAAGTTGGAGGTGATGAATCATCCATTTTAAGTTGTATGAATGAGGTAAGAATGTATGGAATTAGGAAAAGCATTGGCGAGGTGGGGGGCAAAAAAGACAGAATCTTAGGAGAAAACGGTAGTAGATTTATAGAGCGATAAAGTTATTAGAGAACTTACATAATCAAATATGGGAAAATTAAGGATTTGTGCTCAAAATGTGCACAGACTAAATGTTCTTTTTAAACGACATATATTAAATAAAAATTATCGAGGTGACCTTTTTGATATAATTTCTTTTGAAGAAACCCATTTCAAATTCAACTTACAAGAAAAAAGCATGGGGGGGGGTCTCAATACTTTTTAATAGTAAATTGAATGTAGTAGATAATGTCATCTTGAAGGATCCAAATACTCATTATATTATATGGAAAAGTTGGATAGAAAATGAAAAATTTACAATAGTAAACTTATACGTACCCAATACAAATCATATTAGATTCCTAAACAGAGTCTGCAAACTAATAAAAAATATAGTGATATAGATCTGGGGCCTCATTCTATTATCGGCCGCAGCCGTTGCGGGGCCGCAAGGACCGGCCGCAAGCTATTCGGCTATTCTATTCCCTTACGGCCGGGGATTCCGGCAGGCTTGCGGCCGGTGCCTTGCTATCTCTTGCGGCCGATCGCGCCGGAGGAAAGCCTTTGATCTAAAACGGCCGCAAGAGATTTGCAATTCAATTGCTCCGGGAAACCTCTCTGCAAGGCTAAAAACGAGCCGCAGTTACTTGCAGGAAAAAGGTCTCGCTAGCACCAATTAAGCACATAAAATAGCTCAAATAAAGCCATCCTGCACTTTGAGAAGACTATAAAGGGATTTTAGGTGTTAGAAAAAATAGCACATAATTATCCTGTACTCAAATCCGTAAAATATTTAATTTTTAATATCCGTAAAATATACATGTAAAAAGTCCAGAGTGCTTGGAGCACCTCAGACACACCCCCGCCGCAGCCGGCAAATAAACAGTTAATTTGAACTCGGGTTTGGGCAGATGTGCAAGCTTGAGAGTGGGTTCCTTTTAATCCTCATGTCCCCCAATATGATCCCTAGCATTTACAGAGCTGTACAGTGCAGGCTTGAATTTATTTTTCAGTTTTTATATTTCACAGATTACGGCCGGTTCCAAGATATGCGGCCGGCCGTAAAAGGAGATCCTTGCGGGGCAGTATAATAGAATCGCGAGTTAACTGAACCCTCGCAAGGAATCGCAGCCTTACGGCCGATTTACGGCCGATAATAGAATGAGGCCCCTGGTAATTTGCAGGGATTTTAATCTATGCCTACACTGGGAATTGGATAGAAAAGAAGAACTATCATCTAGCCCTGATTTGTAAGGGAATAGAAATTCTTAACTTTTTCAGAATATACTATTTAATCAAAATATTTTTTACTCATGGTGAGTGTTTTACTCAAATGAGAGAGATTTTACTTTTTTTCCGCTTAGGCATAAAACCTTTTCTAGGTTAGACTATATCCTCATCTCAGAGAGTCTTTTAAAAAGAATAAATAGAACAGAAATTGGTTCCATAACATGGTCAGATCACGGTATGGTTTCTGTTGATCTCAACATAGGAGCGTTACCCTTACAGAGACCAACATGGAAATACAACATAAACTTAATGAAAGATCAAAAAATCAGAGACAATCTAAGAAAACAAGTAACTAACTATTTCAATGAAAATGGTCCTTCAATCCACTCTAAAACAATGATGTGAATGGCACACAAGGCTGTAATTCAAGGCATTTTGATCGGTTGGTATCACCATTACAAAAAACAAAGAGGTCTTCCATTAAAACAATTATATTGTGAATTAGCCAAAATAGATAGGCAAATAAAGAAAGAATTTGATAAAATAACTTGGGAACAAATTAGATTGTACCAACAAAAAATGTAAAAGATAGAACAGGAAATTTTAGGTCAATCAGTATGGAAATTACAGAGAAACCTCTATCATTTTGGAAATAAGGCAAGTAAGTTATTTGCAAATAAATGATAAATAAGAGGATTGATTATTTGAAATACAAAAATCAAATAATGACTAACCCGAAGGATATCGCAAAAAGTTTTGCAGAATATTATAAACAATTATATAACTTGGAAGACACAGAAAGCTTCGTAAGACCTAGTCAAGAAGAAATAAAATAATTCTTAGATGGAGAAATTAGGGAAAAAGAAATCGAGCAAGTTTGTTCTAATTTAAAATTAAATACATCGCCAGGACCAGATGGGTTTAGAGTACACTATTATAAAATATGTATGAAACAATTGATAGTACCTTCAAAAGAAACATTTAATCAAATTAAAACAGAAGGTGTAGCACCTAAATAAATGGTAGAAGTTAATATAGTGCCAATTCCAAAGGAGGACCTTGAATATCCAGTGTAGAAATTTTCGACCTATTAGCCTGATCAATGTAGATATAAACATGTATTCAAAGATTTTGGCTAATAGGTTGAAAACTCTTTTAAGGGCATTAGTATCAAGAGAACAAAATTAATTTGTTCCAAACAGACAAGGAAGCAATAATGTTAAAAAATGTATAAATATTATATCGTATGTTGGAGAGAAACGGATACCAGCGGTCCTCCTCTCACTGGACGAGGAGAAAGCCTTTGACAGGGTCCTCTGGGCATTCATGCAACAAGTAGTATTGACCAAATTTGGCTTGGGAAGGTTTGCAACATGTGCAATAGGTGCTCTCCATCCGCCTATGAGTTTTACGTCAGAGAAGTTCCAGATTTCAAATGGGACAAGACAGGGGTGTCCCCTGTCACCCATGATTTTCGCATTAACATTGGAGTCACTTTTGGTTTTCTTAAAAAATTATATAACATTGAGAAGAATTTAGATTGGTACAACAGAGTATAAATTGACGGCCTTTGCTGACGACATCATGATTACTATCTGTAATCCTCTGGAGTCCATAGGGAAGCTCTTTTCTTGTGTAAAGGAGTATAGTCAAGTAGCTAATTATATATTTAACCTACAAAAAACAGAGGCTTTATGGTTAAATCTAAGGGAGGAAGACTACAATCTAAAATGGCAACAAGAAATCAAACATCTTGGAATTAGATTACATAAGGATATAAAAAAGATAATCAATAACAATTATAACAATATAAATGAAGAAATAGAACAATTAATTAAGAATTGGCAGGGATATCTCATGGGCAGGAAAAATAATATCAACTAAGATGATTTTACTACCAAAAATCGGCTCCTTTTTAAGATCATCTCTTTTCCTTTACTGCATGACTTAATAAATAAACTTCAGAAAAAAATAGACTGTTTTGTCCATAGTGGAAATAACTTAAGAATAAGGAGATCTATCTTAGAGCAGAGATCCAATGGAGGGGGTGGCATATCCGTCAATCTCAAAATTTCAAGAGGCAATTTCGATATCACATATTATGGAATGGAGTCAAGATAGTGCTGAAAATGAATGGGTTCAGATAGAAAATGATTGTGCAGGTTTAGGAGAACTTGGGAAAATTCTTTATCAAGAAAATACTACAACTGTAGCGATCTTTTCAGAAGGTACACTGCTAAAAAGAAATATACAATTATGGAAAAAGTTGAATAACTAATGCCGTGACGTCACATGCGCGTCACGTCAAGACCCGGAAGGAGCGGAGGCCGGAGCAGGAGCTTCAGATGCAGGTAAGTGAGGGGAAAGGGAGAGGGGGGTGGTATTTAGAGGGGTAGAATGAGGAGGGGGTTTTAGAATGAGGAGGGGGTTAGAATGAGGGGGGGTTGAGGATGAGGAGGGAGGTTAAGGAGGGAGGTTGAGGAGGGGGTTGAGGATGGGGGGTTGAGGTTGAGGAGGGAGGTTGAGGAGGTGGTTGAGGATGGGGTTTTGAGGTTGAGGAGGGAGGTTGAGGAGGGAGGTTGAGGAGGGGGTTGAGGATGGGGGGTTGAGGTTGAGGTGGGAGGTTGAGGAGGGGGTTGAGTATGGGGTTTTGAGGTTGAGGAGGGAGGTTGAGGATGAGGAGGGGGGTTGAGGAGGGAGTTTGAGGAGGGAGGATGAGGAGGGAGGTTGAGGAGGGAGGATGAGGAGGGGGGTTGAGGATGGGGGGGTT